>JAUMHE010000056.1:4182170-4257281 GCA_032359235.1 Enteromius mattozi
TAAATCACCTTCATATTGTAATACCTATGTCATACCCATGTCATTATGCAAATTTGTGTCCTCATAAACCACATAAATCCGCACACACACACACACACACACAAAATGGGACATTGAATTAAACGTTAAAAGAGCATGTAAAGTAGCATTTGAAATGTTATTTTCTTGTAAAATATACTAATCGTTTTACCCAATTTATAAAGAAATGGTGGACCAGCTGAGATTTCAAGATGCATCTGTCACGAAACGCACATACACATCACCTGGTTTGTGTTTGTGTGGTTAATGAACTCTGTGTGTGGTGAGAGGTTGGTGGTCTTTGCATTGGAAATTCAAAAGAGCTGTAAACAGACAGCTGTTAAAACCAATCAGATAACAAACTGTTAGTAGGTGTTTGGCCAGTGAGTTTACACTGATTTCAGTGCTCAGATGCAGCTGCTGATGGGGGCCATATGTTGTGTTTGTTAGTGTTAAGTTAATTGTGTTCTTTCGCTCTCTAGTGTAATAACTACCTGCCAGGTGAGCTGCGTTTAAGCCACACAAGAAGAGGAACTCAAAACTTACAAATGAAAACAGATTTTATTGGGAAAATATGCATTTATTTTTCATGAAATCCAAGAGAATGCAGAAACAGCACACATTTTGGTAAAGGTTTTTTCCCTTGTGTCACTGACACATGCATCAAAAATGAACTTCCTGTGTTAAACATCTGCACATTCTCAAACAAAAAAAAGGCTTTAGTTTTAAAAATGGATGACATGAGATCACATGTTCCCGTGCATTATCTTTTAATTTACATTGAAGAGCAGTTGTAGTTAGAGCATGCTATTGTATTACAACATGCGTAGTATTGCTCTAGAATTATCTGCAAGTAATTTCATGCTGGCAGTCTTGATAAGAAAACACTTAAGCTAAAAGAACAGCAGCTCGTAATGGGTGTCATGCAACCCACATGATTCTTCTCTCCGCTATTCACACAGTTGGATGCTGTGGTTTGTCTTTTTCTTGTATCTCACTCAGTGGGGGCTTTGGAGCTGCCAGAGCTTGTGTTCCCTAAAGGCATGATGTGCTGCTTACATAGACAAGCTCTTAGAGAGCGTCACCCCAAATTAAAGCACACTAAATTTCCTACTCCTACAAATACAATTTGTGCTGGGATGCTTTTGTAGTTAGTTGGTAGAGTATGCACATCGTGTAAGTGTATGGATTCGTGAGCATGTTCTTCATTGTTTGTGATTAAAGAAGTAATTTCACCAATCATATGGATTTAAAGAGAAGTTATAAAAAGAACCAAACCAGCTCCAATACAAATCATAGACATTAAGCAAAAATGTATAGGAATATTGACTGTATAGATCAGTTCTTTATCCAGTAAGGCACTGTAAATGATATAATTAAACAAAAAACGAGGTTGCTACATTGATATATAGCAACTGTAACAAAGTCAGAACTCAACAATCTTTTGTAGTAGGTCTTAACTGAAAGGTTTGCACATTATTGCCAAACAATTCACTATGGACAAAGTCAATGGCTTTTTAAGTGAAGAATGTTACTGTTTTGTGCTTTATTGCAGGTTTTACGATTGGTAGTCAGCAAGAAACTTTAAACCATTAAAGGGTCTGTCATCATTTGCTCACCCATGTTGTTCCAACCCTGTATGACTTTCTTTCTTCTGTGGAACATAAAAGAAGATGTTTGAAAGAATGTTGGTTACCATTGACTTCTATATCGTATGGACAAAATAAAACACTAAGACATCATTCTAAAAGATCTTTAATCTTCCTCGAAAAGAAAGTCAAACAATAGAAATGTGATGACGAGTACATAGAAGTATATTGAAGTTATATTTTTTTATGATCAAACTCTTTAAAAAAGCTCTGGTACGTGCAATAAAAGAATCTAAAAAAATAGCCAACAGTTTTATTTTAAGAGCTCTTTTTTCTTTTTCTTTCAGTCTTATCCTCTGTCTCTCTTTGTTGTTTATAGTATACATTAGTACACAGAGAAAATAGAAGGAGACAGTCCAGAATGTGAAACATTATCACACACACACACTCACAAACAAAAACATTATCACAAACTGCGGAGGAGAATCAAATTCAGCTCTTCTCACGGCACTGAGGTTTTTCTAACATGACTAAATGTAATAGCAGAGGCAGGGTAATGCAGTTTCCTAAATCCCATCCTACGATCAAAAGGAGTGCTTGCCGAGTTTTGAGTTGCTTTCTACCTGCGTTTCGCTGCTGCCTTACAGCAGGTGAATCAACTGTGCTTCAAGCCCTGATAAAAATAGAAGTTACCGAGGGAAAAAGAAAATGAGGGAGAAAGAGAGCGTGAGGTAGGGAAAAAGAGAGGTGTAGTGAAAGAGAACACTGTCAGGGTCACAATGCCCCGTCTCCTGGAGATAAGTGGGCTTTACTAAGAGAGTAACTAGGCTTTAATGAGAGCCTGCTGAGATTTCAACTAATAATGGTGCATTTAATAAATTACAAATCAGACCATAGTGAAATTGTTGTTTTGATTTTTCCTAATGTAATGCCTTTGCTTTTGTGGAGTTATAATGAAGGAAATGTATATGTATTTGTTCCTAATGCATGTTCGTAGTTGTGCCAGAAAAGCCAGCTGCCTCACAGCCCAGTCAGTCAATGACTTAGTGTTTTTGTATGAAGGCCTCTCATATGGAAACTGGTTGCAGACAGGCTGCCAATGCAGCATAACGTCATGTCTAATGATCCAGAACACATTCATGTGAGCTAAGAAATTACCAAGCAGGTCAGTAAGTCTGTGAGCGCTCCCTCTCATCTCAATAGAGCTTGAAGCTATTATAATCAACATAAATGTTACTAGCCAAAATCTGAATACACAGCTACCTTTGAAAGTCTGTTAAAGGAGAAAGATGTTTTGTTTTTTTACCACAGGGGCTAACTGCTAAAGCTAGCCAGCTAAACTTTTAACCGTTTGGCAATAACCCAACAACTGTCAATGACAGCAATGCATTTCAAGCTCAAAGAACTTCAGACAAGTCGTTTCACTCAGCGGCCATCTTTAAAATGCTTCTCGGGCATTCAAGTGCAGTTGCTATCTATTTGAATGGGGTAACGGTAAATTCTTCAAAACTGTTCACCAAGCTTATGATTCAATTTCAAATTTGAAATCACCAGTGAAATCTGACAACAACTAATTCATAAAAAAGCTTGTTTTTCAGGCTAGATCAGCCATGCACTCTCAGAAATAAAGGTACAAAAGCTGTCACTGGGGCGGTACCTTTTCAAAAGGTACATGTTTGTTCCTAAAGTGTCTATTTTGGTACATTAAAGGTACATATTAGTGCTTGAAGTGTACATATTTGAACCTGATAGATACAAAAGTGTACCTTTTCGAAAGGGACCGCCCCAGTGACAGCTTTTGTACCTTTATTTCTGAAAGTGTAGGAGGCATCTTAGAGCGCTGACTGTTTCTATCCACCATATTTTTCCCTTTAGGATCGGGAGCAGCCATTTGTACATTTGATGGGTCTAGCTTACAGTTTCATCCACTTCCAGCTACTTTTAGCTTTACAAAACAGTTTCGAAACAGAATTTGCTAATATTACTTGAATGTATATTCTTAATTATGAACACACAAGTGCAAACAGTTTTACCATTAACTTCCATTATTTACTGCAGTTATTCTTCTCATTATTTTCCTACAGCGGCTAATAACCCGGAAGTCAGTCTGCAGGTTTGAGTTCATAGATTTAATTGAAAATCACACAATGGTGCATGATGGGCGCAGACTCTAATTTTTTTAGCCTCAGATTGATTACATCAAATTTGGAGGATATTAAACATATCTCGTATTTTGAATGCTTTCTAGAACACAAATTATTAGCTGCAGCACATTCTTGTAGTGAGTTATTATTAGTTGTATGGTGCCGAGTGTTTTAAAGTCTGTTCAGTTTTGAAAAGTCTGGTGTATTCCAGACTTTAGTAAACAGGATGTTACTCACACATTGGATCTGGATCTGGATCTCTTCATGGCCCCATATAATGATACACAGCATTTTTCCTGTCAGCAAAATCAGTATTTATAAGCTTCACTAAAATGCTTTCAGTAATCTCTTGCAATGAGGTTTTGGCAGAAGGAATTCTTTCTCCCTCAGGGTGTGAGTCTAATGTCCACAAACAGCTGGTCAGTCTTTTATAAAGAGGATATAAACACTGCTCATCTGGTTACACCAGTGGGAAAAGAGCTAAAATGAGAGCAGATATTTTAAGCTCAATCTCTGTGTGTTACCAATACATGTAGTATAGTTAGTTAACACAGTTCACCTTGAATCTATTAGCCGAAAGCAGAAAAGAGATGTAAAAGAAAATCTGAACTTTAGTGCAGACACAAAATTTTTTATTTGAAGAACAGGGCTGATGCAAACTTGCTATGGCTGTTGTGTTGCTCTGTGTTGCTTGAGAGCTGTAATATATTTCATACTCTGACTGGAAACCATCTGCTGCATATTAACATTGAAAAAAGCCCACTATCCATATCCACTCTTTTCTGTTGTTTTCCTTTTTTATCTCTGTCACTGTTATCTCACGTTTGATAAGCTTTCACTCTTATCTTGATTCCTCTCTCTTACCTTCTTTTCTTTCATATCTCCTTCATCACCGTTGTGTAGTTTGCATTGTTTACCATCTGTTTTCTCTCACACGTTTTCCTTCGACAATTCCCTCCCCCATGTCTCTCTATGAACGCGCAGTGTCTTGTCACTGGCTTTGTGCTGCTGTTTTATGGCCTTGTTTTGTATAGCCATCACTGCTGGCAGAGCTTGAAAGAGCCTTGTAATGAGAAGGAGGAACAGACAGTGGGAAGGATGAGGTGATGAGGGGAATTACACAAGGGATCAAGAAATTTAGCTCTGCCTGTTCTGATACTAATGCATGAGGTGCTACAGGGACAAGGAGAGTCAAGGAAGATGTACTAAAAAGACTATTTTCTGGGTAATATCCGAAATAAACAAATTTTAATGGTGCTTGTAGTTGTTCTCCACAAAATTACATGTTTTCAAAATGGGTTGTGTAAACGACGGTCTCAAGGAAGCACTGTGTAATTAGGGTTCATCAGACCCTGACACATTTCTCAGAGTGTTCTTTTGTTCAGCAACTGCTAGACAGACATAGCACAGCAGAATTGGTCTTACTGTTTCAAAAGTTTTGCATTTTTTACCATTATAATAAAATGTGACAACAGCTAAAGACACCCATCTGCATGTGTACACTAGTGTTCAAAAAAATGAATTAAATTACTACCATTAAACCTGTCTGTTTTTTCCCCCCTGAAAGTTTAGTTTTATTTTAAATTTAAAGTAGGTAGAGAAGGTTTTAGGCTAGCTAAAAAGCACCCCTTTAAAGCACCAATATCAATATTTATATTAATACTTAAAACGTAAAAACCCCGGGGTCTGGTGAAGGAACTGCAGGGGGTTGTTGAGGTTTTGATAAAAATCTAATAATTAATTAAAATCTAAAAGTGTGAAATGAAAGTAAATACAGAAAACAACCAGAATCAAAATAAGTACATATGATTTTTTTTATTTGTCATGATATCACTAACCAACATCAGAGAACTATAAACATGACAATTATTGAATTATTCAAATATTTACTTTTAAGCTGAGGGAGTGCTTCAATTAAATATATATATATATATATATATATATATATATAATGTTTTTTTTTTTGATGACAAAAAAATGTTCTATGTCTGAACCTGCTATTAATTTATCTCGTAACTCATCTGAAGATCTACACTGGAACAAATAAGCAATGCTGGGCACTCTAGTAACAATATCTAACTAACAGGAAACTGTGATGAATGAATTAGTATGTTCTTAGTCAAATGTGGTAGTTCGCTATTATTTAATTACTACTGCATACAGATTCATAATCAATATGAGTAATACATAATGTTTCGTTAATTCTAAAGTGAATGGTAAAGTCATGGTAACTCATGAGTATTACCAAATACTTTAGAAGGGATTTCTAATTATTTAGATAAGTATTCAAATGTGATTGATAACTCTCTAGAAATTAAGGTTTTGTAAAGTATTGGATAGCAACTCAAGTGTTACTATCCTTCAGAAGTAATTATTCATTATTTGGATCAGTATTCTAAATTAAAGATCACAGTAACTTCCTAATGTTGACTAAAATCAATGTAATCTTGTAGTAATTCATTCCAATCAATTTGGCAACACTTGAGTCAATATTAGGGAGTTATCATGCTTTTCACTTCAGAATACTGATCCAAATAATCAGTAATCCTTCTAAAGGATTTGGTAATACTTGAGTTATTACTAGTGGGTTACCGTGACCTTCACTTTAGAATTTATAATACATTTTAGTTCTCTGGAAGGTATGAAAAACAGTAATTTAAGTAATTTAGTTCAGTGTTTGCTTTAAGTCAGAAATCCTCCACCTCCCCCAGCTCCACCTGTATATATCTGCTGTAATTTATGCATGTGTACAGATGCATCAAGTATGTTGTGTGGCAGCAGTAGATGTTCTTGCCTGTGGATGGATTGGCAGTAACAAATATCTGCAGTTGCTCTGCATCAACAGCAGCAGCATAGCAAATCGATTCCTCTAACACCAAATACATCAACATTGTCATATTCATTACCATGCTAAACTATTCAGAGAGTTATACAGTAAACGCAGCATGCGCTATGTACAGGTAATAAAAAGCAGGTTGACTATGTGCAATTGATGTCTACTTAAGATACATGCATCAGATGTCTAGTCGGGGACAAGAGGGTGGTGTCTCAGGGCCAAACAGGACCATAAAACACCCTTGTATCCTTTGAATAAATTACCATAATTCACAGCTAAAGAGGTCTAAATGAAAGGTAAGAAAATAGAGCAGTGCGTGGCCATTTCTTACTGAGAAAAACATCCATCTACTTGCAGACAGGTCCTTCACCATATTATGGTGCCTTGTGCAAAGAACAAGGCCGTTGTGAAGAATGTGGGACTGAAAACAAGCACACTTCCTTCAGCAAACACATGTCAGCCATTAACCTAACTCTCCCAGTCCATGACCCTTCACAGAGAACCGCAGCAGACAGCTCTGGATGGCTGAAACTGAGCCTAGATACAGATGGAAGGTGGGACGTAGATTGAGAAAAGTAACTTGGGTGAAAGAGAGAAGTAGGCAGGATCTGCAAAAAGACTGGCTGTAATCCTGAGCGACAGGCAAAATAAGACAAAAGACCAGAGAGGAGGTGCAGCGAGAGATGGTGCCACTTCAGAGGAAGCTTTAAAGAGGGATGGAGAAGAGAAATAGAAAAAGAATGTAATTACAGCAGCCGAAATGTAGGAAATAAAAAGGGAAAAGACTGTCCCATGCTGCCCGCAGTGCGCTGGCATCTATTCGCTCTCTTATTGCCAAGACCAGATTTGGAGACTGCTGAATGGACATTAAAATTGTGTCACTTCAGTTATAGGATGATTTTTTGGATTCATTCAATCATAGAGGTTTATTAGAAAAAAAATATATAAATATGAACAATGGTCAACAATGGTTGTATTTTTTTCATATTTTAAACTATATGCATTGACTTTTTGATCACTGAAAATCTTTGGACAAAATTCCATACAATGTCATTTTCAATGACATTGTATGGAAGCACTGGTATTTAATTCCTTCAGAAAGAGCAAATCTAGTTCTAGGTGGCTTTTTAAGCTTTTTAGCCTATTTAGTCCTTATGGACAATTGAAATGAGAAAAGAATGCTGTTATCTTTTCTGAGTGCTGTGTAACCCGTCATAATAAATATTTGTGTTTCATCTAGTCTCTTTCCCACTGCCACAGAAGAATCTTAGAGGCTCATTTGAACTTTTAACAGCTCTGACACATTCACACACTCTGTTCCTTTGTGTGTGTGCCATTGAGAGCACACTGCCGATGACTGAGAGCTCCATACAACCTGGAATGTGATGCACTAAAATAGAATGACATCACTGGAATTCCATTCCAATAAAGGAGAAAAATGGTGGAGAATGCTCAGATGGGACGGCACGAATATCGCTTTCTTTGATTGATATGTTGGGAGTTTTGATGCAACCGTCAGAAGGGTTTTGCTGTTGTTGTTTTTCATAACAAAAAGCATGCAGTTTGAGAGCAGCTTAAGTGCACTGGAATTTTAACTGCATATTTGTGACAGCTCCTCTGACCCATATAACTGAGAGATTTGAAACGGGACAGACTCTACTGGAATGTCCCACGAGAGAATTCAGGAGAGAGGAATTCCTCTCTGTCCACCCTGCTCTCTTTTTAGGAGCCATTTCTACTGAGTGGAAATAACTATCGCTGTTTGTTTGACTTTAAGCTGCAACCTTGTGTATAGGAAAGAAAAGAGGAGAAAAAGAAAAGATGAATAAGGGAAGAGAAAAGAAATGACATCATGTCATTGCACACTGTAGAGAGAACTTGAGCTCATTAGCCGTGACATCATCTGTTAAACATTAACCAATAAAATACACACCCAAAATGCACAAGAGTTAAGAGCAAGGCTTAGTTTTGAATTTAATTTATGAAGAAACAAAAGCAATAGGTCCAAGCAGTTGAATAGATCCACGCAATATCCCAGAAATGTAGCATTACATCACTTACTCACCATCCTCTGCAGTGAATGGGTGCTGTCAGAATGAGACTCTAAACAGCTGATAAAAACATCACAATAATCTACAAGTAATCCACACAGCTCCAGTCCATCAAATAATGGCTTGTGAAGTGAAAACTGTGTTTGTAATAAACAAAATTATCATTAAGACATTGATAGACCAAAATATATATTTTTCTGATTTTGATAATCCAACATTTATCCTTGGCTCTCTGGAAAACAGTGTTCCACAGCCCAGTGTTTCTCAAACTGGTGTAACAGCGCTGGGTCTGCAGTACAACAATCACCATCTACAAGGCCATTGATTACAAACCTAAGCGCTCTGCCTCATTAGGATGTGCTACACTTTGCTTGTCATTTAGAGCTGTTGTAGCGCCAAAGCTTCCAATTAACTCTAGGAAACTTCCCATTATGTTTGTCACATGCATCATATTCAGTTGTCTATGACTGAAATTGACTTTGTGAAGCAGTTATGTTAAAGCTACTGTGCATGGCAAATAAAATGTAGTTTCACTTAAAGCAAAGATTTGGAAGTTAAATTGGTTTATATATAATATATGTAAATTGCTTGACTGAAAATTAACCACAAATTGTTAATATGGTATTTTAAAGTGTCCTAATATTGTGTGGGAGTCCCCTACAACAGGTTTAAATGCATCTAAGGTCAGAAAACTCAGAATATGCATTTAATATTAGAATCATTTTGGAATCATTTCGAAACAGTTCGTTTGAATCAATTCAGATTAAGGTCTGTAAACCCCTCCCTTCCATAAGCCAACTCTGCTCTGATTGGTCAGTTGGGCTGTTTTGAATGGTCGCCACAAATTGATTTTTCACAAGGTTTTGACTTAGTTGAATAAATGAGCATTGCACGTTTCAAAATGTATTTATTACTGTATTTCTGAAGGAAACTGACTGTCTTCAGGAAATTTTGGATGTGATTTTCATTTCATCTTGCATGTAATGTCTGAAATCATTGTTTGCGAGCGGAGTGCTGCTTTGTATACAGCGTTACCAGGGAAACCTAATCTCTACCATGACAACAGCACCTCCCGCTGGCAGAGAATGAATTCACATATATGAATTTTAACCACTGATTCTTCACATCGTCCTCCTTAGGCCATAAATACAAAACACACTTGCTTTCACAGCGTCTTCTCGACATGATATACACACTGACTAGCGGAAGTGTTTGTGGGCAGGTCAGAGTTTGTTCGTATTTCGCGGGCAGGCGGGGATTATGCAAATATGTTACCTAGTTACGTATCAGGCAGAAGATTCGAAAATGAAACAACTCGTTAAGGCGATCCTGAGTCAACTCCTTCTTTTAAGAGACAAAATCTTTCGTTATCATGCAACTTTGCAGACTGTTTACATTAAAGGACAGCTACATTACAAACTGCCAATAAGATATTTTTTGAAAACCCACTTTACCTGCTCTATAAGCATAACACATCTCAATAAAAATCCAGAACGATCATATTTTTGTGGTGTCATAGCCCTCCTGTGTCTCCAGCGCTCTTTAACTCTCTTTCTTACTATTTTGACCATGTAAGTGTATCCTGGCGCACAGCTTTGCACTGGTGTGCCTTGAATTCTTGCTCAGCTGTGGCTTTGCTAGATTGCCATAGTAATAGAGATGCTGTTTGACATGCCTTTCATCTAACGTAATCAGCTTACAGTGATGCTAGAAGGAGGCCTTGAGTGTGGTTTATAGTCTCTTATGCTTTTTAGTTCAGTTGCTATCTTTTTTCCCCCCGCATCCTCTCATCCCTGCTCATTTCCAGTCCACTGTTTCCCAGCATGTCCCTCTCGATGCAGAGAATATGTGTGAGCTCCAGCAGCACTGTGTCTGCAGACTCGGCTTTGGTTTAGTGTGTCTGTGTGGGGGAAGGTCAGGAAGTGAAAGCTTGGCTTTGTCTAGAGAAGGATTGCTTTTTTGCACTAGCATTCTTATGAGCAAAAATCTCAATTCGAATTCCCAGCCTGCCATGTGCAACCATTTATCTTCCTTATAGAGGGTTGAAGTATGCTATGTGGCCACGCAAGAACAATTGGTTTTTTAAAAACATCTCCCAGTTGAAAATAATGACACATTAGCGATAATGTGTGGGATTAGTCATCATGGTGGCACATCCCCACAGCAGCTTATGATTTTGATAACATCTATTCACAATGCAAACCACTAAAACAAGCATTGTGTGCCTGTGAAAGCACACATTTCTCAGTGATTCAGGAGCTAATGTATGATCCTCTCAGGTTGTTTGCATTGTAAGATCAATGTGCTTTATGCAAATATATGTCATCTAGCATCCTGGGGACAGAGTTAATGATGTTTATAAAATAAGCCTTCAGCTCGAAATTTTAATTATCTTCTCTGACTCTTGGGGTTGTCAAATACATATGGGTCAGCAGAATGACACTCTCTATCATTAAGTTATTCAAAAATACATTAAAAAAAAACAAGTTTATACAGACTATGACTATGATTTATGAATAAACCTTTTATGATGAACACGTTTTTAATTTCTGAATAACACAATTTTTTTGTGGGGCGTGTTTGGGAGGTATAAACACACAAACATGTCCTCTGAAGCAGATCAACAAGATACCAACTATTTTAAACAGAAGGAAAGCGAGGAAAAGAGGGAAAACTAACCCCAGTATTAGCTGTGTTTTCACACGTCGATTAACTGGTGGGAAAATGTCCTCTCACCGTCACAGCCCTACTACTTCAAAATCTCAGCACCCATTCACTGCCATTATAAAGCTTGGAAGGTATTAGGATATTTTAGAGTCACAATGTGTTATTTCCATAATCTCTGACACCTTGTCATTGGCCCACATACTGTGCGAACACCCACAAAAAAAAGAAATCATTTACACTGACCTCTATGAGTATCTTGATGACTAGTGAACATCTGTTGTGCTTAAATTTGATTCTGTCCCATAATACTTACATCTGTGTACACCACCCTTGAATTTTTTTACGATCGCTACAATGTTTTCCCCCCCTCGTTTTCATCTGTACATCCTCTGCTTCACACATTTACAGTTACACCCAGCAGCATTCAGAACAGCTGAAGTCAGCGTGTTGCTGTTTCCGCGCAGGGTGACATTTATGCTTGAGTTATGGAGATGTTGATGCTCCTGGAGGGAGATCAATGGAGGTTTTCTCTGGCTGGTGACATTCACTCTGGCAGTATTGACTCAGAAATAATGTTCAAAAACAAACAAACAGGCTCCTTTGGGGTTTCCTCAGCACATCGTCAGGGGTTTGGGTCGCATCCATCTGTGAGTCTAATCAAGCCCACCCAGCTGCTGACTTAGTTATGAGAAAACAGCTCATTTTAATCTGCACAACTTATTGGTATACACAGAAAACAATGAACCCTTTAGCTAAACGAGCAGGGCCAATGAGATATAGACAATGGACTCTAGAAATAGTTTTCTGGAAGGGTTTTCCATTGCCGTCGAATCTTTAAAAGATGTTTGGAGTTTTATTTGTAGCACTTGGTGACAAATCAACTCGATATTCCCTTATTTAGGGCAAATTCCAAACAGAAGTGAGCATCCCTACTCCCTTCCAAGTGTGTTCTTTTAAGGGCGTAGGGCATTTCTGTCTCATTTAAGCATTTGGAACTCCCTTGGTGAAGGGAGCGATGGACCAAACATAACAAGCTGTGCATGCATGCTGATTGGCTGACGAACATTGGTTGAATCTGATTGGCTGACGAACGTTCTAAAGTGTGCAATTATTTTCAGGGAACCGCACAGTGAAGCAGCTTTGACCACATTACAGATCCATATCACTTCGCCGAATGGTTTCTATTATTTCAAAGGTCAACAGCAAAATAACCAAAACCCACAACGACACTAGCTAAACAAATAAATAGTAATCAGTATGATAAAAACAACAGGTCATTTCCATGTTTTGTTTTATTATGTACGGCAAGCACATACTCCATCTCTCCCACTCTCTCCCTCTGAGACGCACGCACATAAACACACGCTCTAATGTTTGTTAGCACTACTCTGACGACTTTATACGTAACATCAACTTAAAAACAACTTGACTTCTCACAAGCGAGGTAACAACGGTGCTGTTAGTGATGAAAATGAACTTAAAAGTTTCACAGTTTTAGCTGAACACTTTTGAGAGATGCACAGACTCACCCACTTGCACTTTCTCTCTCCCACACACACACACACACACACACATAACTTAGTTATTAACTGCATTAGTCTGCTATCAATGGCTCAAGCCTCCGTTATAGGTCTAAAATGACATTTTGGAATTAACAAAAAGGCGTTGGATGAGATGCGGAAGAAATAATCCTACTCACAATAGTGTTTTAAGTACAAAAACCGGACAAATACCTTGAAATATATAATCTGATTGATGTCTTGACGTGTGGCAACCGTAAGCTGAATAATTGACTCTGGGCCCTTGAATTATTAGAAAAATAATGCACACCCGAGGTGTAACAGGCACTCTGATTTGCGTCACATCAAACTAAACATGCTTAAACTTGCTTACACTATCATCTTAAATCATATTTCTATCACTGACAGAAAATATTTTGTATCACATTAAAATAAAGACAAATTTAATCAGCCTATTCTACTTACGTTTGTATGTGAAGCCAAAATTGCATGTTACCTTCACTAACAGACTTCTGGAAGGAAAATCAGTTGTTCACTTTCGTTTGGAACATCCTACAAATGGCCTCCCCTTCCTGAAGTGCCCTCGAAGTGAGCAAACAAGCCATTTGGAATTCGCCCTTAGTTTTCTGACTCATTTCACTCCAAACAATCTGTGTCAGTTTACTTTTGAAATGACAGAAATTCTAATTACAAAGTCTACACCGTTTATGAAGCGACTCTAATATACTTATTTGAATCTGAATGAGCTATTTTCAATGGCAGGTTATTGTTGTGGTGTCACAGAGTTTGCATTCTCTCTCCAGCATGTTAAAACAAAATTTGGCTGCTTCCAGATGCTACTCAAAATCTGTACTATTTCTCCTCTTGTATTCACTGTAATCTTTTTCCGGCACTCTCAGTTTTCTTGTCCAGTATGTTTTACCGGTAGTATCTGCTGTATATCTTTGTCTTCTGTACTCCAACATAAACTCCCTTCCCGTCCTCAGTGCTTCTCTTATTATATTCAGTTCTCAAAACTCTTAGCGCTGTGCTGAAAGGAACACGACAACCTCGTGCCTTTTGTGTTGTTTCAGACGGGATTCTTACTGAACTGCTTTTAAAAGCAAAGACAGTGTTAGCTGTCTTAAGATAAGTGGCATCATTGGAGGACTAGCTGTGCATGACAGATGATGCTTTTGTGTTGCAGTCTGGACAGCATATTATATGGTTCCAGCAAATTCATCAGTAAACATCAGCCTTTTTAGCATGCAGCTTTTTCAGTAATTAAAGATTCAACAAGTACATTTTCACGAGTGAAGTGACTCACGTATGGTGTACTGCCATAATGTTAGTGCTGCTACATCAATTTAAAACATTAGGAAAGCTCCACTGGCTATGGTTTATACATTGAAATGTAAAATATAATGTTGGATTTACAGCTGAAATATTTTAATATGTGTGTTTAGTTGGAGTTGCTTTTTTGTTGGCAAAAGGTTGTTGAAAGCATGATGGTTCAGCAATTGGTAACTGAATAATGTTACAGCTTGGTAATTATTCAGATGTCATTAACCAAGAGCTGGAAGCAAACAATCATGTGGAAGAATCACAAAAACCTGAACGCAGATCAGAATGATATGCAATTCAAATGTCACTCATGGCATGATTATGCTCATGTTGCATAATATATTGCATAATTATACTCAATTATGCTTACAGTAAAAACCACCTGCTATTTGCTTAACGGTAGGTTGAGTCTCTTATGCTCACCAAGGCTGCATTTATTTAAGGGAAATACAAAACTGTAGTAGTATTTATATAATGTAATACATATATATGTATATATATATATATATATATATATATATATATAATTTATTATCATTTATTCCTGTACTGTAGTTTTCAGTTTTTAAAAATCATTCTAATAAGCTAATTTCTTATTATCAATATTGAAAAAACTTGAGCTGCCTAATATTTTTATGGACCATTTTTTCTGGATTATTTGATGAATATGTAGTGTGAAATTGAAGTATTTAATTATTTCAAAATATTTCAATATTTCATAGCTTCAGGTATCACTATCATGATTTATCAGTTATTTTTATTATATTTATCAGTTATTATGTACAGTGTTTTCATGTGTAATGCATTGTGCTGGTGTTTAGCGCTGTGCAGGTATTTTAAGGGATTATTATCAGCTAATTTAATACATGTTATAAATGTAAAATATGCATGCACAAAAATATCATGAAACAGTTTTTTTGCATCAAAGATTTTTGCACTGCAATTGTGCATACACTGTGAAGGGAAGTGTAATGTTTAATCATTTTTGTGGTGAGATGAGCAGGTAATGATTCTCTCTGCTTTGACGACAGTCTCCATTATGAAGCCATTAGACAGTCACACACTCTTTAAATCAGTTTGTGGAGTGAGAAAGTCCAGAAATGTGCTTTTCTCTGGGTGAATAGAGATCCAGCATGGAGAGGAGGCTGTATGATGGGGGAAATATCAAGTGGAGAAATAAAAAGCTGTCATCTACATTTTCCTCCTTTGCTTCGTGAAGTCAGTTACCCTGCAGCCCTGGGTTCAGTCTTCCCTCAATCTATCAGTCACTGCTGCCCATTAATTCTTCCCCTGAAACTAATATTCCTCCTTCTCCTGTTGTCATTCTCTCAGCCTATTCATTCTGCAGTTTATTCCTTTCTCTGCTGAGAGTCTGCATTTGCCCTCTATACACTTGCAGTCAGCACTCCTGAAAGCCTAATTTATGAAATTCAGTAAGCACAAAGTGTAATAAAGAAAGAGACGGAAACAGGTAGAGGAGGAATAAAAGGAAAGCGTAAAGTAAATGAAAGATTGAAGCCATGTGAGACTCTTTCACTGAGACGGGACATGATTCTGCTTTTATTGTCAGAGAAAATGGGCAACTGTTATCTTCAGTTACAATGTAACGTGTTATCTGGACTATTATGAAAGAGGGCGCTTTAAGGTGCTCTCTACTGTTCTTCCACAAGGTCCATAGGAGAACATGAGAACAGTGGCCTTAATGTGGAAGCAATTTTTCCTGTTCATTTTATCCATATGTGGTAATTTCATAAAATCAAACCAATACAAAATCTGAGCATAAAAATGAAAAGACAACAACCCTGTCTATTTTCTAAAGTATTTGATCTCATGGTGAACAATTCATCCATGCATGTTAATTTATTTTTTTGTTTTAACCCCTTCAAATGAACAGTTCGTTTGCAAAAACCGATAATTCCATTTTTTTTTTCTTCTTTTATTGCGCATTCCAAGTAATATCAATCAAACTGCACTTTGTTTTGATTAAGTAATAATAAGAATATTGATTTATATAGCATATTTTTATTTTAGATAAGCTAGAAACAAGGTTTAATTTATGAAATGTTATTTTGAAATGCAAGTTCTGCCCATTTTTGGAGTTTCCACCCCTTTTCGGAGATCTCCAGTCTGCAGTTATACCTATTTGGAGAATAATGCATGGCAGTCAGCTCATTTTTTTAAAAAGTGGCATTTAACGTTTTTTGCAAATGAACTCTTCAGAAGACACTCTTCTTATATAAGTATGCAAGTTGTATGCAAGTCTTCTCAAATCATTTATTCTGCTTAACCCACCCTGTTCGTACAGTGTACTGTGTGTTTGCATTTATCTCCCCCATACAGAAATGTAATACAGTATATAACATGTATTGGCCTATATCAAGAATGCATACATTATCTGGGTAGTGGAAGATATAAGTGTTTATTACATAGCTTCATGGAATACTCGACTCTGATTGGTCAGTCACCACATTCCAAGGTTTATTATTCCCAGATATCAAATCCGGGTGTGCCGCACGAGTCTTGAAAAGTGATAGCCGTCGCGTGTTTCTATGGTGGAAGGAAGTGGAGTCGCGTCGCCCATCTTTTTTACAGTCTATGGGTAAAACTAATAACACAGGCTCATCCAGGTACTACAATTTGTCTTGGCCATTAGTAATTATAAATATAACTCTGCTGTCACTGACAGTTTGACGGCATCCTGTGGCTGAAAATGCGAGTTAAAATGGAGGACTTCAACATTAATTTCAACATGTATAGAAAAAAGTTTTCAGCAGTGGAAAGAAGAAGACTCGACTGACTCTCCGGTTAAAACTAAAAAACTAAAACTTAACTCAAGACACAAAGTTTCATGTCTAATTATTTACTTTTGTGGTAAGAAGTTGTGTAATAAGCGGGATAATGTAGATCCAGCAGGTGAATCCCTTCAGTCTTATACAACTGCCCTCCTCTTCACGTTGGGCTGGCGATAAGCCTGTCGGGCTTTATTCTGCGATAACAACCTGCTGGATCTACATTATCCCTTACATAACGTATCTAAAATCTCTACAGTGAAATTTGTATACGTACATCACCCCAAAAAGTACATTTTGTCATCATTTGCACTATCAAATTGTTGTATGGGTATGTTTATTCTGCTGAACACAAAAGAAGATATATTGAGGAATGTTGGTAACCAAACAGTTGCTGGTACCCATTTTACTGGAAAAATAATATGGTGTCAGTAGCTACCATCAGCGGTTTGGTTGCTCACATGCTTCCGAATTTCTCCTGTCAGCTGTCAGTGCGGAGTGACATGAGGGTGAGTGAACGATGACAGATGTACATTTTTATCAGAGATATCTCTTCCATGTTATGTGGGAAGCTAGCTCAGCTAGCCTGCGAGAACTCACGGCTGTGGCCACCATTGGTGTTTCTATGGTAACAGTGAATTTTTGATTGGTGGATCTCGCTTCAGGAATTTGGGTAGTGTAGTACTACATCAGGAATTCAGCTATTAAAAATGAAGTTTCTGTGAGGCAGATACCATCACTTCATAAACCTCAGAACTCAGGAAGTCTTGGAAGCTTTAAAAATTCTCTTTGGAATATAGGAAGCCTAGAAGTCACCAACTTATAATTCAGTATACATATTTTTAGAGTTTTAGAGTTGTTTGTGTAGGACACATATTATAGGAATTCTATAGGAAAATTATTTGCTGTTCAAAAGTTTGGGGTTCGTACGTTTTTGTTGTTGTTATTGTTATAGCATATAAGGGGATTTCTGAAGGATTATTTGATACTGATGATTGGAGTAATGATGCTGAAAATTCAGCTTTGAATGACAGGAATAAATTACATTTTCAGATATATTCAAATAGAAAACAGTTATGTCAAATTGTAATAATTTTTCACAATTAATGGTTTTACTCTGTCTGTGATTAAACACAGCATTGGTGAGAAAAGAAAATGAAAAAAAAAGATTTGAACAGCACATATGAGATGATGAGATGTTTTGTATTTTTATATTTGCACTTCAAAATGAAAAGGTTATAAATGCAGAACCTTATAAGGGTGAAGTGTGTAGCTGAAGACTCTTCCTCTCAGGCATTGCTATTTAATTGGAGCTCTCTTCCCTCCCAAGATACTGGGTCTTTTCCCTCTAGCTGTCCTCAACACTTTCCATCTTTCTTGTCTCTTCCAGTTTTCTATTGTCTCTTGAATATGCCTTCTCCACACTATCCTCACAACTTCAGCTTGTTGTGGCCTAATTTGATCATTTTAATTAAAACAATGAAATAATTACAATTATTGTAATAACTGCCTTATGGTGTGTTGGTGATCTAATACAGCACATCTGCACAATCTGACCTCTTAGTTTCGATGCATTTGTTAGTCCCAACAGTTTTCAGAGTCGTTATGAACAGCTGTCGTCCGGTCCAGAGAGATTTCAGCTGTTCTCTGCCACTCATCATCCCAGAGGATAGTTCTCCCAGAGAAGGAAATTATATCATTTACCTTGAGTTGTTCTAAACTTCTACAATAATTAGTGTTTAACACAAAAGAAAATATTTTTAAAAGGGTCATGAACTGCCTTTTATTTTGTACTCTTGTCTGAGGTCCACTTATAATGTTGTCAAGACTGTTACATCAAAAAACATCCTTTAGAAGTTATAGTCTAGTAATAGAAGTAATTGTTTGGTTTCTGCATAGACCTGCATTTGCTGCCCTTGTCATTTACCTACTATGTGCTATTTTCAGTAGGCGGGGCTAAACAGGCAGTTATGTAGAATCGTGGGCGGGGCTAAACAGGCAGTGATGTAGAATCTTCTGCAGAGGCGGTGCTTATCTACACTATTACATCATAGAGTAGAACATTCCACAAGATGTCGTTTTGGCAGACTGCCTTCAGTATAAGCTGTTTTTAGACTAATGACAAAGTTTCTAGTTCTGAAAGTTAGAGGATGTTTTGATAGTACAATGACCTCTTATCAAAAGTTTAAAGAGTATTTTGATGTCTCAGGTCATGGCCACTTTAAAGAATGCTGTAAACCAAACCGTATCAGTTCCCATTGACTTGACTGTATTTTTTTGTCCATATGGAAGTCAATGGGGACTGAAACTGTTTGATTACCAAAATTTCTCTATTTGTGTTTCACAGAAAAAAGTTGCACAGGTTTGGGCCCACATGAGGTACTATCATGGGTAATGAAAAGTTTGTATTTTGGTTTTGGGAGTCATGATTGACATGCATGCAAGGTAAAAAAAACACTTTCATTTTCTTATAATATGCATTACTTTTTACCTTACTTGCTCAGTGACTCACAAACCGTTTGCTCAGTAGTCAATTTTTCCAAACCCCTTCTTTGAGTAGCGCTAATCTGCGGTTATCGGTCCGATTTGTCTCATTTTCATGCCTGTAAATCCTGATAAAGCAGCATTTGTGTACAGAATTACTGGGGAAACAGCTATTTTTACTGCTCCAAAAGTGGCACCTAGTGGCAAAGAATGAATTTGCATTTTTATTCAGACCAAGGCGAAAAGACCAACAAGTGGACTGGCAATATGCTAATGATTCATGTTGAATTAACATGAAACAGCCTGGGATTCAATTTGAAAATGACTAAGAGTTGACTCTTTCTTTTGAGAAACAATAACTTTATATGCGGTGCACTTTCAGATTTAAAACTTTGCAGGATGTTTTCATTCACTTAGAGCTGTATTACATACTACATGAAAGCTCATTTTCAAAAATCCATAATAGGGCCACTTTTATTTTGACTGAGCTACCCCTTAAAGGGAAGTTCACACATACAGTCATTTATTTTTAATGAGAGTTTGCAACTTTAGACAGCAAGGCGTAGTTCAATAATATGCAAATGAGAGGCACCTATCAATACAGTTATCAATACAATGGCCGCCTTACACAGTTTTATACACTGCAGTCGTTTAAACTGATTGCACAGAAACACTGTGAACACCGTTTCAGACACATGCACATGCTCTGAGCCGCTTCATCCGACCAAGTTGCCTCTTCCTTGCCTGAGGCACAAACCCACATGACAGTTTTTCACTATATTAAACTTACATTACCACTGCAAGCATTTGGTTAACAGCCACTGACCAACATCTTCTCTGAGAATGTCTAGTTGTCAGGCTGATGTAATATTACTCTAGTATTTATATGGTTTGTGTGTGTTGCATCTAAATACTCACTTGCATACTTTACATGAAGTAGCTGATTTTTTCAATCCTACACCATTGGGGAACAGAGAAATTCTTGTCATTATAAGTATTGAGTAAGGAGATTGATTTCATATTTTAATATGAATGTGAACTGATTTGCATTTTAACACTACAGCACCGTGACCTCAGCGAACACACTCGTTTGTCATATATCACCGCATTAGTGTATGTGTTAGCTATATTAAATGGGATCCAGTTGAGCGGAAGGTCACATTTCTATGTGATTCGTGAGTCAAACACAACCGCACATTCCTCGACTCTTCTGCACCAGGAATGTTTGCTCTCTGTCTTTCCCCTCTCCTCTCTCCTTGGCAATCACAGCACCCCTTCGGTCTGCCAGAACAGCCCTCTGGATAAACAACAGCAACACTGTTCAGATGTGCTTAAGGGAAAAGACTCTTTTCCCACTGATCTACTGATCTGTAACCACTATTTTAGCCACAACTCCTGAGCACCTAAAGTTGACCAACACAGTCTAATTTGTATGTATCCGTACAAGGTGGCTAATTCGTGCTAATTGGCGACTCGTAAAATACTTACGATTTTAACAAAAATCGTATGAATTCATACAAGTGAGGTTGTACGAATTTGCATGAATAAGCCACCTCGTAAAATATCTACGAATTGCCGGTAGACTGGCCTGGGTTGACTGCATTTACACTGCAAATCTTTTTTGCTTTTTTGCTTTCTAATAAAAATACTTAACATCTCTAAAAAAGGTTAATTTATTCGAGGGGAGAAAGAAGAAAAATGGGTTGTTTCCTTTCAAGTTAATTAAGTTTAAGTTAAATAGCTTAAATTACCGGCATAAATCTAATACAGTTTAGTGAGTTTTAGACTTAAAGAAAATATTTCATGCTCACCAAGGCTGCATTTTTTAAAGTTAAAAATACAGTAAAAATTTAAAAGAACATTTTGTATTTTAATATACTTTTAAATATAATTTAATTATTATGATGCAAAGCGTTCCTCAGTCAGAAATATTTCTAATTTGCTGAATTGTTGCTCAAGAAATATTACTTATTATTATCAATATTGAAAACAGTCATGCTGCTTCACATTATAAATATCTTTACTGTCACTTTTGATTAATTTAATGCATTTTTGCTCAATTTATGTAAAACACAAAAAAAGAAAAATAAATCAACTGACCCCAAAATTTGAATGGCGGTGGATGTTCTCTGAAGAGTCACAATTTTACTTTTACACCATTTTAGTTATTTTATTGCAAAAAACAAGACTATATATATACATATATATAACATTTTCTTTTCTTTTTTTTGTGCAGTGTATAAGCATGATTAAATATACTATCAATAGAGGAAACAGCATTCAGAAGCTGGTTAACAATCACCAGAGACAGTGTGACATGCTTGCAGTGTTATTTTGGAGGTCATAGTTCAGCTGCAGGCATCTTGTACCCTATCTCTCATTGACTCTCTCCTACAGTAAATTTTATAGCTCTTTTCAAGCCCTCCTGCCTGGTTGTCATGGAAACATATCTGCTTTTTGATTTGATTTAGCTAAGGCACGCTACAACGTTCATTCGTTTAAATGTCAGCATGGCTTCCCTGTAGAGAAGGAGATTCATTTATGCATGAGGCTCGGTTTGTTCTCTCTCCTTTAATGTACCTCTGTTACCGCTGGTCCGCAATAGTATCTACCTCTATTGTCGGGACAAAACTCTCTCAGATGAATATCCCATAAACTTTTAATATGCCAGCGCTGTGTTTGAAAGTCCTCTGATGACCTCATACACAGCAGATTGTGATTAGAAATGATTGTTGATCTGTTTTAGACTGTACACCTCTGAAACTGCCCACACTGAATGTAGAAAATCTCCCCCTGGAAAGTTTGCTTACATTGTATGACTCATGCATGAGCTAGAAGGGGGAAGGGTCTGTCCAAGCTTGTAAGCGTGTGTGTGTGTGAGTTATAGTCAGGGTGGAACCAATTCATGGGAAAGGAAAGAACAGGCAAGATTTCTGATGTGACGACACCCTTCTTGAACAGACACACACACACACAGACTGCATTTGATTATAGTTGGACACTAGGGAGGTTTTGGAAAGCAGGAGCGGTATTTCAGGAAACTCCTAAATCGTTACTCCAGGCACAACTTGGCAGCACGTGATTGGCTAGCACTGTATTCACATGACTTTGCTGTGCTGTGGAGACTGGGGTCCTGTAGCTGGGAAAGAGGAAGACAAGGGAATTTGAGGCAGATTCGGTGACCTTGCACATAAATCAAACATTTCAGAGGTATGACCGGAGAGAAAGTTCAGTAGGACAGAAGAGTTTAAAGAGAAAGAGAACAATGTGAAAACACCATAGATGTCTAGTGGTTTTGAACTGGGATCCAGTGTATTTTAAACATGCACTTGAACACTTTCAGTGGCGTTTTTACAGAGTACATTCTTCTGTTTGTATGTTTTTAGATGTTGTGCACACATTTTCGAAACATGTTAAAATCCGTGCTCCTTTCATTGTAGGTGAAGAAAGAACGCGTCCTGTGGGAAAGGCCACATTAATTGTG
The DNA here is from genome assembly GCA_032359235.1 of Enteromius mattozi. Classification (NCBI taxonomy): domain Eukaryota; kingdom Metazoa; phylum Chordata; class Actinopteri; order Cypriniformes; family Cyprinidae; genus Enteromius; species Enteromius mattozi. The sequence goes on from JAUMHE010000056.1 coordinate 4,205,076, forward strand.
CTGTAATCAACAAACCTGATAGCAGAGCTCCATCTGCTGGTCCAAGAGTGTAAATCACTTTTCATTTCCTTTTTGTTCAATTATATGTTTTATGATTTAACCCTGAAATGCATAGAGTAGGCTACCGTTTAAAACTTTGGGAACAGTAAGATTTTTGAAAAAATACTTTTTTTTTTTGTAGTATTAGTAGTAGTAAAATGGTAATATTGTGAAATACTGCGGTTTAAAATAACTGTTTTCTATTTTATTTGAGAGAAGAGCTGAATTTTCAGCATCCTTACTGCAGTCTTCAGTGTCAGCTGATCCTTCAGAAATCATTTTAATGTACTGATTTGCTGCTTAAGTAACAGTTATTATTAGTTCTGGCAAAAAAAAAGTTTTTGTTTACATAGTATATGTGTGTGTGTGCGGTGTGTATATAAATACACACTCATGCATGTATATATTTAAGAAAAATATGTTACGTTTATATATTAAATATATTTAAATATCATATAAATTTGCATGTAAGTACATATATACTTTCAAAAAATACTGTATGGGTTTGTATTTATATATACATAATGAATATACACAGTATACACACCCACACTGTGTAAACAAAAACCTTTATTTTGGAAGCGATTGATCATTTGACAGCAAGAATTATCATCAGTGCTGAAAATGGCTGCTTAATATTTTTGTGGAAATTGTGACACATTTTTCAGCATGCTTTCTATTTCTTTAATAAATAAAAAGTTTAAAAGTACAGCATTTATTTAAAAAAAATACAGCAGTTTTTTAAATAGCAATAAAGATAAGTTTCATCTAGCAGATACTAGTACACATAACTTAAATTATTATTAAAAGGAAATTTGATTTAGTGTTATAAATGGTTAAAATTAGTTAGGTAGTGTGTATTAATTAGCAGAATGTCACTTTATAAATGCAATAGGTTACAGATTACAAGTTACCCCTATTTAAAATGTTATAAGAAGTCTTAAGTTTTTTTTATTTACTTTAACTGAATGCATTACATTTTGATTACTTTTCTAAATGTACGTTTCTATTTTTTCCACATTTTTCTAAACTGTTAATCGTTTTCTAACATGTAAAGCAGTAGGACTCAACTCTAATTACAATCAGACAAACGTCCTTTATCACTTGAATTAAATTAAAAATTATACAGATGTAAAGCACAGCCACCACAAAATCAGACTTAGCACCTGTTTTTAAGATCATTCTGAGGTTAAGATTTTAAAATCATAGCAAAATAAAGTTAGTTACAATACTGTTTTTGAAATCAACCCTTTGCATATAGGACAAGAAAGCAGTCAATGCAATTTCGGGGGGGAAAAAATCTGTGTGTGAAAATATTCAGATGCAGCTCCCTTCATGTATTTTTTTCTTAGTAACGTAACAGATTACAATTACATTTATTTGGAATTAAATGACATAATTACGTTTAATTACTTACTCTCCATCTCTGTTTATTAGCCTATGCATTAGCACCTTGTGGGACACACATTTGTTCTAGCATGAGAGGTTGCTGTTCCAAATCTGTAGTTGTCCTAGTTTTCAAGGAGAACCGCTAGTTGTCAGGGAAACTGGTGGCAGGAGGCTCTCAGGAGTGTTTGGAGTGGAGAGAGTTCAGCCATTTTTGAAGATAGTTATCAATCTTCTGCCCCCAGACACCGAGAAACACTGTGTGAGAGAGAAACAGCCAATATTAGTGTGTTTGTCTATGTTTGTGGTTAAAGTGAATCTGTGGTCCTCTACTAGTGCTAGTTTCCGTTTCGAGGGGTTTGTAGTTTTTAGTGGGTGGTTTCATGAGATAAGAAACCACAAAACCTCCTTTGCAAAGAAGAACGTTATGCATAGTAAATACAGAGATGCAGATTCACGTTTGTATGTGATTATGATTAGATGTTAACTGCACATTTACAAATATTAATATTAAGCTAATACCGCCGTCGCTCTCTGGTGGTGAGAATCTGTATGTGCTCGTGTTTGTTTTATTTCTGCCCAGCGCCTAATTAGAGTTTGCAGCTGTTTGTGTTTTATTTATGGTGTTTATTTCTATGTTTTTTCAGCAGGAGGCTCAGAGCAAATCAAAGGTGTGTGCTAATGTGTTCTGTGGTGCTGGGAGAGAGTGTGCCGTGAATGAGAAAGGAGAGCCCAGCTGTCTGTGCATTGAGGTAAGGAGCCTTTTTAAAGAAATTCATGAAAGAATAAAATTCTGCAAGAAATAACTCCCTTGACTTTTATTCCTTTGGATGACTGGACGATGAATTTTAAACATTTTAGAGAGATTGCAGTCAATGCACTTACTAAAAAAGCTATTTCAAGCTGATGAAATATTTAATGCTGAGTAAATCTAGAAAAAAATATATTAAGTATATTGATGACAGAATGACTTTCAGTACGTGAATTTTAATACATTTTATAATTTAAAATATGTGCTTAAGTTCAAACTGAATCTAACATTTATAGACTTTTAATTGCATATTAATTGCAAATAAATTAAAATACATTATAAAATTAAATCTATATTAAATGCAATTAGCTAGTGTTTTTTGTCATTAGTTGCATTTAGTTGCGTCCATATTTTATATGTAATATCATAATCACTTCTATCATTGATGGTAAACTAAAATATATTCTATGCTGTTTCTGTTGAAACTTGTGTCATGTATTTAAATATACAATTTTACTATGTATTTTAATTATAAAATTGCAATTTAGTACATTTAAATGTATTAATTTTAAATCTAATAGCGATTAACATTAACATCCAGTAAAATTATAATTAAGCACTTTACATGTGTTAAGACTGACAACAGATTATTGAAACAATTATTTAAAATATTGTTTAAAGCAAAACATTTAATTTGACATTATTACAAAGTGCAATTAAATGTTTCAGGAAACATTCACGAAAGTGTGCTCTCTTTTTTATTTCATTAATATCTGCACTTACAGTTTTTCTTTAATGTACTGTACTTTTAAGATTTCTACAAGTGCACTTCTTTCACCATGAAGTCCTCACCATTAGAAACTGTTCCCTTTCCTGATGTTTTTCCACCGTCATAATAAGTATAAAGTTAATCTGTGTTGCAGATGCTTTATTATTAGGCTTATTGTTAGACTTTAAGTCAAAGTCTTGAACAAAATGTCAAACAGCTTCATACAATAACAGTAGTGTGTGTGGGATTGGGGTCATGTGTGAAGTATAGCCTATACCATGTCGTGTGTCTACTCAGATCAGCAGATTATACAGCAAAAAATATTCCATACAACACACAGACATTCACCCTATTGTCCCACCACCTGCCTGACCCCATGCTTTCATAGTATTGCAGCCTTAATGTCAGCTTCCAGCGAGAGGCGGGAGAGAAACATTTAATTACAGCCACGGTGTAACATTTAGTTGCCATACTTTTTATGTATTTATATTTTTTTTGCTTGCAAGGTTCAGATTTTGATATGGCAGTTAATAGTTGAAATTGTTATGTTGTTAACAGTATGTTGTGTTCTCCTGCAGCAATGCAAGCCTCATAAGCGCTCGGTGTGTGGCAGTAATGGAAAAACATACCGTAATCACTGCGAGCTGCACCGTGACGCCTGCCTTACTGGACTCAAGATCCAGGTAGCCCATGATGGACACTGCAAAGGTGTGTGGACTGTGGAGACTAACATGCAAGAAAAAAAAGCAATGAACTGCAGGCATGCAAGCTTATGTAGACTGGAAATTCCTTTCTACTTCCTGTGAAAATTTTTACATGTGCATAGACTGTTCAAGAACTTAACAGTAACTTCATTATAGTAAAGATAAAATGTAGGGGTTTTGAAGCAGTAATTAATATCTCTGGTGAAATTGTAGTCCTAGTTGTTAAACATGCACAGATATGATCACTTAGCAAACAAAACTCACCAGCAGTGAGCATGATTTTAAAAAACTGACAGTAAAAATGTCACAAAATAAACCAATGCACCATAATTTAACCTTATTTGCATACATGCTTAATAAAAAAGCCCTCTATAAATTATGTCTGGTTTCAAAAAGTAAGGAAGTATTCACATCCTTATCATTTATTGGTGTAAATGCATTCATGTAAATATTATTTGTAGTTGGCAATAATGGTTTAATTTTTTTATTACATTATAATGGTCATATACACACTGTGTGAGTGCATTAAGATGTTTTTGAAAGTAATATTTTATGCTTAGCAAGGCTTTATTTAATTTATCAAGTTCATGTATTTATAAAACACATTTAAAAACAGCCACAAGACTGACCAAAGTGCTGTGCAGTAGTAGGAAAATCAAGTCAAAAATATATAAAACTTATGAAGACAGAATAACAAAAAACTAAATAATAGAGCATATGAATTTAAAAATAATAATAATATTAAGGAGAACAGCTGAACAACAATGAAGACAGAGTAGTAATCTCGACCAATAATAAAAGGGAAATTAAAATGCAGAGTTTTTAAAAGTGACTTAAAAATGGATACAGAAGAAGCCATTCTGATCTCAAGCGGAAAATTGTTCCACAACAGGGGCCCAACCACCAAAACAGCACGATCCCCTCTGCGTAAGAGCCTAGACTGAGGAACCAACAGGAGATTCTGGTCACTGGATCTTAGGCCTTTAGTGAGCGTATAGAAATGTAGTGACTTTACATTTATTAGACTGAATAGGCAGCCAATGGAGGTCCCACAATATAGGGGTGATATGGTCGCATTTGCAACTAGTTTTAAGAAATCTAGCAGCAGCGTTTTGGACCAATTGTAGCCGAGTAATTTGGGACTTTGAAATGCCGCAATATAGTCAGTTGCAGTAGTCTAGGTGTGAAGTAATGTACAGCCAAAAATACAATAAAACTGTAATATTGTAAAATAGCTGTTTGGATATGTTTTTCAAACTTCTGATGCAAAGCTGACATTTTAGAGTCATTACTACTGTCTTCAGTGTCACATGATCCTTCAGAAATCATTCTAATAAAGCATAAGCTTCATTGCACATAACAAGATAAAAGAAAGGAACATCATGTATTAATTCATGTAGACACGTCCACCTGCTAAGATCCGCTGGGAACAGTTTATCTGACTGGAACAGGACGTTCTCTCTACTTCTTACTTCTGTACTCATCAGTCGACCTCTTAGACTTATTACCATCTCAGCTCAGTGGACGTTGGACATACGCTGAAATCCAGGTCTCATTCTGATATCATGTTATTCTGACCCTTATATTCTTGCCTTACGCTGTAACCTCTTATCTCTATTTGATGCAAGCAGCTGCTCAAGTGATAACCAAGGGGAGATTCAGCTTTAACTGCATGCAGATTGTGAGGCATCGCTCCACTCACGGTTATCTTGTTTATCTTGTCTCTTACAGAGAAGAAGCTGGAGAAAGCTGCGGCCAGCCCAGGTGAGTTGTATTATGACTGTTGGCTCAGAGCCAAGCTGGAGGACTCTCTGATGACTCTACTTATCTGCCTTCTGCACAGATTACCATTAATTAACAACTTATTATACTGAGAGCAGACATAACCTCTCTGACTCTCTGAAACGGCTACAGTGGAATTATTTGTGCGCTGTTTAGATGTAGAAAATGCATTTAACCTCTTTAGTCTGTGCAGTTTTGTGTGTAGTATGTGAGGCATGTTTACTAAGATCTTTATATGTTGTATTTTTGTATGTACACTAGTATACATATACAACATGACGTAGCAGTGCTTACACTTCATAGGTGTTGAAATCCAAAATGCCTCAGAAAATGTAACTTTTCTAAATTTAATTTATTAAGCAGAATTCATACACAATATTGCAGAATGATTTGTTTATATAATATTTTGGTAGCACTTTACAATATGGTTAATGTAAGTTAACCATTCAACAAATATTAAGACAACATGAAACAAATTTATACTGTGCTTTGTAAACTTGCCATGACTTTCCTGAGATATTTATGTAAGAAGATATTTTAAATTGCAAATGAATATTTACAAAACATTGCAGGATTACAAAATAATATACCTATATTCAAAGAAAAGTCTGTAAAATAGGGCACAGTGTATTAACTGTAAAGGAATTTCTGTGTTTATTCTTGACAGGTGTTTTACCTGTATTTTGAGTTTACATTACATTGGTTTGTGGATAAAGTCCTTGAAGATAATTAACATTACTTTTCCTTTTTTTCTTACAGTTTACTTTTTTCTCTTAAAATTGTTTCAGTTCAAATTTAGTTCAGACATTTATGATGTTAGACATGACAAAAAACACCAAGGATAGGAAGTTGGCGTCGCTAAACTCCAAACAGTAAACATTTCTAAGATCTCATTAATCAAATGTTCTCTGGTGAGGACAGAAATGAGTTGCTGGATCCTAAGAGGATAAAATAAATCTGACACATCCATTAGCATGACTGATATGTGTTACCTCGTGTGTCTGTATTTCTTTCTAACCATTATTCTCTCGTCTGGTGCTGTGTGTGTGTGTGTGAAGTGGTGTGTTATGTTGCTGACCGTAATGAGCTGCGCAGACGTGTGATCGATTGGCTGCAGACCGAGGTTGTTCCAGATGGCTGGTTCACTAAGGGCTCCAACTTCACTGATATCCTCCTCAAGTACTTCAAGGTGTGTGCATAAAAACATTAAATCAGAAAGTATTTGAAGCCACAACACTACAGGCAACAACAGTGTTTTCATGCACCGGTCAGTTTTGAGATTTTGGGTTATTTGTGTCTTATAAAATGTTGTTAACATGTGAAAACATGAAAAATACATATTTAAGTGTTAAGTATTCAATTTATCTATTTTTATCTGTAGAGCTTAGTTACAATACATAACTTCAACAGTCGTTTTTTCAAAAAACAAAAAAAAAATCCATACACTTAGCCAAACATTTCGGTAGCCGCTTCAGTAGCACTTACACCAATTTTTTTATTTCGTTTTTATTTATAATCTGAAGATTTTTTCAAGAGGTTTGGTCATGTATCATTCACCTGACATTTACATTTTATTCTTAAAAGCATAGTGCAAATATATTTATTTTCATGCTGTTTTGAATCTGTCTGGAACATTATGCAAATTAGTGCATCTTGAATTAGACAGTTAGATGACTTATTTGCATATGTATTCCATTTATGCCTGCAATTCTTAATGTTATCTATCAACTAATGAAATGTGGTTGTTTATTAGTTAATTTCTTACCCAGTTTACTTGACTTTTAAAAAAATGCTCTTAAAAAAAACCCAACGAGAAAAAAAAAAGCCCATGCAGGATTATTAACATCATAACAGAAGCAGAACATGATATGTGAACATTTTGGTTTCCAAATGTCTGCAAGTGTACAAACACAAATGTTTGACTGAAGTGTATTCAGTGTATTTCAGTGAAAGGAATGACATTTTTTTGTAGCATAAAAGCAGTCATTTGATTCGGTCCCTTCACCGTCAGGGCTTTGTGTGTATTAGCCTCCATCAGGCAATCGCTGCGCCCTCCTGCCGCTCTTCAAAGTGCCTTCAAGATGCGCCACATCATTTCCCTGACAGCCTCCTAAGGCATGTAAAATACACCTAAAACGACTTCTGTCTGCATAGCGGCAGTTCAGGCAGTCATGCTTTTTTGATGAATCAGTCTGTTTCGATATTAGCTCACCTTTGAACTCAGAGAGCTGGAGAACAAGCCTGTACAGCTGTCAGCGTGATCCATATATTTGACTCAACACTATCACCAAACCAATAATCCATATGCTGGTCGAATCAGCTTTATCTTATCGCTTAGATGACTTTAAAATAATTAGAGATAGCTCACCCAGAAATTAAATTCTGTTTTTATCTGTGTAACAAAAGAAAAACTTCATACAGTGGAAGTCTGTGGGATCAAATGACTTGATAAAAAAGCAGAACAGTTAGCTAAAATATCATCTTTTGTCTACTTAACAGAAGAAACAGAGTCTTTTTCAGGTTTGTAAGAACACAAGGAATGAGTAAATAAAAGCAGAATTGTCATTTTAAGTGAAGTAGTTCTCCAGTTGGTGGAAGTTTGACTCAATCAGGAACATGTCCTTTACCTTTTGTTTATTGGTGAACATGTCAAAATCAGCTGTAACAGAGTACAGTCTCCTGACCAACTGCAGAGATAAGATTAAACTGACAGAATGATGTGTAAGTTTCAAAGTAGCTGATGTGGCATCACTGGTCTGTGTCTGTATATACTAAATCATTTTCTATGGCTGTTTTAGGTGTCAGTGCTTGTTTATCGGTTTGGATCCTTTTTAAGACAAGATGATGCAACTCCGCTGTTATTAATATAGGAAATATATAAGTTTCTAACACAATGGCTGAAGGAGTAATGGCACATTTGACTTTTTTTTCTTATCTGGCAAATGTAATCTCTGTAAAGTCATAAAAACCATTCACCACTATAGATGTTTCCACAAATATGATGACTTTTTCTTCAGAGAACCACGGAAATCTGAAAAGGTTCCGTATATTGTAGCACATAATCTGGCTTCTTCTCTCATCTAGACCTGCTGCCATACACACATTCACAGATGATTCAGTAGATAGCTGAAATGATCAGAAACATCATTTATCAGACTATCTGTTCAGAGCAAACTGCACAGAGAACAGATGACCTCCGCGCTCAGAGGCCCAATGCCATTTCAGTCTCCTTTCCTGTTCCTCTCTTCAAATAACATACAGGCGATAACCCCACTGGAACGGCTACCTGACTGAAACTGAAGTGTGCAAAAAATCTTTTTTGTCTCTTGTAGAATTACGATAATGGAGACTCTCAGCTGGATTCTGCAGAGCTTCTCAAGTTTATTCAGCACAATGAAACAGCGGTTCAGATGAACTCTTACGCTGAGGAGGAGAACAACCGTCTGCTCAGGTAAAAACACACATATTCACATAATCACACAGGACTGTCCAAAAATATGGGGTCTGTAAGAATTTAGTGAAAATGACTTTTACAGTGTTACAAATATTGTATTTGAAATTAATGTTAATTTCGAACATTCTCTTAATCAAATATTTTCCTGAAAATAAATTTGTGTCCACAAAAATATTAACATGTGATAATAAATAAATTAGTTAATAGTATAAGTAATAGTAAGAAATATTTTTAAACAGCAAATCAGCATATTTTTTATGATTTCTGAAGGATCATGTGACACTGAAGAATGGAGTAATGATGCCGAAAATTTAAAACTGTTTTTAGTAAGACTTTTTTTTATATATATTTTTGATCAAATAAATGCAGCTTTACCGACCTCAAACTTTTAAATGGTGGTTTACAAAATGCAGTCTGTTGTGACATATGCTAGTTTCCAATAATACCCAAATCTGCAATATTTTAAAGTGCTCCTATTATGGGTAATGAAAGGTTTATATTTTGGTTTTGGCAGTCCCCAACTTTCCTTGTTTTATAATATGCATTTATGTTTACCTTACTTGCTCAATGACTTCCAAACGATTTGCTCAAAGATACATTTTTCCAAACCCCTCCTTTGCGTGACCCTAATTTTCATCTCATCTCACCTGTAATGCCTGATAAAGCAGCGTTTGTGAGCTCAGTGCTGCTTTGTGTACAGCGTTGCCAGAAAAAACACTATTTTTACCTCTGCAAAAGTGGCACCTAGTGGCAAAGAATGAATTAGCATTTTTATTCAGACCAACTCGAAAAGACCATTAAGTAGGCGGGTGATGTGCTAATGTTGACGTCAACATCTAACAGCTTGGGATTCGTTTTTAAAAAACTCGTTTTAGTGATTCAGAGCCGATTCTTTCTTGACAATAACTTTATACACGGTGCACTTTCAGATTTAAAACTTTGCTGGAGGTTTTCATTCACTTAGAACTGTGTTACACACTACATGGAAGGTCATTTTCAAAAAACCATAATAAGGGCACTTTAACATAACTGTTCATTGGAATACAAAAGAGAGGCTATAATATAGTCCAAAATATAATCTTTTCTAAACGAGGAATGAATTTGCGTTTTTGAGTGAACAATCCTTTTAACCACTAGCCTACAGCATAGTTATAATCATCTCCGTCACTCTGGATTTCTTCCTGTTTCTCTCACAGTAGAGGTTATGTGAGTTAGTGACCATCCGTTTGTCAGGATGACCCAGAGGGAAAAAACTCCATCTACGAACACTGATAAAGCCAAGCAAACATTTCACTGCACAACTGTGCACTACTGCATATCCGGTTATCTAGACAGTGTATTGAAAACACAAACAAGTCTTGTATATTTGACCCTCATGATCACATCTGAATAAAATATGTTGTTCTGAAAGGAATGTATAAATGATCTCTACATGTGTCTCACAGGAGCCTTTGTGTGGACGCTCTTATTGAGCTCTCGGATGAGAACGCCGACTGGAAACTGAGCTTTGATGAGTTCCTCAACTGCCTGAAACCAGGCTTCAACCCTCCAGAGAAGAGTAAGTCTCTGTCTGTCTTGCATCAGTCTTTGTTGAGCCAGCAGGCAAAACTCAGAAATGCTGCTGCATCCAGAAACTCAAAAAAAAAAAGCACAAAAACACATGACAGCTGAAATTCAAGCCACATATGAACAAACGCTTCCATCACTTGCATAATGACAATCAAGTTTTATTAGCAGTGTAAATGAAGCCATGGTGTTTTTTTACTGTCAAAGCAATTTTAATTCTTTCAGAGTTGGATGTTTTGCTTCCTTATTCTTTGCTTCCTTCTTATATTCAAAGTTACATTCCAGAGTTTTCCCAGAATTGTAGTTCTGTGAGACAGAGCAGGAATGAACGCGGGGTTTTCCGCTCTTCCACAGAATGTTCCTCGGGCTGCACACATGCAGAACTAGGTGAAAGTTCAGTGGGAGGAGCTGCCTTCTCTGGCGTCATATGAAGCAACTTTTACACATGCAAACTCCAAACCAGTGCTGATGCTGATGAAACTAATGAACTGTAGTTGAAATAAAGCTCATATCAAAAGAAATATAAACATTAGATGAAACAAAAAAAAGTTGAAAGATTACTAAAAATACATTTAAATAGAGATAATAAAAACAACAACTTGACAAAAACATAAAACTATGGTACATTTTATTTCGATAGACATTCTACTAATAGTAAGTAACTTTTCAGCCACATGTCAAAGCAGTCATCAGAGTAGTAGTAGCCTATCTGCTTAATAACATCTAACACTTTAATTTAATGGGTCCACAACATACTGAATATCAGAAACTTTGCAAGTAAATGTCAACTTATTCTACTAACCCTAAACCTACCCTAACAGACTACTCTGAGAGTTAGTACACATGTAGTTGCAAATTAATGAGAATTAGTTGACTAATTTACTTATACTTAGTAGAATGTCTAAAGTGGTCTTTCAAAATAAACCCAAACTACTAAAACTAATAATATGATATACAAAACAATACTAAAATAATCCTGCTCAGAGCATAACCTCTGTGTGTCACAGGATATAGAAAGGACACACTAGAGAAGAATATTAAGATCAGTCTGACTTGCCATGATGGTTGAGTTCAGTCATATTTATTTCATTCCACAGTAATTTCCTGTATTGTATTTGGAAATCTGGGACACAGGCATACAATTTTTGGGTTGCAGAAACAAGCATGCAATGCAAGCCATTCGAATGCTGCCTTTCAGACAGTTTTTGCTGATTTCAGCTGTTGGTAATCAAGATTTCATTTTTTCTAGCCTCGTTTTAAAAATCATTGTGGTGACATGTTTTTTGTGTTATTACAGAGTGTGCTCTGGAAGATGAGACCTACGAGGATGGAGCCGAGACGCAGGTGGAGTGCAACCTCTGCGTCTGCGCATGTGGAAACTGGGTCTGCACCGCCATGACTTGTGATGGTGAGTTTAAATCACTGAATTCATGATAGAAGAGGAGAGAATGGTGGTTGCTCTCTGTTTAAAACTAAAGAAGACTGGGACCTAATTATATTTCAGGAATCATCAATAATACAGGCCATAGAAATATGACTTGTCACCCCCGCATGAGCAACAGTGCTGATTACATTTTATAATAAACTAATAATGAGACTGACTCTCTCCACAGAGAAAACCCCAGTTATCGACACTGATGGGGATCAGGAGATGACCGAAGAGGAATGGACCCGCCGTGTGGCTGAACTCAACAAGCATCAGGTCAGCTGACTGAATTAATCTTATTCATTTATTATAAATTAAATGTTAAATTGCTTCCTATCTAAACTTGAATGTCCTATCTAATAAAAGATTTTAAAAAATGCCATAAATATATAAATATATTAATATTTCATTCAGTGCTGGAAAAAGTTAATAAAATATACACTACCAAAACTAAGGAATGAATTTTTACTATAATTAATATATACTTCTATTCAATAGTGATTAATTCAGTTGATCCAAAGTAACATAGACATGTGTAATGTTCCAAAAGAGCTCTGTTCTTTGCATATTTGAAACTTGCTGACCCCAAACTTTTGAACAGAAGTGTAATTTAATCAAATTAAAAATAACTTGCGCAATATCTTAAAGGGACAGTTGACCCAAAAATGAAAATTTGTTTATCTGCTTACCTCCAGGGCATCCAAGATGTATGTGACTTTATTTTTTCAGTTGAACACAAACAGAGATTTTTAACTCAAACCGTGTCTGTCAGTCAGATAATGGAAGGCAAAGGGCACACAATCTTTGAGAGAGAAAAAAAAAAAATTTCAATTAGGAATTTGTCTGTGTATGTTTGTTTTTACTCTCAAAGATTGTATGCCCATTGCCTTCCATTATCTGACTGACAGACTGCGGTTTGAGTTAAATATCTTTGTTTGTGTTCTACTGAAGAAACAAAGTCATCTACATCTTGGATGCTCTGGGAGTAAGCAGATAAACACCAAACTTTCATTTTTGGGTGAACTATCCCTTTAAGTAAGCCAATATTGCAAACATCAAGTAAGCTGAGATTCTCTGTGTGGTGTTTAATCTTCGTAACTAGTCACTTTACATTACGATTATGCCTTACAAAAAAATGTGTTTTTACTTAGTGTTTATGACTTGACATAATGTGATGCAGGCACACAGACACTGAACCCCTCAGTAAAACTGGAGCTTGCTGATTTAAGGAGAATTTTACACTCTCAGACTTACGCTCTTAAAATATGTAAAGTGAAGTAACATTAACCACAAAATCATGCAACTTGCATGGTAAATGGTGTTTTGATGTAGATATCGTTGACACAGAAATCCAGAGATCTAGTTATAGTTCAAGTCCAGGCAGGTTTCCCTGAGCCTGAGGCAGGACTAAGTTTGTCAATTTGACTGACACACTTTTTAGAGGCTGTAAACTGCAGGTGGTAACCTTCCTCATTGGCCATTACATGTCATTTTACTAACTCTTTTTTGATTTTCGGAGTGAAATATAAGCTAATGCAGTCAGTTTGATTGCCTGAGGCAGATTTATAACACTTTTTCCTCCTTCAGGAGACTGTGGAGAAGATGAAAGCCAGCACAAAGGAGGTTTAAAACAGGACGGAGACACAAGGAGGGAGATGATGACGTGGACGAATTCCTCTCCTACTGATCACAATCAGGATTCCTGAGATTATGTACTGTTAATGGAAGAATCACACCATTTTCTATATAGGTTATTACTTTTTTTTCCTATCCATACGCGTCTATTCTCTGGTTAATGTGTTTAATGTTACCGTTTACTTTTCTACGTAATTCACTAGCTTTGTTTGTTCTTCTGTGTGTCTTTGAGTGCTGTAAATTGGTTGATCGTGTCACTCCAAACAGGCCTCGGCACTTTGTAAAGGGGGCCCTTGTTTTATTCACTATTGTTTGATTTTATGTATTATTCTTTATACCATTTATTTGTTTGTCTATCTACAGTTATATGTGGAAATATGTATTTTTTTATTTTTATTAAGAGACAATGGCAATAGAAGAAGAAAAAAGAACAGCAAAGGGTTCGAGAGTGATGCTGAGAGAGCAAAACAACACGGGTTTATCCATCAAACTTTAGAGCTTCAGAACAAGAGAGATCCTTCAGTCAGATGGTAGATACTCATGCTAGCAGGAGCTTGATGGATATAAATGAAGCTTTTAACGGCCGCTCTCTCTTTCACTCTCATCTTGAAGGCAGTCATAGTCTTGAGACCTTTCGTAAAGGTGCTAATGTTAGTATTCCTCTGTTTGCTGCTTTGCTCTCTTGCTTTAGACGCTAGGTAACGCTCGATAGGATGAACAGCGCTAGAAGCAGAGACAGCGTGGCTCAGTGCAGAGAGCAGGCAATACCTTTCAATTTTAATATCATTTTGGGAAAACAACCCCACCATGTTGTTATTATTACTTGACAAACATGCTTTTTCTGCCGATAGAGACTTCGATTAGAGTCGATCATCTCCATTTAAACTGCTGCATAGATGCTTTGGCTATGCTTGAGCTTGTATTTATATTAGTTGCTAGTGCTGAAACTCTCACGCTGTGCTCAGCCCAACCAAAAATGAACTAACAAGCCAGATTTATAAGAAATAAAGCGGTTGGGACTGAGTACAGATGGAGTGATCTGAAACCAAAGTCTGATGTTTAGGATGTTTAAAATGTTGTACGAAAACCTCCAGGTGTACCACTACTCTGGACCCAGCAACTACTTTATACCTTTTACGTAAAATAACTGTCAGAATAAGGATTAGATTCGCTATTGCCTCTGTAGTGTAGTTGCATTCTTACCCACTTTAGAGAATTTGTGTGTATTTGTGCGAAATCCATTTGTGTGTGTGTGTGTGTGTGTTAGATCGTTTAATTTCCACTAAATTCCACTAACAGTACGGATCCTTTGTGGTAATGAGTGCCTTATATACACAAACAGTGTGCCATGGATGAAGTGGTTTCTTCTGTAGGTATACACCACCTTATATAGGACACAGTGCACATGAATTTTCCAGTATTACAGTAGACAACTAGCAATTGCCTTTTATATGTCTGTATGATTGTCTTATTCAATGGGGCAGAATTAAAACATTTTATTGTAAAAACTCTTGTTCTGTTTTATTCATATTAACTTCTCTGATAATTATTTGAAATGTAATTTGTGCTAATGATAATGTAATAATGAAAAATAAAAGGTACAACCGTTTGATATCTTAAGCCTCAAACAAAATCATGATCTATTGTTTGGATTTTTATTTTTATGTTACGTTTGGAAAGAAAGGCTATCCTGCAAAACTATTTTGAACGTGGCTTACATATTTCTCTCAATTCACAAGTGGTTGTAAAGATTTTGTTATTGAAAGACATTAGTGCACAGAAAAGCATTGTTAATTCTAACATAATTTTCATAATGTTTTCATGTCTTTGTGTTAATCCATTTATTCTGTTCTAATTTATAATTACTGGAGTTTTTACACAATTAGTTCAGTGGTCAGTAAAATGCCATTAAAAACTACTGTAACTTTCCATTACTGTAAAGTATAGTTTTCAATTTTAGTGTTTTGTATTTTTAGTCATTGTTATTATTTTTTAGCCTGAATCGTGTGTCATTAGACATACAGTTTCTATTTTTTATAGACTATAATAGTACTACTATACTATTTTATAGTGTAATATAGTACTATTTTGTTTATATATTTTAAGCTTTCATTATAATTAGTTTCAGCTAAACATTTCTGTTTTAAAGTTATTATTTAAATAATTAGATTTTATTTTATTTCAGCTTTATTTCTGTTGCATTTTTTATGATAAATTTTAATAAAATCAATTTAGCAAACACTGCTTCTGAGGAGAAACTAACCATTGTTTGACACATATCTTGTATTAATCAATGTACTCCTTGTAGTATTAAATTGAACTTTTAAAAAAATGAACAGCCAAATATTTGAAAACTGCCACCTTGAACTCGCCCCATAGATAAAACAGAAGATGGATGGGTTACGAAAAGAAACTCACTGACTTCTTGCATAATGAAATCTAAGCTGTGCTTGCATAACCAGCAAATGACACTAAAAACTAAAGAAAATAAATGCTTTTGATTTATTTCATGGCTTTTAAAAAGAAGAGACTGGATATGTTGGTCTGGAAGAGAAGAAAAGAGAGTTTGTTCGAGTTATTTGTAGGATAACACATGTTGGCAACTCGATAGTTCTAGTATGGCAAGCCGTTTTAGCTTAAAATTTTTCCAGCCTCACATGAAAAAAAAAAAAAACTATAGTAATTTATGGTAAATATAATAGTGTTTTTTAACCATACCTAGGTAAAGTGTTAATTTGTTGTTTTAACTCTATAGTTGTTGTGGTATAACTGCAGAGAATTATAGAACTCTCTAATTCTGTTCTAACTAGTAGCAATTATGATTTAAGAGCTCTCTAATTCAATTGTTACGAGTAAGTGAATTATAGAGCTCTCTAATTGAATTAAAGAGCTCTGCAATTACATTCTTACTAGTAAGAATTACAATTACACAGCTCTTTAATGCAATTCTTATAGTAACTATTTAATTGTAAATGTTCTCTAATTGAATTGTTAGTAGTAAAAATGCAATTATTGTTGTTGTTTTATGAGATCAGATAACTTTTTAAGCTGCCATATGGTCATGTTACAACGTGCCCTTCAGCTGTTACAATGTACCCCACATATGGGGCATGTTGTCACATTTCACCTCAACATTTTGAGGGTAAATAAGGAAAAACGTATACACTGTAATTATGAATAAAGCAACATATTTGTACTAGACAAGTGTGAATTTACTGTGGTTAAAAAAATACCCTGAACCCCATGTGGATTTACACAATCTGAGAAAGTCGAAAAGCGTTCGCTTATTTTGTGCACCGCTCTTCCATACTTTAAGGTAAAGTGGCTTGCCATAGTTCTAGTAAAGGGTTAATACAGTGGGGCGGAGCCAAACTCCATTGGAGCCCTGAAACATGAATGTTGTAGTGAACGCTTGATAGACCGACAGACCGTCTTTGATAATGACTGTAATGTGTGAATGCTGCCATTAGGCCGAGTTATTTAGGTTACACATGGAAGATCGGGACGCTTAGCGCTGGAAGTAAACTCGGAAGAAGAGTTGGGAAACGGCTTGAAACAGAAGAAAGGGGTCTTTTTCCCGTTATCTGCTATTAAAATGGAGGGTTTTGAAGTAGCCAGCAGCAGCGAGAGTGTTTTAGATCTGTCCCGTTTGAATCTGAACAATAATAGTTTGGACACGGTCAGCGAGAAACGACGGAAAGACACGAAGCAACTGTACCTGTGCTACAACCGAATGACGGGTTTACCCGAGTCTATCTCTTTATTCTCTAACCTGGAGCTTCTCGACGTCAGTAACAACACGCTGTCGGTCATTTGCGAAGACATTACTCGACTGACCAAACTCAAAACCCTCATAGCCAAGAACAATCGTTTAAATGAGTTCTCTCTGCCCAAGCACTTTGGCTCGATGCAGCTGGAAGTGTTGAATTTGAGTGGGAACAGATTTGAGGAGATGCCAAGCCAGTGTCTGCAGCTGCTGCGACTACAGTCTCTGTCTCTGGGAGGAAACAGACTGAAGAGCATCCCAGCAGAGATTGAGAGCCTCACCAGGTAACAATGCACGAACATCTGCACGCATCTTGAATTTCTCAAAACACTGCACGAGGACTGTACTAACGTTACATACACTTTGCACGTGTGGTTTGCTTGGTGCAATTAAAGTCTAATAGCATAACTTTCTACGTCATACCGTCAAGTAGTTCAGTGTCACACATCTAATTTGCTACATTAGGACTCATTGGTGACACTAAACAATGTTTCTCAATGTTTCATAAATATAGAAATTATAACATAATATTCATTTCTTAATATCTCACAGCCTTGAGGAGATATTAAGCATTTAGTTTTGCCAAGTTTTTAATCACCCAGTGACGTCATGCTCCAGGAAGTGACATCATATTAGGTGGGAAAAACAGTAAATATCAGTAAATGTAGCCTAAATTGCTATAATGACTACAATGGTTATTTGATTTGACATACACATGAACTCACATCTTTGTTGTGATAGCTGTTAAATATATATAACAATAGCTACGTTTACACACAACCAAATAGTGTCAGTGATAGTAATGTTAGATTGATGGCTAAATTGGACAGAAAATTAAATCCAGATGAAATTTAGAATGGATTGGAAGAGGTGGTGTAGTATGATAAACTGGAAGAAAATAATCATACACACATTTTAAATCTGATTTAAAAAATATATTGTACCATGAAGCAAATGTTCACATAAATAATACATTTTATTAAATATTTGCTGAAGAAAAACTTCTTCTGACATATGAGCATGCTTTTTAGCCTGTCTCTCATCAAGGCAGGAGTGAATATTATCACAGTGGTGCTACGTATTTGTGAAGTTTTATTACCTGAATGTAAATATACCTAAATTGTAAGTATTTATGTAGCAACTCCTTCACTGATCAAATAACTTGAACTCTTTATTTCAGTTGTATTGTCTTGTGTACATAATCAAGTTATACTTGTCTGGGTCTGAGACTCTTATAATTTAAGTGTTGACTGATTATATGGGTGTTTAAGTATTGAAAATCATGATTATTAGTTATCTGATAAAAGGTGAGGAGAAAATGTGTTGCTCAGACTGTGTCCTGATGTCATAGCCGCAGGCATTTTGAGAGATACGGTGACGCCGGATATGAAGTCAGCATAAGTTACCCAACTTGCCTGGAAGCATGACTGCTCATAAATCTTTTGAAATAGTATGACCTGCGATCAGTCACTGGTCATTTAAAGGTCATACTCTCATACTAAACCAGAAAAAGGACTCATTTTTCATCTTTAATTTGTAAGAGACTCTAATCTTCTATTCTGGATGTCTGTCCGATACTAATACATATTCTTTTCACACTGAACCACAAGAGCAATCTGAAATAGGACCCACAAATAACTGGGAATGTAGCATGTTGTTCTTTTGGAAATCATAAAGCTCTGGCTGATGCCAAAGTGCATGATCCAAAAAACAAGGCTGCCTTCTTCCCTCTCTATAACTTGTGCTCTGAACAAAGTGCAAAAAAGACGTCATGTTGACTTGTTCCCTTGTATATAATTCCTGTAACACTACTACTTAGTGAAGTGAAAAAAGTGTTTTTACAATGTCCTGTTGCACATTTGTACTTACACACACCATTCTGAGGGTTGTTACATGTGTGTAGTTACAGAAATATTACAGATACTATGTAGCAATGTGTACTTAAACAGTGGTTAAATGCCACGTACACATCTAGTTACTATGTAAGTACACAGGTATTAGGGATACTTAATATAAAGTGGGACATGGCATGCATTTCTCTTCTAAACTTTGTTTACCAAATACCTGCTTCCTTATGCTGGCAAGTTCATTCTGAGCCTTATCAGTATTGTCTTATTTATTAGACACGTGCATAATAAAAAACACCTTTCACAAGGTGAAGGAAATGGAGCTCCCAGAGCGTGACTCATGGTCTGTCAGCCCAGTGGTTGATGATTACGGTACGTTATTAACTAATTGTGGGAATGACTGATATGGGAAACAGCAGACAAACATCATACAGTCTACATCTAGTCTGCAGCTGGAGAATGTGAAGGGTCATGTGACTCTGAAGATTGGAGTAATAATGCTGACAATTCAGCTTTGAATCAAAGAAATAAATTACATTTCAAAGTATATTAAATTATAAAACAGTTATATAAAATATGAATGTTTGATTTTAAAATATGACTATTTCTACTGTTTTTTTTTTTCTTTTTTTGGGGGGGGGGGTCTCATAAAAATATGTACCTCTGTGCACTTTTTTTGTGCAACACTGTTTTTACTTTTCTTACAGCATGTTTCCCCACAGTTTCAAAGAGAAATGTCCACTGAGTGGCGCTAAATCACAGGTTACGTGCACCCTGGCACATTTTTATTACGTTGATATAGGTACGTATTGCGGCGGTTCAGAATTGAAAAATCCGTGGACTGTTGCTAAAAAGTTAATGCTCTATCATGTTGGAAATATGCCCTACACCAAATCCAACCCTAAACCTACCCGATAGTGTTAACAAATGCAAAATTTGTTGATGCAACCGTGTCATTTGAACTACCTTTTATGTAGATCTGAACTGTAGTTACACAGGACTTAAACCGGAGCTCTTTGCCCCTCAAGTACATCTCTGTACTTAAACCTCTCGTCTATGAAAATCCATAGATATGAAGTGTTCAAAAGTATTAGTTTTCACATCTCCCAGCATATAAATATTGTTTTGAAGCCATAACATGGTATTCTTCAATTAATTGTGTCAAAATTACACTTTATAATCGAAAAAAAAAAAAAAAAAAATTTAAAAAAGGAATACATTTTACTGCCTCTAGTGTTCATTTCTTTTGGAAACTGCAGTCATATGTACTTGTTGGTACATATTTTGTATCTCACTAAAAAGTGCACCAAGGTACATTTACGCCATGAGACAAGGTAGGTTTTTTGCTTAAATAAATGCAGCCTCTTTGATTATAAGAGATTGCTTCATAATAGGGCTGCACGATAATGATCGCGTGATATGTATTGCGCATCTTGTCAGTAAAGACGGTTCTGTAATCAGCGGTAAATTCCATCAGGTGCGTGATCTTACATTGAGCCGCATTTACTACGCAGAGCCGTTATTCACTGATGAGCTGCGTAAATTCGGGTTCATTATCAGCGTGATTTTGCGCAGCCCTACTTCATATAACTTTTTGAACAGTAGTGCACTTATGATACAATTATCATCTGCTTGTATTGAAATCCAGTTGTAATGCCATGGCAGTGAAGTGCTTCTTTTCAGCTAAACACAGAAAGTGTCTGATTTGGGCTATGGCTCGCTCCGTTCACTGACAGTGAGAGTGAATAGGAAGCTCTGAGCTCTCAGAGCCGCAGGATCAGTTTGCCATGTGGCCTCAGCAGAGCCGTGCTGGAACCGTGAGTCTGCTGAGGCCGACTTGGCTGCGAGCCATCCCGTCATAAAGAGATGTGCCCTGTTGGCCCACATTACACACAGAGTTGGTCCTTTTCGAGAGATCTGGGCCTCTTTTCCTTCTTCCGTCTCTGCCTGCTGTGGTAATTGTAGAGACTAAGCCGAGATGGGCTGGCGAAGGGAATGAAGTATTGAAGCAAAATTGAATGCCTCTCTTCAGGGAGGACAACAAATGGACAAAGTGGAGAGTAGGGTAAAATGCTAGAAGATCTCTCACTCGCTCCTTTGCTCTCAGTGCCTCATTCTTCTGTAGAGGAAGAATTCCTTTCATTTCCATGGGAGTTTAAAAAACGATTCTCTCCCGTGAACTAAAATAACTCTTGAGCTGAATCACAATGTTACAAACTTTGATTTGAGGCAGAAAAGACATGAAGTACAAAACTATATACTTCATCTTGTCATAAGGTACTGGACGTGTAATGTCTAGGACAGTGTTTGTGATACAACAAACGGGATGTTTGCTTGGGAGTTCGAGATATCTCTGTTATCATTAATTATTGACCTGTATTGGTTCAAAAACAGATGAAGGTGAGCAATTTCCTCATAGCCTTTAGTGCTGATCTTTTTTGCATGTCTGCTATAAGAAACGTCCACTTATCCTTTATCAGTGGCAGTAACCATAGGGCAGAAATACTGATTTTTAATGTACTTTAATGCAGTGGTTTTTATTAGGAGGTCAGGGCCCACTAGGGGACATTGGCAAACCTCCAAGGAGGCCCAAATTAGTAATTTAATTACAGTATACAGTACATTAATGTTCTTACTGTGATTTTTGTCACTATTTTGACATTGTTTTGTGACATCCCTTTATATCTCCCCTTTTTCTCTCTTTAGCTTAGAGCTGTTGTATCTGGGCGGTAACCAGATCTCCTCCATCCCTGCTGAACTAGCTAACTTACCCTGCCTCAGTTACCTAGTTCTGTGTGATAATCGCATCCAGAGCGTCCCACCTCAACTCAACAGGTAAGTTTGAAATGTCGCACAAACGCTTGCTAACAAAGTGTACCTTTTGTCCTGCACAGTTTGGGGGAAAAAAAACAAACATATTTTGAAATAATTTTGTTTATAAGTATTTAACAGATCATCAGGTTTGTTATTGTTAACTGAAACTAAAACCATAAAAAAATTCATTACTTAAAAGAAAGCAAGAAAACTTCCACTTTTTTTTCCATCTTTTTTTATTTAATTCACGTTTTACGTTTTAAAAAAAACATAATAAAACAAACCACAGTTACTGGAACTTCTACTAAAATGAAAACAGAAAATATAAAATACCATTTAATATATTAACAACGACTTTTGTAGTTTATTAATGATCACAAAATATTGCAGCTCATATTGATTCACCTTAGATATCCAAAAAGTGTTATTCTATTGTTAATATGTAATTTACATTATATATTAGGTATTTAATATATTCTGTGATATATTTGAATACTTAGTAGTAATTGTAGTAGTAGTAGTATTAATAATGAAAGAAATATTAAAAATGTTTTTGGCCTGTCATGCTTTTCTTTCCACTCACCCAGGCTCCATTCCCTGCGCTCTCTCAGTCTACATAATAACCTGCTGACGTATCTTCCGAGAGAGATCCTGAGCCTGGTGCAGCTGCAGGAGCTCAGTCTCAGAGGCAATCCTTTGGTCGTACGCTTCGTCAAGGACATGACCTATGACCCCCCGTCACTGCTGGAGCTGGCTGGTCGAACTGTCAAAAGCAAGAACCTCACATACTCGCATAAAGACCTCCCGAGCAATCTAGTCAACTACCTAGACATGGCCAGCAAGTGCCCCAACCCCAAGTGTGCAGGTGGGAGGAGAAACATGATATAAACAGTTTAATAAATATGTGATGCTAGACCACAAAACAAGTCATAAATGTCAGTTTTTTCGAAACTGAGATTTATACATCATCTGAATGATGAATAATTAAGCTTTCCATTGATGTATGTTGTTATGATAGGGAAATATTTGGCCGAGGTACAGCCATTTGAATATCTGGAATCTGAGGGTGCAAAAAATTCGAAACACTGAGAAAATCAGCTTTAAAGTTGTCCAAATGTAGTCCTGATCAATGCATATTACAAATCAAAAATTAAGTTTTAATATATTTTATGGTAAGAGAATTTCAAAATATTCTCATAGAAGATGATCTTCACTTAATATCCTAATGTTTTTTGGCATAAAAGAAAAATTAATAATTTTGACCTACACAATGTATTTTTGGATATTGCTACAAATATACCCCAGCAACTTAAGGGTCACATAAAAACTAAGAGTATCCAGAGAGGTTGTCATTTTTCCATTAATTCAACATATTCAAGTTTATTGATGTAGTGCTTTTCACTATTGTTCCAGCTTTAGAGAAAGTGCTTGGTTTAGTGTTTCAATTAGAACAGATTTTGTTATCAGTCAGAGATGAATCAAACTTATATCTGTAATGCCAGTGATATAGTGCTATAAGATGTGATTAGGTAAAATTGTGTATTTAATGAAGCATACACAACAACAGAAATTACTGCTTGTGCTAGGAAAAATATTTGACAGTGTTGAATGTTTACCATATATAGAATATCATATAGAGTCTCATTTAATACTTAATTAACACAAAAATGAAAATTCTGACTTTGCTCACTTTCATTTGGTTTGAAAACCTGTAAAATCTCACAAATGTGATTTAGTTTTCTTTTTAATATCATATAATGTCATACACTGTCTTGTTTTCAGCCAAAATAGAAAAAAATTCAAGAAAAAACATACTTAATTTTTGCTTGCATAAATATACCTAAAATATTGTAATTTCTGTTTTGAGATTAACAAGTGTAATGGGTTTGAAATGACATAAGGGTGATTAATATAGTATAGCTTTGTGTGAATTCTATTATATTTGAAATATAGAACAGTTTTTAAAACTGTTTTTCATTATAGTTATGATCCTTGGTGTGAATAGATTTGAAGTCAATGCAAACAGTTTTCTAACCAGAGCATATCTCACCTCCTGGTTCCCAGGCGTTTACTTCGACTCATGCGTTCGTCATATCAAGTTTGTGGATTTCTGTGGGAAGTATCGCCTGCCCTTGATGCACTACCTGTGCTCCCCAGAATGCACCTCTCCCTGCAGCTCCAACCCTCAGAGCGACGCTGACTCAGACGATGACAACAGCGTGCCTGCCGATCGCCTTCAAAGAGTGCTGCTGGGATAACCTCGCTCACCCCGCACACGTCTCCTTCTCTCTCACTTACAGTGTTATCAGCAGGAACTTTGAACTTTACAGCCAGCTGGCTTGAAAACCTCTCAGCTGAAGCCAAATCTTATTGCCAAGTGATTGAGCAAGTGGCATTTTGAGAAAGACCATCTGTAGATAGTTTCTCTTACAAAGGCCTTGCTTTGCAAAGGCAAAATCAAAAACACTGGCGGTTCAGAATAGTTGTTAGTTATATTAACTAAGTTGCCTTGGTCATCAATCTGTTTAGCTCTTGCACTTTTGTAATATGTTAGAAGACGCCGTTTAGGCTTATCTTTTGCTTGGCAATAGGTTGCTTTGTCTCTCACAGGAGAGCGCTAACTTAATTATTTCTCATTGAGCACAAAGATTTACTGTGAAATAAACAGCGAGAACACTTGCTTTTTGGCTTTGTGACAGATTTAGCATAAGGTTTTCTTCATGTTTGTAACTGCGTGGCCTGCAGCACTGTAAAACAGTGCTACATCTTCAAAAACATGCTCTTGTGTCTGCAAAATATTTCATTTAAGCTTTTGTGTTAGTATTTGCTAACACTTTGCGGTTGCTTTTAAAAAAACAAGGCAGCATCTAAATTCTTGAGGTAAACAGTGACAAAGGTTCCCGGTGACTTTGTTTTGAAGGTTAATTCTTCACTCTTCATTAATATAAAATATATGATATTGTTACAGAGCCAATGGACAAATTTATGATGCGTTTCAGGCGTTTCTTTTCAAACTGAATTTTGTTCTTCAAACACTTCCTGTTTTAAGGCTTAAACTCACTTTCTTTAGTTTTTTCACACGTGTCTTACACTTTTAGGCTTAACCAATATTGACTATGCAAATAACTAATGCAATCATTATTTCAGAATTTTAAAATTCATATCTAAAGCTTTTATACAAAATAATCTTTTATGATATTTTCTATATATCAGTGACGAGAATGTATTTTATTTAAGATGATGAAGGCAGATTTGAATAATATTCACTCCTCTAATGGTTTATAAACGTGTATTTGCACTTCTTATGTAGAGTACTATAATAATAAAAATAAATATTATAATAATTTGTGTCTAGGTCAGTTTTTTTTAACTGAATGTTGTATGTTTTTTTTTCTGGAACAAAGCCAGAGCTCTCAAAACATTTATGTCTCAGCGTCTCTGACATCACACAAGCATACAAAAGTAAATATGAGCTGAAACTATAGAATAAAGAGAGATTTTGTGTTCAAAACACCATGGTAATACCTTGGTGCTTTGTTGTATGTGAAGAGATGAAGTTCCAAATGTAGATTTGGGAGGAGCCTAAATCATTCAGTCTATGTAAGTAGCATTCATTGTACCGTCCCGCTTGAACCATCTCTTCTGCCCCTACCGCTGGCCTTGTTTTCTGATGAGATTTGCTTATTTTGCATCATCAATAGTGGTGTGAGCTTACTAGGCAGGACACTTCTGTCCTTCATGTCTTGGCAGGTACACTTTGCCACAGTGTTGAAGGCACTCAGAGAGCTGTGCACAATGATCAGACTCTCCCTCTGGGTGACCAAAGTCACAGCACAAGATTCATTTTTGGTGTAAATACTGTACATTAAAGTAACTTGACATTATCATTGAAGACCAGCAATAATCATTTTCATTTTGATTACATAATAATAGCAAAATATACTGTACATGTCAAAGCTGAGCTACTGTGGAAGGAACTGGACCGTGATGTCCGTAAGAAGTGTCCCAACCAAGTGTGAATCATCTTTGGGCAATCCTTCAAAAGGCTTGGAATAATTTATCAAACCAATGTTTAAAAGAACACAACACTTTTTTAAAAAATAGTACCATTTTCCAACTCCCCTAGAGTTAAAAAGTTTTCATTTTTCATCAACTTTTCATTTTACACGGATCTTAGTACACAACTACAGAAGAGTCAAGTTTTAAATAGGAAAAATGTCAAAACCTTGGTCATTTTTGAGCTAGAGATGCTAATGTCTCAATGATCTAAGCTAAGCTAATGTAAGTGTGGCATGTTCCTTTAACTGAAACAAGGGATGATTTTAATCAAATGTGGCCGTACATTAATAAGTCATAAAAATCAATTAGTAATCAATTGCCAAGATTTCTCCTTCTGTAGGTTATGTATCATCCTCCGATCTCTTAGTGAACGCTTTTCATTTGTGATAATGTAGTCCCGATGCTTCTGGCTAACATTTTGTAAAAAAAGTTCTGAACATATTCCGCGTATACCTGTTGCTTTTGTAACCTCTAACGTCTGTGTAAAAAAATGTTGCATTCAAGGTATCATTGAAATTTAAATGTGTTTTAGTTGGCAGGATTGATTCCCCTCAGAATCTATTAGCCAGACACTTGTCAGTTCAGGCGGTCAGGGAGAGATTCAGCGTTTGGCCAGTGAACATACAGGACTGGACTCCTGCATTTGCATATGAAAGCCATCTCATCACTGCTACAGAATACAGAGGGACTTTCTATTCACCTTCCAAATTCAAAGTTTTATTCTATACAGGACACTCTTTCTATGAAGGAGAAAGACTTGGTAACACAAATTGATGCCACTCTTTCTTTCACTTTATTTGGTCTTGCTTTCAGTCTTTGTGAGGATTGTCTAATCCTTGATGGGTTCTGAGGGACAGATGTGTTATTTGTCCTGCAGTTTGTTTGACCACTTTTTAAACACTTGTTAGGAGCTCAATGCCCCATGGCACCCTACTGGCAGCACATTGAAAGTGTCTGTCCTCACTTCACTGCACCTCAATATATACCGTTGTGAGTTCTGCGATGTCACTTTCTCATAGCATGCACATTTGCTTAATGCTGAAATCTGTTAAATGGTCCTTTTCACATCTTTTATCTCTTCTCTAGTATCTTGAGAGCAAATGATTCATGTTCGTAATGGAGTTCAGAAAAAACTATCTATTAAACTAAAATATCTATTAGCTAGAACAGGGTACCTAAACTTCGGATGATCAATCTTAAAGGGTTACTCCACCCCAAAATGAAAATTTTGTCATTAATTACTTACCCCCATGTCATTCCTAACCCCTAAAAGTTTTGTTCATCTTCTGAACACAATTTAGGATATTTTAAATGAAACCCGGTAGTCTTGTGACTGTCCCATTGACTGAACACTGTCAAGATCCAGAAAAGTATGAAAGATATCGTCAAAATAGTCCATCTGCCATCAGTGGTTCAACCATAACATCACGAAGCAATAGGAATACTTTTTTTATGCAAAGAAAATAAAAATGGTGCTACAGTGACGCGGAGGAGACACGGAAGAGATAAAGTCCGAAGGATTGAATAAAGTTGTCATTTTTATTTTCTTTGCATTCAAAAAGTATTTTCGTAGCTTCATAACATTACGGTTGAACCACTGATGGCAGATGGACTATTCTGACGATGTTTTTCATACTTTTCTGGATTTTTCATTTATGGGTAGAGCAACCCTTTAGGACCTACCAAAAGAGATGCTTTGCTACTTTGGGTAGGCTTCCTGAACTTCATTGCATTATGACCATAGAAAATAGTATAATTTCTTGACATTTTGATTTTATATCTTAATATAGTTAGTAAATATCTCACAATATTCTCAGTTTATACCTTGCAATTTGGACTTTCATTCTCAGAATTGCGAGTATATAACAATTCTGACTTATTTTCTCAGAATTGTGACTTTATGTTTTGCAATCTGGACTTTCTTTCTCAAAATCACAGGTTTATAACAATCTTAACTATTTCTCAAAATTTCAAGTTTATGTCTTAAAATTCTGGCTTTTTTCTCAAAATTGTGAGTTTACATTTTGCAGTTTTTCTTTGAATTTGTTATTTTTTTATCTAAACGTTTTGTGGATAAAATGATCTGTCAATGTTTTTTTAATGCACCTCTAGCCCTTTATTTCACTTTAGTTTTATTTCATTTTCAATGATTTCTTTTTCTTTTTTATTTCACTGTTTTGCATGGCTGTTTGTGGTACTTTTTTATATTTTTGTCCTTAAACTGTCTCACTAAAATGCAATCAATTTAATATACTGTTTACAAAATTGATCTGATTATCCTATGTCACAGTTCTGAAGGCAGTAAATTAAGGGTATCAGATATAAAAGTGAAAGATGTAAAAAAACAACAACAACAATGCTCTGATAATTAACAAAACGTTCACTGAGCTTCGTAATACACACACACACCGTGTTGAAAACTCCATATAGCTACCTGACCACAGGAATGTGCACGCTGACAGCTGTGTGGGTGTCTGAGGTTTAGTCTAAACATCAGGAGAGATACTGCATCTTTCTGAGGAAGGATCAACTAAAGTTTCACTCTGTAATCTAATAATTCAGAATCTTCCTCATACCAATACACACTTCAAAACAAGTCCTGTGAAACTGAAAAACATGTGCGGTTGATTTAAAAACAGAAAACATAAGAAAATATTGTAAGTGTAAAGTTAATTAAGCAATGGCTGGGGATGAGTTAGTAGTTGCACTTAGCGTGTGTGCATGTACCTGTATAGCTGCAATTACTTGCAACCTGAGATGCATGAAAGACGCCAGGATGAAATTGAAGCATTCACATTTAAATGGTTGTAAGCTGAGAGCTGTGAACAAAGTTTAGCCTTGTACAATGTCCAGCGCTCGCTGCAGAGAATGTGCTGTTGTCGAGTACACATGACAGATCCCTTATTCTGGAATAAACATGCTGGAAAATGAGCCACATTCACACAGCAGCATATGAGCATCCATAACCTGTGATTTTGGGCAGGACCGCCTCCCACAGGAGGTGAGTAATAACTGTGCCATGACTGGAGTGGGCGGTTGGAACGAGGAACTGTGTTCTCAGGATTATTCTGTGGTTTTTTCCATTACAATATTGACTTTTTATGACTTACCAAGGTGAGTGGTGTCACCGGTGATTTCTTTGTGCATGCAAGTTACATCTTGAAATCCAGCTCAGCCATAAAGATAATTGCAGTGCTGTGTAATGACTTTTGACCAGGTCAAGTGGAATCATATTTTCTAATATATAATAAAGTAACCTTCATAGACGGAGATATCAAACATAGACTGCAATTAGGTCAATGCGAAACATTGTATAGAGTTTAATGGATTAACACAAAACAAAAACAGCGAGGAATGCAGTGTTAGATTGGCTATAGGTCCTATTTTTGATAAATGAATTTCAGTTACTTTTTTGGGATGTTTCCTTGTGATAGTATTTCTAATGATTAATCATTTGAAATGCTTAATTTGAAAAGTGCAATTTGCTCACCACTCAGAAAAACCACTATGGCTTATGAGCAGCTTTTACATAATGCAAAATCAATAGGCCATCTAGCCAATGAAATCTATAGAGCACAATATAGAAAATGTAGCCTATCTAATTATTTATTATTTAAAATAAATCTTATTTTCCCAGGTTTTCCATAACTGTGGGAGTCCAGCTATTAAATGCATGTTTATTCTTTTTCTGAAGAAAATCTTGAAAGTGATAATCTGTAATTGTGTATGCTGTTTAATGGCACAAAGTTTGGCTAAATTTATGCAGCCACCATTGGCCATATGCTGTTGTTATTGGGTATACTGGTTGTACACCATCTCCTCTTTCCTTACTCTGTTACTGAGTAGACGGCCATCTACTGTTGCCTCGTGCGGATGAAAAATTTAGCAGGTCTTTGCAACATGAGCCTGGAAGCCCTGCATCTGCCCTGAGGTTAACCAGGTTCAGACTAAAGAACAAACTTAACAGTCCAAGAGTCTACAGTAATAGAAATAAGGAAATATAAATATCTTTAAAACATTTAATATCTGATGCCACCCTGCACATCAAGAATTCAAATTCTACCCCATAATTCAACTATATTTTTCACAAAGCCCCCCATTTTCCTTATTATAGTTGGATTGCAAATTAAGTTTTAATTATTATTATTTTAAAAAAAGGTATAGTTTAAATATTGTGCCCAATTTGATATTGCTTTTAAATGTTTTAACCTCATTTCAGGTGTATGAATTTGACTGTGTATGAGTCCGACAGAGACATCTGCTGGTGAAAAACACAACTGATGCTGACAGAAATATAGGCAACGACCTTCTACATTTTCTAAAATAATGATAATTTATAATAATAAAAAAGACAAGTGCATTGCACGAGATATTTGGCAGCAACACTGCTCGTGAAATATAATAACGGAACTAAAATTAACCATGGTTTTATTCATAGATATATTGTTTTATTGTAGTAAAAGTGTAACCAAGGTTTTTTTTTTGGCGTATTAAGTACCATTTGTATATATTTTCGCTATGGTTAGCAAAACCATGGTTAATTTGTGGTTACATTGGTTTAACAATAGTAACCATGGTTTTTTTGTTTTTGTTTTTTTGGTTTAATTTGAGGTAAAATCATTTTGTGAGGAGTGACCTACTGTAGTTTAACTAAATAAATAAAAAAGAGAGAAAAAAAGCACTCAACGTTTTTTTTTCTTCCTTTCCAAGGAAAAGCTAACCGCACGACTACACTAACTAGTTTTTAATAACCTCTTATGGTTTTGTTTGCGCATTGAGTTTCTATGTTCTGCGTTTTTATTTGCGTGCTTGGAGCGAGATGACGTCATAGACTCACCGAGCCCCCCAAATCATGCCTGCTATTAAAAAAAACTAAAAATAATACAAAAAAACATAGTCTGTCATGTTACCACGCATGCGCTCACTACTGCGTAATGGAGCAGGTGTGATAAACAGGAGTGTATTTCTTTCCACTGAAGTGTATTATGATATTTTTTGTTTTTATAATTACTCCCATACAGTCCAGATCCACCCTATCCCACACACCGCCCTGTCCCGCGAGACCCCTGTTAAATCAACTAACACGCGTTATGAGAAGCCAAACAATGAACTCTCCGCAGCTGCTATCTACTTAGAAACTGGATAGAGCGCAAACGCAGTAGACTAAACGAGTGAGTAGTAATCTCGTTTTCAAACATTAATTAAACAAAATTAGTGCAATTTATTCTTTACAATACACCAATTCCAAAGTGAAAGCAGTGAAGCACAACGTAGGCTATCCAGTTTTTATAATGCACTTCCAAAATGAGTTTCTCTGTGTCTCCCTCCCTCACAGCCTCCTCCTCTTTCTGTGTCTGACTCACTCTCAGTGTTTCTGGAGTTCATTCACTCTGAGCTGTTCATCATAGCTGGAAAGGACCATAAAAAGTGTAAAACTACAGACCGAGCCCTCGGATCAACCCTGACTACTTTTGCCGCTGTGACGTCGGGATGTTTAGTATCGGATCGCTCGAGGATGTCGGGACAGGAGCACCTTTCATTCACACGGACCACAGGTCTGCTCTATCTGTTTAACTAAGGCATGCTGCACAGCACCTAAAATGAACTGGAAATTATTTAACACAAAAATAAAGCAACATTATACAAAGAAAGACGTAGCACTTTAGTAGGGTATTTATATAGAATCATTTTAACTGAATGATAGCCTAATAAAATAATTGCATTAGCCTGAAATGATTTTATTATTAATATTAGTTGTCTTATTTGTATGTATTTATATGTACGTTCCAAATACAAAACCAAGAAAGCTAAGTAAGCTACAATTTAAGTTTGCTTATAAAAGGAACGCAGTTAATACTATTTCCCCCCAGTTTGACTTTCATCTGGAGGCTTATTGTGGTCTTCTCAGTGGGCGTTTAGTCGAGGGGGGGTAAACCAATAATAACTGGCATTCTTATACTGCTTGATCAGCTTAGATTAAATTGCTAAACGGATTAAAAGAGAGTGAGGGGGATTGTTCATATATGATCCTCAAACACACTAGCTGTGCTTTTTTCTTGCAGTCATCAATGTCCCAGTCACTTCTCTGAAGTCTGTAGCTACTTCATTCCAAAGCATTCCAATAATACAAAATAAAGCTGAAACAGTAGCCTAGTTATTAACCCATAAATCGTAGGCCTACCGTGATGACTAAATAAACGAGAATCATCATTTATCTCAAATACAAAACAGCTAAATCCTTCATGAGAGATAAGTGTTCTTCCAAGGGGAATAAATGTGACACACCCCTAGAAGAGGATCCATGTGTAGCTTGTGTTGAAGAGCAAAGCGCACATGAACTCCTTGTGCTAGTTATCCTATTAACTAAGCAGTGGTGAGCTAGTCATGTAGGCCTGCTCTGCTCTGTCTTTACACCATCTCCCCGTTCTCCACCGAAGAGTGAAAAATGGTCGGAAATGCCTCTCTGTGGCGGTCGTGCCTGCAGGAAACGGTAAACTACAGATCTATATTGGGATAGATGACAATACAAGTTTAGGAAGGAACTACAGGAATTTCCAAACCACCCTGACAAGAAATGTCACATGAAAATGAATGTGTAATGCATGCATGTTTAAACTCATCTGATGTTACCTTCGCAGAAGGTATTAAAGTGTTATAACGTCAGCTGACTTAATCATGCATAGCCTTTCCAAAGTCACTGACACATAAATGAAAGTTTTAGCTCAGAAGATTTCATTTTAGTAGCACTAAAATGCCTGAACTAATGCTTTGATGATCCTAATTACCTAGAGACACAATCTAAAAGTGCCAGGAAACTGTGTTGTAAATATGCTTTGACAGGCAGCCTGAAAACATGCTCCATATGGCAACTGTCATTTCAAGGGTTGCATCAGGTAAAACTGCAGTTTCAGTTTAATGATTAAAGAAAGTCTACATATGAAATGTATCAAATTAACAAAAAACCTTGCTGCTAATTGAAAAAAATGTTAAATAAAAATCACTTCAAACAAATTAGGTAATGCATTTGTACATCACATTTAATTTATGTTATCAAGATGTGTATGAAAGTTCATGCTGATTTTCAATCATGCTTATAAGACAATAAGTGGCAAATCACTTAGTCCTAGATAATACTTATCATCACAGTTAGAGGTCCTTAGTGGAGCTATAAATTAATTAGGATTTTAAGTCTTGGTGTTAAATTAAATTTATAATATGCATGCTAATGTTTGTAAATTACATTAGCTGTAATGAGGAAAACACACTAAAAGGTCCTTGCACACTTCTATATTATTTTATTTTTTATGGCGGATGAAAGTATTGGAGGCAGAGTGTAAACGTGATTGACACAACGTGAGGTCGTATATATTTTTTAACGTGCGAAAATTTTGGACGAGAATTTTGGACTTTGTGTGTAAAGACCTTTTTAGTCAAACTGAATTAACTACTAATATTTCTGAATATATATTTTCTAGACCTGGTTTCACAGACAGGGCTTAGCCAAAGCCAGTATTAAACAATAGTTCAATTAGGACATTTAATTCATCTTAAATCTTTATAAACGAAAAAAAACATTACTGGTGTGCATCTTGACAAAATAAAGGCACTGATATATTTTAAGATCAGTCAGTGCAAGTTGAAATGGCTAAGACTTACATTGTACTCTCGGACTGGGCTTAAGCCTTGTCTGTGAAACCCGGGGTATTAAATGTTTTTTATTAAATGTTAAAAGATTAGAAATCTAATTGTGGATGTGTGAATGAAGTTTTATAATTAATTGCCTCCACAGTTTAGGCCGTTCTTTATTTAAAAAAAACAGATGATCATCTATGACAATATAACTAGATGGCAAATTAAATTTATGATATGTTGACATCATAGAAGGGGGACGTTTATATTTTTCCATGTAAATCATTGCACACTGCCTCTGTATTAAACAGCAGTTAGGTTGAGGCTCAGTCTGTGACTCATCTTGACTCATTAGTTCAAGTCTGCAAACTCACAACTATCATTTGTAAGAATTCTTTCCTCTTGGACTCAAGTCTCAGTCTCACATATCTTCTGAGACTAGCCTAGACGTGCATAACATGCACACAAACTAATGTTACAACTCTTTTATCTTATTAAGTCAAAATTGCATATTGGTGTTGAACATATGCATATGATAGGTTTGCATATGAAAGTGACTCTTGGATGACTCATTTTTATGTTGTAAAAGCTCTACTTTGACTTCATAGTTGACGTGTGAATTTTCAGTGTCGCTGTGTTATAGAGCAGCGCTTGTATCTGTCTGCTTGCTGAGACGTTTGTTTGTTAGTAACCGTGTGTCTGTGAGGCGCTTGTATTTATGTCTGTGCCTCAGGCTCTTGTAGCTGTTCAAGCCCCTGAACAGACACATATCGCTCCAGACGCTGTCACTCTCTTACAGACTCACAGAGCTCATAGTCACTGCTACATTCACTCTGAAGCTTAGTCACACTTTCACGCGAGGCTTCAGACTTCAAACATACTGACACAGATATACAGTCTCTCAGATTCATAAACAAATGAGATAATATGAAACTGCACTTTCTATGACATTACTTTAGGATATGAGGTAGTGAAAGGTATAAGATACACACTTTAATAAATATAAAATATATATTTTTTCAAATTTATACCGGCATTGTAAAAAGTTGTATGCATATATAAATAAAAAGTGCATATCTTAGGTTCAAACTTTCACCATTTCTGTATTTTCATAATTTTAAACAACTCTTATCATCACTATTCATTTTAAATGTACTGTGATAAATTATGTTTTTACATTTTAATTACATATATTAAATATATACTATATGATTCAAAAATTTGGGGTCAGTAAGATTTTGTAAATTCCTCTAATGCTTAAAGGGTTAGTTCACCCAAAAATGAAAATTCTGTCATTAATTACTCACACTTATGTCGCTCCAAACCCATAAGACCTTCGTTCATCTTCAGAACACAAATTAAGATATTTTTGATGATATCAGAGAGTCATCTGTCCCTCCATAGACAGCAATACAACTGAAATGATCCCAGGTCCAGAAACATAGTAAAAACACCGGTAAAATAGTCCATGTTACATTAGTGGATCAACTTTACTTTCGCGACGATAGGAGAATACTTTTTTTGTGCAAAGAAAACAAAAATAACATCATTTACTCAAGCATTCTTCTTCTATGACTTACGTCTTCAGCCATTTTAGAGAACATTACGGCATAAGAGTAAGCTTTCTTCTAGGTGCAAACAGCCGCAGATTACGCACAAATTTCATAGCATCACAAAAGTGAGGTTGAGCCACTGATGTCACATGGACTGTTTTACCAATGTTTTACCACGTTTCTGGATCTGGGATCATTTCAGTTGTGTTGCTGTAAATGGAGGGACAGGTGGTTCTCTGACATCATCAAAAATATCTTCATTTGTGTTCCGAAGAGGAACGGAGGTCTAATGGGTTTGGAACGACATGAGGGTGAGTAATTAATGACAGAATTTTCATTTTTTGGTGAACTAACCCTTTAACTGCATGTTTCTGACAAAAAAATACAGTAAAAACTGTGATATTGTGTAAAATTCTTACAATGTAAAAGAACTACCTTCAGAAATCATTCTAAGGCCTGATGACTTGCTGTAAAAAAACAAAAAAAAAACATCATTATCAATTTTGAAAACAATAGTGCTGTTTAATGTTTTTGTGTAAATCTTTTTTTTTAAAAGTTTTAAAAGAACAGTTACTTCATTGTAACATTTTAAATGTCTTATTGATACTTTTAATCACCCATTTTTCAATTAACCAACACTAATCGTCTAATTCTAGCCACTTACTGAATAGAAATATTAATGCCTTTCTGTAAAATAAAATACAATGTTGCTGGCCTCCAAACGTTTTGTGCTGCTTATTGTTTTTGAGGACTTGATTTGTTTTTAACTTTACTTGATGAATAGAAAGTTCTAAAGAACTAAAATAAATAAGTGAATAAATAAATAAGTGAATAAATAAATACATACATAAAGTTAGTTAGTTAGTTAGTTAGTTACCAGGCCAAACATTTAAATGAAGAATACTAAAGAATCAGCAAGGATGTGTCAACTTCCCAAATGCATTTCATGTCAATTACCCACATACCCTGCACATAAACACATACATTCAGTAAGACAGAGGATCAACACACCCACATTTAAAACATTTTCAAAAACATTTCAAATAAATACAATAACAGATGAGCACAGCATTGAAAATCAGCTGCATATAGACTATACTGCTGATGTTTACATGCGTCACACAGACCGGCACATGGCACATTCAGACACCTCAGATCACAGCACAGGTAATGCGGTTTGCTCTTTCAGGCTCATACATGCGGTTATTTTGCTGATGTGACGCACAGCGCTGTATTGTGAGTGGTAATCTGTGCATCCATGTGGTATTAACTGTCTTTAGCTCTTTAAACTTTGTGTTGTGGAGGCAAGCCGGAGCTTTTCCCTCCTTCTTTTTCATTTTGCACTGAGGATCAACATGATTACAGTTTTTAAACATCAGAGGTATAATTATGTAATGAAGAGGAGAATGAGCCTGTACTTTTTATGTTCTAATGTTAACCGTCACATGAGAGGATGTCTGCTTTAAATGTCCTCTTTGAAAAATGGTATACAGCTTCTTTTTTTTGTCTGGTATTAAATTATAATCAAACATAAGAAATATCAACAATATTTTCCCTATTGTGCACACATTGTGGGGTTTACAAACAGTTTTTTCTAGATTTGTCACATAATCCTAAACTTTGGAAGGACTGACTAAATAGCTATCAAATATATGTAATAAATCTATATGCTTAATGTCAGTCGAATGAACTATCACTTTACAATAAGGAGTCATTTGTTAATATTAGTTAATGTATAAACCTGAACAAACAATAAAAAATGCATTTATTACACCATTTATTAATCTTTGTTAATGTTAGTTATTGACAATACAGTCGTTCATTGTTTATTCATGTTAGTTCACAGTGCATTAACTAATGTTAAACACAACCTGTGATTTTAATAATGCATTAGATACTGAAATTAACATTAACTAAGATTAATAAATGCTGTAGAAGTATTGTTCATTATAGTCCATGTTAACGAATGTTGTTAACCAATGTTAACTAATGAACCTTATAGTAAAGTGTTACCAAAACAGGCTGAAATGAGGGTAACTCTGTTTTATCACAGACTGAAGACACTATGAAGAACAGCGCCATCATGTGTTCAGTCTTCTACAGTGTATTTAAAATTCATCTTATAATGCGTAGAATAATAAATTCTAGTGGTTTTACAAAAAAAAATATGTATATATATTGCACAGTGAGCACAGAATGGCACAATCAAGATTCTAGCCAGTGTGTGTGATACTTATGACTAGACAACATTTTAATGTAGTTTTCTGATATAAATGTATCTTAACTTTCTTTCCTGCGTTTGTAAAGTTCAATGCTGTTTATGGACAAGATCAGTGAGTTGTTTGTTGTCTGTTTTCTGTCCTTTAGGATGTGTGTATGAGTTGAGATAGAGCTCAGGTCAGTGATGGAGGCAGGACTGAACTGCAGCTCTCACTGTGAGTCTGGCGTCTGCTTCATCTACCCCGGAGTGAACATCCAGCAGGGCTGGGACGTCCTGCAGAGACTGTGTGCGCTCTCAGCGGTACTTTCACACACTCACCACCATCCACCACTGAATACACTCAGAGACAATTAAAGAACAAATTAAAAAACAAATAGTGGTGTACCCATTGATTTATATTGTTCTGTTGTCTGTGTCTAGAGGGGTGCGGATGCTCAGAGTCGATCGCTGTCTCCTGCTCTTCGTGCTGTCGTCTGGACGCTGCTCTCTTGTGGGATTCTGCTGGAGCTCTTCTTCCTCATTTTCACACTGCGCTTCAAAAACAACAGGTACATGATCTCTGCATCACAAATGTGACTTAGGACTCATTTCTTGCTTTACAGGTGCTCTTTTGGTCCTTTGAGTATTTTGATTATAAATTTTGATTCTTTACCTCTGACACAGGATAGTGAAGATGTCCAGTCCCAATCTGAATGTGTTGACTCTGTGTGGCAGTGTACTCACATACAGCAGCGGCTTCTTATTCGCTGTGGAGGAGAGAGCCCCGCTGTCAGGAGCAGGATCAAGAGCTATCTTACAGGTACACACACACAGTTATTTATGTAGTCTGATGGAGTTGAAGTCCCTCTTCTCTATGTAACACCCAGTGCTATAAATCACACAGCTGGCTTATTGCTCTCGAATGCTAAATGGCTGTTTACATTTTACAATCCCATAAACCTCCTTTACTTTCCAAACATGTTTAACGGAACTCTTATTTACTTTAAGCTGTAAGGCTTCCCAAACCATACATCTGTGATAGATTACATACCTGTTGTTTATGCTAGAAATGTTTCTGGATTTAGTTATTTGAATGCTGGGTATGTCTGCATGTGAATGTGTTGCTGTGTTACATGGATTAGCAGTGGTCTAAAAAAAACCCCACATATATATATATATATTAGTAGTTTTATTCAGCAAGGACACATTAAAACATTAACCACATAAAACATTTATGTTACAAAAGATTTTTTTATTTCAAATGCTGTTTTTTTTTTTTGGCTTTTCAAAAGTATAACAGTTTCTGCAAAGAATATTAGGCACAAATGTTTCAACTTTGATAATAATAATAAATGTTTCTTTAGCAGTAAATCAGCATATTATAATGATTTTTGATGGAAGATTAGAGTAATAATGCTGAAAATCACAGGAATAAATTTCATTTTGCAATATATTCAAATAGAAAACTGTTATTTTAAATTGTAATAATATTTTACAACATTATTGTATTATTTAGTATGGTAGTGTATATTGTCATTTCTTTAAAAAAAAAATTCCCATTACAGAAAAAAACCTGCAGTGTATTTGCATCAGAGAAATATAGCCACCATATTATAAGTATATTATATTGCAACTATATTATATATTATAACAATATAAATTCTTAATTCCTTGAGTTCCTAAGGCATTAAAATGGATTTGCAATATTATTGGTGTGTATCATTTCTCTGTACCATCTCAGGCGCGGATGTGGACACTGTGTATCGGCAGCTCTCTGGTGTTTGGCCCCATTCTTGGGAAAACATGGCGGCTCTACAGAGTGTTCACTCAGCGTGTGCCCGACAAGAGAGTGGTGAGCTGCAACATGTTTTCGCACGAACAGGCCACAAATTATTGCTTGATGTCACTGGCTTCACCGAAGTACTTTGTTTGCT
The DNA here is from genome assembly GCA_032359235.1 of Enteromius mattozi. Taxonomy (NCBI): domain Eukaryota; kingdom Metazoa; phylum Chordata; class Actinopteri; order Cypriniformes; family Cyprinidae; genus Enteromius; species Enteromius mattozi. Next base: position 4,244,390 of record JAUMHE010000056.1, read on the forward strand.
TGTTTCAGATTATTAGAGACATCCAGCTGATGGGTTTGGTTGCTCTTCTGGTCCTAGTGGATGTTGTTGTTCTAGCAGCATGGGGTCTGACGGATCCGATCAAGTGCTCTCGCTCGATCAGTGCTATGGTCAAGGTACACCCATTTTCTATAGAAGTTTCATCCTCAAAAATGGGCAAAATAGTTCACCGCTATAGAAGTAGTCCATTGTGTGATGGATTTCAAGCCTTCTATATCACTATGCGATTGTGTGAGAAAAAGAGCCTCATTTACTAGGATTAGTTCACTTTCAAATTAAAATTTCCTGATAATTTACTCATCTCCATGTCGTCCAAGATGTTTATGTAATGTAAATAATTTAAGGTTTTTGATGAAAACATTCCAGGATACTGTGGACTTCACTGGACTCCAAACGGTTGAATTACCATTTCAGTGCAGCTTTAAAGGGATATAAACAATAATAGACGATAAATTAAGGGTCATGTCTAGTGAAGTGAACGGTCATTTAAAAAAAGTACAAATGTATATGCTTTAAAAAAATTGCCAAGTTTTATTTTGTCACTATACTTATTCATGTAACAAGTCATGTAACCGTCTTTAAAAAGGGAAAACTTGGAAGTGTTTGGTGGTTTCTAAATTCATTCTTTTTTGGATCCTAAGGAATGAATGGAGCTAAGCTAAATGCTAACATTGTGGCGCCGCGTGCTAGAGTGATTAAGTGCATGCACTGAGACGGGAGAGATAGGTATCAACTCGCCTGAGTTAAGGGAAGAACATAGTGGAATATGGAAAAAGGGTGGAGTTTTCCTTTAAGCTTCACAGCCATTATTTAAATACACAGACTGATGCAAGCTCAAATCATACGCATATAAAGTATTTTATGTTGTTTCTTTTTTGAAAGGTTGTAGAGCGGGACACGTCCTACTCTCTGTCCCAGTTGGACTCCTGTTCTTCTCTCTACTCGGACCTGTGGGTAATCCTGCTCTCTGTGCTGAAGGTAAAATTCAGCTCGTGCCTTCACAGGAATGCATTACATTACGGTTTATATGCTTACACTGTCTTTCTTTGCTCTTTCACAGGGCATCCTCCTCCTGTACGGGACGTATCTTGCTGGCCTGACAAGTAATGTGAGCTTACCTCCAGTAAACCAGTCTATGACCATCATAGGTGCTGTTTGCCTGGTCACCACGTCTAGCGCTGTGGCCATACCCGTATCTCTTTACCTGTACACCTGGCCCAATGTGGTCTACAGTGTAGTGTCTGGAGCCATCTTCATCTGCACAATGGCCATTAACTGTCTACTGTTTGTCCCTCAAGTACGTCCCGGTAAATTCACTGCCAATGTCTTGTGATTTGCAGTCAAACTCTGAGTCAGTCTTTGTTTCTGGAGCTTCTAACTTAATCAAGAGGCTTATGTCGAGGCACAACCAATCGATAAATCTACCACTGGAGAGGCAGAAGCAAGTGATGAGTCAGCATTAAACATCAAATATGTTTACACAATGTGTCCTGTACGTTTGGAGAGGACACTGCTAATGACGGCTGTTTATGACTGTGTGGATTTTGGGTAATTTTACACCAGTTTATTGTGGATCGATCAGAACCAAAGGGCTTGTGTGTGGTTAAGATAAAAAGACTGGCACAAAGAGGAAACATTCGAGACCTGATAATACCTGATCAAAACCCAACCCTTCAAAAAAAATCATTCAGTAACCAAATACCCAGTAGAAACAGTCAATAATGTATGTAATTTAATACTCTTGCTGTACCTACATCTTCATCAATATTATTCTTCTGTCTAGCTGACCCAGTGGAGACAGTTTGAAGAGGAGACAAACTCTCACCCCAGTCAAATGGCCAAATACTTCAGTAGTCCCAGCAAGACCACGCACTCCATGTACAGCGAGGATGAGATCTATTATCTACTTGGAGAAAACGACTCCATGAAAAGACTCATTAATGAGGTAATGACAATTACTACAACTTCATTATTCAAAGCAAAGCTTTTCACTTCACTTTTGTACCTTTTAGCATTTATAGCCTACACACCACAAAACCTAGAGGGACATTGTGAAGCCCAAAGTAAACTTTGCTTATCCACATCCTCTGTGCTGTCTCAGATGTACTTGTGATGTTATTTCCGCTTTAAAGGATTAGTTCACTTCAGGAATAAAACTTTTGTTATGATTTACTCACCCCCATGTAATCCAAGATGTTCATGTCTTTCTTTCTTCAGTTTAAAATTAAGGTTGTTGAGGAAAACCTGTCAGGATTTTCTCCATAAGTGGTCCTCAATGGCAGCAAAAAGGTTGAAGGTTTAAATTGCAGTTTCAGTGCAGCTCCAAAGTGCTCTACACAATTCCAGCCAAGAAATAAGGGGCTTATTTAGTGATTGTTCACTTTCTAAAAAAAAGGGGAAAAAAATGATATGCTTTATAGAGTGTATTACGCTACAGAATTGCTAGATGGTTACTTAAGAGTTCCTTGTTGGTGGCTAAGGTGTTCTGAATGGTTTCTAGCTAGCTCAATGGTGCCCAACCCTGTTCCTGGAGATCAACCTTCCTTCAGAGTTCAGTTCCAATCCTTATCAAACACATATATAATTGTCAAGTGCTCCATCAGATCCTAATTAGTTGGTTTAGTTAGTTAGGAACAGGGTTGGGCACCTCTGAGCTAGACTATTTGAAAGGTATGTGGGTAGAGAGAGATAGATAAATAGATAGATAGATAGATAGATAGATATGAATATAGTACATGGAATCAGACTCAGAAAAGGCTGAAAGAATGTGATTGTGGTGGATATAGCTTAAAAGCTGTAGGATGACTTACATTTAGAGTTTTAGGTCTTGGTTTAAAGGATTTTTTCAAACCAACACAAAATCTCTGAGTTCATTTGATTCCACTGCTTTGAGTAAAGCGATGGAACTACTTTTGTCCTCACTGTGATTACTGGTTTGTGTGAGCGAGTGATGATGAATTCCAGCATTGGGTGTGGACTGCAGTGTGTTTTGCGTCACTACCCCACAAGTGAGGCTGGATCCTTTGTTTTACATTTCCTCAAGGCACCGCTTTGTGATCTCACATCCTGTAAAACTGGCATCTAAACCATACACCTACTTAGTTGTTCCAGATAATGACCATAATTACGGCGATGAGGTTTTAAACCATTTTTCCCATGTGTCCTCCATATTTGCAGAAGAATGCCGTTATTGATAGCCTACAGGAACAAGTGAACAATGCCAAGGACAAGCTGCTCAAACTGATGACTGCTAGCCACCCCTTGGACGAAGGAGAAATGGACTCCTCCAATACAAACCTCAACTCCACCTCCACCCAAACCACAGTGGTTTCTCCTGATTCTCCAACGCTAATGAAATACTCAGAGGTTGCTCCTGCCAGAGTTCTCTCTCCACCTCCTTATGTACCTCCTCCACCGCTTGTCGTTCATGCTACCTCACAGCAAACATGCCCTGAAGGTCCAGTAGCTACAGAACTTCCTCTTTCACCATCACACCCGAGGTATTCACCTCCTCCAGACAACTCTTCCAATGAGGTCTCTCAGGTTCTGAGTCTGAATGAAAGCACAGAAGATGCAGTTCCAACCACGAACAATCTCAAAAACTCAGGTCTTGGAAAAGAGGTTTCGGAGAAACGTGTGCCTTTGGATCAGGACAGGGGTTCTTGTCCACTAAGTCCTGCTCGATGTAGTTCACCTCAGGTTGAGTCTCCAGTGCCACCGGCTTCTGTTGAGCTTCCTGCCATGTCACCAACAGGACGACTGGGTTTTGTAACCAATGAGCAGCTGGTGGAGATCTTGCAGGATCTGAGCGTGAATGCCGTAAGCAGCTCCGTCAAATCACCCGACCGGGTGGATCCGGATGAACTGAGCACAGCTCTTTCTCCTCGAGCTCCTCTACAGTTCTTCTTCCCCACCATCTCACCCTATCTCATGCGTAAACGCAGACCTCCTTTTTACTCCTCAAGAGGTGGACCTCCCCCTTACTATTTTCCAGGCTCGGTTCCTCCAGGGCGCAGGAGGCCATCAGCACTAATGGACCATGAAAAGTTAAGGGACAATGGCTCTCAAATAACTAATTTGTGGCATGAAGGAAGGAGGAGGAGAAGGGATGAGAAGGCACAGACTCGACGTGGTTCGGGACAGGAGAGTTGGGAATGTTCTTCTCACAAATGCTCGATAACGCCTTTCACAGGACATGTTCCTCAGCCTGCCTCTGCTGGACTAATAGAGGGAGTGAAACTCTCAGAGGAGCCATATGACTACTCAGACTCAGACTCCAGCAGCTCGGAAGACTATTACTACCAGCGGGCCTACTGCGGAGCCTGTCATCACCCCTACGACTCCACAGACAGCCTCACCTCAGGGACCTCTGACAGCGAGGATGAGGACTTCTATCACTCAACACATCCTGTTGTAAACTTTAAAGTGGATGTTAAACCAACCTTTGTCTGACCATATGTATTTGACATGATGCTGTTTTTGTTTTGTTTGGGCCTATTTAAATTATTCAGACTGTAAGGTTTTTTGTTGTTGTTGTTTTTTGTAGAAGTCTCTTATGCTCAGCAGGGCTGCATTCATTTATAAATGATTTTTAAACTTATTTATCAGTAATACAGCAATTAGAATATTAGGATGATTTCTTAAGGATAATGTGACACTGAAGACTTGAGTAATGGCTTCTGATAATTCAGTTTTGCCAACACACAAATAAATTACACTTTAAAATATATTGAAATAGAAAACATTTTAAAAATAAAATGTATAATTTAACTATTCGAAACTTTTGACCTGTATTGTACATTACAAATGCACTTAAATACGCCTCTTCTATGTAAAACTTATGTTTAATAAAATGTAATTAGGTATTTTGGTGGTGTCTAAAGTAAAAAAATAACCAACAATAAAGGTCTCATTAATGGGTAAATTCTTTTAGAAAATTTGTAATTGTATAATTTATTATTATTTCTTAAATAAATCATAAAAATAGGGAAAGCTATGACAGAGACAACTCTGTCTATGTCAGTATTACTTAATTCAGGTTTTCAGATGTCAAATTAAATCTGGAATAATATGTGTAAAATCCTTCCTTTTTTATTAAAAAATTGTGGAGATTTATACACATTTCTTTATGATTACAACAATTGTGAGAGATTAATTTTTAGTTTTTTAGATTATAAAATTTAAATAATGTAAAGGAAAAAACTAAATTGAACATAATGTACTAGGTCATAAAGTAGTTATTATTGGTCATACTTACCTCTTCTCTGATAAACATAACATGAGCCATTTGAGTGGAGAGGGAAAGTGAGCCAATACCAAGACCATCTTTGGTCTTTCTTGTGTCTGTTAACAAAGGTGTTTGTTTACACTTATTTCCTCAAGAAAGCTATTACAGTTTCAGGAATGTCCATACATTTTTTTAAAATTTTATACATTTTAAAAATATAATTCAAAATCATATGTTGTGACTGATTTTTACAATCCTATTTACGTTAATTTTTTTTTGAAACACTGTGCAGCATAAAAGGGAGATTAGATAAGGAGGAAATATTCCAATACAAAATACTGTCAAAATAAAAAACAATCAGCTGTGAAGTTAGACTTTTATTGTGTTCTATATTGCATTTGAATTCTTATTACATTCCTTGATAATTAAAAATGGCTCTTGCAACCCTGTTTTATTCAATAGGACATCTTAGAAATTAAATCTTTCCAATTGATAAATCTTTATCTTGCAATATTAAAATGCTTTATTTTGTGCTACATACAATTTTACACAATCAGTGCTTTGCTTAAGTCATTCTGTTTATAGTATGTATTTTTGTCTAGTCTTTGTGTGTGTGTGTTTGTATTTTTTATTATTATGTTTTATGTTTACCAAGGCTGTTATATATTTGTTTATCTCCTTATTTATCTAATTTAAACTCTAAGGAGCAAATGTGACTGAAAAACTTGAGCTGCATCGTGTTATTTCTTCAAACAGTGTTTTTGTTGCATATATTACATTTATGTAAATATTTTTGTGTGTGTGAATGTGTTTATATCTCTGTATCCCTCTTGTCAACATGTTTTCTCTATGAACCTAAGTTTGTTATTGAATCTTTCTTTGAAAGGATTGAGCATCTACAAACAAATACATGAACATGATTACATAAGCACACTAAAAGACTGAATGTAAGTGATGAGATGTGTTTATCATTGTTTGTGCATGTGAATAAATGTGTGTACAACAGTATATACATCTGTGCAAAAACACATCCACACTGGCCCAAGGAAGTATTTGCATTAAGGAAAAAAGAAAACCGCAAATTGCATTACTTGCATCACTTGTTCTATTGCAGATGTAGGGCTATTTGTGAAACATCATTGTAAAATGTGCTCAAAGCAGCAAGATCACGTCACAGAAAAGAGTGGAAGCAGAAAAGGAGCACAGACATTGTGAAACATTCAGGATGCGTACAGTACAATGGTTGCAAATGAAACAAGCGCTATAGATGTAAACCACAATAATGTTGATGGCCAGAGGAAAGGGAGAATCTGCACATCTACAAAATGTAAATAAGCAATTATGTTGGATGCTATGCAAGCCCAATGCAGGAATGTGCAATCATTTTTAGCTGTACCTCAAAGCCAACATGGTAGGATAGTTGTTCATCAAATTCAGTATTTACTATAAAAGTATAATAGAATGAACAAAATCATACTCAAACTCAACTATAGATGAACTATTCATAAAACTGCCCCACATCTGTCATCAACCTTCAAGTGTTTCATGGAAATTCAAATGGAACTGCTTGTAAGTTAAAGCCAGACATAGCATTTTTTTAACCAGAGAAGTAAAAGATCACTATAATTCTGCTGTCTTAGCATAGTAATGTTCTAGCATCACCTCTCTTTTCAGCACAAGATGCACATTCACCGCTGATCTAACAGTCTTGCTGACCTAAAAATACCTAGTTACAGTATAATTTGGATGCAGATAATTTTGTCTTTTTCAAAATTATTTTGTAGGATTGTAAAACACTGCTGCAAAAGAAAGGCTATTAAGGTTCTTCCTTGAAGAAAAACTGCGGAAACTTCCGGAAACTGCATTGACTTTTGATTGTATCCATCTTGTTAATTCTCATACAAGTTCAAATACACAATTAAAAAAACTCAAGTGGCTGAACTTGAATCTAATTTAACACTATACACTTTTAATAAAATATTTAACTTTATAAATATTCATTTTACAGCTAAAAAGGCCCCACATGAAAAATACTACAGTAATTAAAGTAAATACTATAGTGTTTTTGAACCATACTGCAGTTAAGTGTATATATTACACTTAATGAATGCTGCTGTAAAAATAGTGGACTGATAAACTGTAATAAACACTGTAGTATACTTTAGTTTTTACTAAACTGTAGTGTATTGTAGTATATGACCTGTAGAAATCTTACTGCACTATTAGGTAAAGTAATTTGTTTATATTACTATAGTTGTTATATTACCTGGGCAGTTACCACAACAAATTAATTCAATTACTTTACTATATATGGTTTTAAAACACTATGCTATAAATTACTATAGATTTTTTTGATCGAAAACACGTGAGTGATTTGAAAATTGCACTGTATCAATGGCAAGGCGTCAGGTCACGGAATAGATCACAGGAGCTCAGCTGACTAGCAACAGTGCAGCTTGGTTACTTTTGCCCCGTGATGCTTGTTCACGATTGGCCCGTTTCTTTTTTTCGGTTACGCTTATTGGATGACTTCACAATCAGTCATTCTACGCGTCCGCCCACAGTCGACTTCCGCGCGTCATCCTCGGCTGCAGAACCCTGACAGATTGGCGAATTACGCCATGTGTTCTGCGGACAAACGCATTCGATTGGCCGAGTGTCTTGCCGGCGCCCCGCCCATCTAGCAGGAACGGCGCCTTATTGGCTGGCTCAGACCTCCCCAGGCCTTCCTGCGCGTTCACATTTTTCCGATTCTTGACGCAGAGGTGCGGCGTAGCCTCATCTGTGCTGCCGTTCAACGCTATTAGAACTCTTGCGCACGCAGCGCAGTTTACGTCCATCTGTCGGAGTGACAAAGAGAACGAGCACAGACCGACGGAGAAGAAATAAAAAAGGAAATTTCTGAATTACCGAGGGGATCCTGAACACCGTTTCCTCTCGGAACCGCGCGTTTGACTCCTTTCTTGAACTCCCCGTGTGTATTTTGGATTTCGTATTTGCTCATCCGTGTGCATGGAGTTAAGTGGGTCGAGGATAGCAGTCTTGAAATTGGGCAATTGGAAAATTCTCAGTATCGTTGGTTAGAGCAAGGAAGCCGCCATGGCTGGTGCTACTGGATCGCTGAGCCTCCACCTCAGTATATGAAAAAATACTGAATGGTGATGAAAAAACACTTCAGTTTCTCAACGTCGTGAGGGTATTTTAGACACGGACTGTGTTCTTTGTGTAATCTCTGTTCCAGTCAGAGAGAAAGAAAGAGGCGAGGTGGGTTTTGTTCGAGGGAAACTGGGAAAAGGCCAATTTCATGAGCGAGGTTTCATCCGATACTAATAGTCACAGAAAAGCGTTCCCGAGGAAAATGATCTGAAAGCGAGACGCTTGAGAGCTCACTGAAGAAAACGATCGCGGACGCACCATTTTCCTTATTGAGTCTGAGGCAAACTGCTCGAAACGGATTCGTTCAAGACAGCCGAGCGTATTTTACTCTGAGAGACGCGTGGGATTTCGGATTGGAAAATGTCTGGTCGGCCCAGAACCACCTCCTTCGCAGAGAGCTGCAAGCCAGTGCCGCAGCCGTCGGCATTCGGCAGCATGAAAGTCAGCAGTAAGTATGATTTTTGGGCACCGCTTTTAGTGCTTCTGCGGGGCCACTCGTGCTGGTGACCGAGCCTGGAATGGCGCATCTGTGCACATGAGCTGAGATTCGAGTGCCTTCGAGTGTCACCTTTGGGTGAAATACGACGTGCCCCATTTTAAATCGGTCAGCGTGCTTTGTCCCAGAGCTGAACCGATACCGGGGGGTTAAAACGGGCACCATTTGCACTGGTTCAGGGCAGATTGGTGGTGAGGGAACACTGAAAGGTCTTGATAGCACAGGAGACTGAATCCGAGATGAAAAGCCAGGCTGTAGTTAGCCCTCTGACAGCAGCTCGCTATAATACTATTTTTAAAATCAGTATCAGTTTTATATTAGGTTCCTTTTTTCTTTATTAGTCATTCAATATTTATAATAGATATTTTATATGCAACAGCTTTATATAAGTACTTCAGCAGTGACTAGCATGTTTTAATGTTTTCTAGTATTCATTTTTCTGAATTAAGCAATCCAATAACAACTAGTTGAAGTATTAGTGTGTCTTATTGGGTGACCGCAAAAACATATTTAAAATAATCTGTCTCTGAAGCTATTTGTAACTCTAAGAAGCGAGATACATTTTTCTCATGTTTATTTATTTATTTATTTTTGCTATGTCACACCATAGGACACAGTCCAATTTTTATTTATCAACTACCCATCTATCCAGGTAGTTATATATTCATATATGACACCATACTAGTAATTATTCTTTTGCTACTAAGTACAGTAAAGTGACGAGTAATCCTACAGGTAACATTGTAAATTTACTACTATATTTTCCACATATTCTAGCTTTATAGGTATGTATTTATTATATATTTGTATCGGTTTATGAGACACTATTAACTATGACTAGTAATTCTTATCTGGGAATTTTTTTTTACACTTCTCCTATGTAATGACTAGTTAGAACTGCTACTTTTATAGTTACATTTTAGTAGTATGTTTTAAATGTTACTAGAAAACCTGGAAAAGATACTAGATTTCAGATAGTTATGAGTAACTAAAGGATAAGTACTAGTAATTAATAGGGTGGGTGATGTAAATGTAGTTTTATGACCCAACAATCCATATAGTTTTTTGATAGGATTTGAGATATGTTTCTATAATATAAAAATTTCACAGCATTGCAATGTCACATGAACGTAGCTTTGACATCGATAATCTGACAAATTTCTATAGGTCTATGCTGTCTATTGGTTTAGAGCCCTCCCTAAATACTTAACATATAGCTAGTTATTAGTTAATCTGAAATATAGTTGGAAGCAACTAGTTGATATGACACACCGATCCTAATAAAATTCACCCGAAAATATTTGGGAACTGTCACAATTGTCAAAGGAAAAATTACTGACGGATATCAGTTACTAATTAAACTAACTAGTCATAATTGTAGTAAGTAGAGGTACGTAATGAAGAGTTACTAGTGCAAAAAAAAAAACAAGAGGCCTTTTAGAAAGGTTCATAGCTAGAGCGAGCAGTGATCTGGACACAACTTTGTAACAAAAGAAATCACACAGTCACATCATATGTCTGTAGTAACCATAATAATATGGTTTTAAAGAGTATGTATTTAGCGGCACGGACACAGCGCACTCCTGCTCACCCTTAACCAATTCTGTTTTTCATTACCTTACCTTGTACAGTTATTTGAACTTTTTATTGATTTATTTATTCTTTTTTATCATTATTTTAAATGAACAGTTCAGAAGTACCAATTATTATATAAAATGTTTAATAAAAGTGCTTTTAAGTGTCCAGATTGACAGTTTTAAAGTTTCCTTTAAAATAGTGTTGAATTAAGTTGTGATTGTTTAGCCAACCTCCTAAAACTACACACTTGACCCAAAACTGTTCACAAGCAGGAATCATCAGTAACACATAAATAGCTCATTTTAGTTTACCTCAACCACCATTGCAGCCTTAATATGATGGATGTTATTGTTATGGTCCTACAGCTGTGCCATCTGTTTTCAGACAGATGTCTTTTTGTCCCCTCTTCTGTCGTAGTAATAGAGACAGGAATGTGCCCATTCAGATGTATTTTCTCAGACGTTATTGCTATATGTCCATCATTACATTTTTGTGCATTCACAGTGCAACAATAGCGAGTTATTTTGGGATATAATGTAGTATTGTTCACTCAAAAGTCAACATGAAGCCAAAATAGACCCTATTCACTTTCTAAATGCATGTTCCTGATCTTATTGTGAGAGTCCGTCTCGTGGCCCCCTCCCCTTAAACATAGTGCCCACTTTGTGATCCAATCAATTCCCAATGGATTAAACTAAATTATTATTATTTTTATTTTTTATTTTTTTTTCTTTCAGGAGAATATTCTGTTTTGTGCTCAGATTACGCAAAATTATCGTTTGAAACGTTTCGTGTTGACGGTTTGAGATTAAAAAAAAAAAGACTGCTTCACGAAGTTCAAGGAACAAATTTAGTCAGACTTTTAGCACATGCTACTTATTTTTGCCTTAGTTGTCATCTTTATTTGTCAATTTCATTCTGTGCTTACCCATTTAGTTTTTCGTTGAACTTTATTCACCCAATTGATCTGATTTGTGCACCTCAATCTGAGTTTATTTTCAGCTGTCCAAAGTGGCATCCCGCTGCAGTAAAAAATGCTCTCTCTTTCGTCTCTCTCTGTGGATTTGGTAAGGCGGGTGTCACCTTTCACCCCACTCCATTATCATCTGGCTCTGTCAGCTTCTGTGGGTGTGTGGAAGCTTTCCTGCACCCTCAGCACAACTCCTTGTATCTTTTGCACGTGTACATCCATACTGTCTTTTGCAATCACAAGTAGCATTCAGCAGTAAATAGGGACTTTAAGCAACAGCTGGGAATGAAACGGCTACGTTGACCAGAAGTAACCTGTTCCACCGCCATAGCTGACAACATAAAATTAAGCAAAAGTAAGACGCCACAAGCAACGCGGCAATCAGTCATTTATTTAAATGCAAATAATGGATTATGTGGAGGATGTTTAGACAATAATTACATTGTTCGCTTCACATATCTTTAGTCTCAGTAGGTGCTGTTGCCAACAGCAGATAATCTTTGTACAAACGAAAAAAATCGTTAAATAAGCTTAAGTTTAAAACATAATCAACACCGATTAAATGAAAGACTAATGAACAAATCGTATACTGATGGAATTAAGTGGTATATACCCTAAAACGTAACATTTAATTACCTAATCTGTCACGTTGTAAGGACTACTGCGAAGAAATTGTTTTCCCGTAGTAGACTGCAGTTGGAGTCGTGCAATATGGCGTCCAAATGCCGTTGCAAAAGTGGAGGCTGCTTAAAGTCCCTACTGATGGACTGGAGGCATCATTGCTTCAGCAGCAGTTAAAATTTTTGTTAATTTATTTACCCCCATGTTGTTCCAAACCAGTAAAAGCTTTGTTCGTCTTCTGAACACATTTTAAGATATTTTAGATGAAAACCGGGAGACTTGTGACTGCCCTGTTGACTGCCAAGTAATGAACACTGACAAGGTGCAGAAAAGTAGCCTCTAAAAGACATCGTCGGAATACTCCATCGCCATACTGCCATCGGTGGTTCAGCCGTAACGATATTAAGTACTTTTTGTACGCCAAAAAAAGACTTTATTCAGCAATTTCTCTCCTGCGTCACCGTAGTACCATTTTGGAGAGTATCCACTGAATGCAAAATGCATAACTGTTCTTTGTCATCTGTGCGAATTGTTGAATAAAGTCATTATTTTCTGTTTTCTTTGCGTACAAAAATTATTCTCGCAGCTTCATAACATTACGGTTGAACCACCAATGGCAGATTGACTACTCTGATGATGTCTTTCTTACTCCTTGATAGTGTTCATTACTTGGCACTTTGGGACAGTCACAAGGCTCCAGGTTTTCATCTATAATACTTTAAATTGTATTCCGTAGACGAACAAAACTTTTACAGGTTTGGAACAACATGGGGAGGTGATTAATATAAAAAATCCATTTTGGGGTGGAGTAACCCTTTAAATAGTG
>JAUMHE010000056.1:4262485-4275869 GCA_032359235.1 Enteromius mattozi
GTAGGGCCACAACATCACCTCAAAATGTGAACCAAACACTCTTCTTGTTCGGGCTTCAGTTGGCAAATGCCGGGAATATTCTCCACAACAGAGCGAATAGCATCCCTTGTCTCCATGTCCGCTGTCATTTTAGATTTCCCTAACCTAAACTACAATCTTAAACTCGGTGCTTAGCATCTACGTCACTGCTCTAAGACCGCCCTCTGTTCGTTGATTGGTCCGGCCGTTTTGGAGCCAGAGAGAAACCGTAAGACAGCCTGCTATTTCAGACTGAGTACAGAAGCGAGCTGAAATTGAGCGGAAGTAGGAGTCTGATGTTGTCAGGATAGTCTCAAAGTCCCACCCAAACTTTGACCCGAATTGCAAGCTTGCAATCGTGATGCCACACCCTGTTTTATAGCATCAAATAACAGTATGACAGTAACTCCCAGAAGTGATGGAAGCACCTGAAATGTTGACCCCTATTCTGCAAATTACTACGTAAAAAACTCCAGTGTATAGAGATGTCTTTCAGCTGTCATACACTGTAATTTGTCTTAAGCCAGGCTCACACTGAGTGACTTTTAGTAGTCCTTTTACGACTTGCTCGTCAGACTGTACAAATATGATGATCATGTCACACTGTGAGATCTCAGTTCTCATTAATGTCAGACTCTACGATAAAAAAACAACAAAAAAAAACAGATTTTAGCCTTATAAGACTCTTTGGATTTTCAAAATTTGTCTCAAGTCATCAAATTGTAGACAAAATCAAACAGTGTGAACAGTTCCATTGTTCTTTCCTATAAAGTTATACACAATTCATCACTACATTTGAACAAATTCCAGAAAGTATCATTTGCTGAGCAGTTTTCGTGGGATTTTTTTGAAGACTGAGTAAAGCACACGGTGCGATTTTACTGTGCGATGATCATGTCACACTGTCGCATCGCAGGTGTTGCTAATGTACGACAGTCAAGACGTGTTAAAAAAAGGTGCGTGCAAAAAAAAACTTATTCCGCGTTTTTCATCAACCCACACATTATTAAGTAACTGTGAGCTGCTTTATACGCGGGGATAAAATGTTGGTCATGAAAAGTATGTGAATGGTGGCAAAACCAGCGTATTTAAAAAGAATATTATAAGCAGCACCATACACCCACAGAAAATCAGTGGCGCAACCGGTGTTTATCATAGCAAAGGCAACATATCAGATGATTTTTGCGAGCGGAGGACGAAAGCGCAGGAGTTTATGGCATATAGAAGAAATCTCTAGCATTATTTCTGATCATGGCTTGTCTTGAAATATATCTGACACTGCCAGAATTTCGTTGACATTTGATCACATCGGCCATGAATCGGCTTTCGGTGAACATGTCAAACTAATGATCAAAGAGTACAGATTTTAGTCTAGGATTATAGGAATCTTTTAGGATTTTCAAAATTTGTCTTGGACGCCCAAAACGTGGCTAAAATCGCACAGTGTGAGCCGGGCTTATGTTCCCTCTAGGTAAATTCTTTTAAGCCTATCAGGAGAGTGACTCAAAAAAAATACCAAACTCCCACAGGACCATTTTTACAGACTGCTCAAAGGCAAAAGGGAAAATGCTGAGTGTAAATACTACACAGGCTCTGACACTGCTTCGTATACAGTAATCTCTTCATCTTATTTTGATCTCGTTTGTACTTTCTTTTACTTTACCTTATTCCTGGTCAACAATTCCTGTTAGTTCCTGTTTAGGTTAGTGGCTCAACCAAAAAGCTTAGCAGGTGCTACAGATCCATGTTCTTTGTTTTCTTGTTAAGGTCTTATCAGAGGAAGTCTATTGATGTGTGACGTTGTCACCTTAGTAACAGCTATTAAGTGCAGATTCCATTCAGCAGAGATCTTGAAGACGAGAAAAGCCAGGCACCACATGCCAGCAATGATGTCGTCATACATCTGGTGTCAGTCTCAACAGACGTGCTCCAACAGGTTTTACACAGGGTTTCTGTTTAGACAGATATGCTGAAACCAAATGGCTCTCTCATTGACAATAAATTGTGGTTGTAGTAGGTTTGGAAGAGGGAACCCGTGAGTCAGATACTACCTAGAGAGAGGAGAAGGGTGTGTTCTTCAAAAAGGATGGATGTGGCAGTACTTTAGACTGTAATGATGACACGGTAGAATATATATTTCAAAGTAAGTTCAGACCAGTTAAATCCCTTTCTGCACACACATACACACACAAAATACTTTAGACAGCCTGTGACTAACTGACTTCTTCATTTTTGTATTTCCAATGAAGCCACCCTTTCGCAAAACTTTAAGGGAATTCTGTTTAGTACGTGTTGTGTTCTTTTCTCTTGCACACGATGAGATTTGCTCACGGCTTGTCTCGTTTATAAGCGTGCACACATGTGTGTGACTTGGCAGCTGATCTGAGGAGACTGCATTAGTGGTCGGCCGTAGCAGCTGGTTCTGAAGTGGGACGTGCGATTCTTCAGACCGCCTCCCCAACCCCCTCTTCTCAGTTTGTTTTCCGGAAAAGGCAGCTGTCCAGGGACAATGAAATCCTTGTTTAGCATTTAAAAGCCAGCGGACCGACCATATTATTGTGTAAATGGACGCAACGTTAATTTTACAGCATAAAGCCGAGCGCTTGGTCATTGTCTTCTTGGGTGTCTCTTTTTATCATGTTAGTGATTGATAATTGTGTTCAATCACAAGAACATATCGGCCTCTAGTAAAGAATACTGTAAAACTAGTAAAGGCCACAGAAGACATATGGTCTCAGTTGGCATTGTTCATCATTCAGCGTTAGGGTTAGCTAGTATAGCGAAAATAAAGTAATATTTGGATAATTTTATGCATTTTCTATGATATGGCTTTTCTTCCAGGTAACCCATGATCTACCCTATGAGCCATTGTAGTCAAGTTGATTTTAAGACTGGGACGCACCAAGCAGACATCAAAATACTAGCAGTGACGAAAGCCGACTTTGTAGCATTCTGAGCCTGCATGAGAGCAATTAGCTGTTTATATCAGCTGCTATCTATAATATATTTTCGTCATTCAAAAAGAGAAACTGAAACAAGAAAATATGAAGTATACCAGATGCACGAAATGTAAAAAATGTGGCGAGATGTTTTTTTAAAAAAACATTTATATATATATTATATACCACTTAGATGCACAATGCAACTGGTAATAGGTTTTTGCCATTCAAAAACATTTTAAAAATTCTCTGATGCAAAATGCCCATCTTTAAGAAACGTAGTGGGTCATTAGGGTCAAATTAGTGCTGAAAACAATTAATCGCATTCAGAGTAAGTGTATATATTTAAACATTTTTACATTTATATATTAAATAATACAAATATATATATATATATATATGCAAATACATGTAAATATTTTCCAAATATATGCTGTATGTGTGTCTTAATGTATACATAATAAATATACACAGTGCACATATATTATGTAAACAAAAACTGATTTTGGATGCAATTAATCGTTTGACAGCACTAATGAAAATCTTTGTGAATTTATATTGCATTTTCAGTGTATCATTACCGTTTAATACATAGCTGTAGTTTCAGCTTTACTCAAACAATGTGCACTTTTAACCAAAGTTTAAGCCACCTGCTTAGGATCACAGCCTTTTCAGGCAAAATCTTCATCCAGGGGCCCCTCACCGCTTTTCTATACGTGAGTTCAGAGAGAGTTGGGGGATGGGAGCTGAGAAGAAAAAGGGGAAGAGGGAGCCATAAGCAGCTCCAGGGTGTGGCTGACTAAGCTGTACGTATACAGTATGTACTCTATATTGATTATTCCCCACACCCGTCCTCTTTTTTTTAGATTATTTTAAAATGGCATTCAAGCTTAAAATTGTAGCTTTTTGGAAAAGATAGCCTTCTAGATAGCCTAGATAGCCTTCATTTCCAGGCAGTTATGCATATACTGGTAAGACCGTATGAAGATATCTTAAGATCTTAAAAGTTTGAGATAGAAATAGAAAGATTTCTATTTTAAATACAGTTTTCAACACTCAAAATAATAAAATGTTTTACCAAATAACTGTATTAGAATGATTTCTTAAGGATCATAAAACACTGGAGTAAGGATGCTGGAAATAAAACTTTTTCATTTTAAAATATATTAGTATATTGAATTGAGTTATTGAATTAATATTTCACAATATTTCTGGTTTACTGTATTTTTATCAAGTGGACCTTTTTCACGTTTCCGTGTTTCGGAAGTCATCATAGTTATACCACATATACCACAGATATACTTTTTGCATTCCCATTTGCTCAAATTGCAAAACTCTATGATAGCGTTTATATGACTTTCAACAAAAAGAAAATGTCCATCCCATAGACGCTGTATAAAAAACACCCTCGCATTAGCGTAAAAAACAATATATATTTTTTTTTGTAATTTAATGCAAAGTGTTATAAATATATACATTTAAAAAATATATACAAGTTTGATAAACTTTTGAGGATTTACGATGCTGATGACACATCATCAGTTTTGTGAAAAGGTTCCATAGGCTAAATGCAACCTTGGCCTAACTTGACAAAATCATAATCGAAATCAGAAAAATCTTATTAACCCTAAACTTTTGAATGGTAGTGAACATCTCCAGGTTAAATTTTCATGGGAAAAAAAAGAAAATAATACAGAATGACACAAGGTTCAGTAAATGATGACAGAATGTTACTTTTTGTAAGAACTAAACAATAAGTTTCTTTGACAAAAATGTGGCCAAAGCACGTCCAGTTCAGGTTTGAGGTCTGCAGTAAGTGTGTAGTGTGGGTTCATTCCCAATGGGGCTGTTTATCGTCAGAGATGACACTAATGTATGTCACGCATGAATGGCTGGTGATGGAACAGAATTGGAAGAGAGTTGAATACACTGAAAGCAAGTTACTACGCCAGGGAGATGTCATTGAATTTTCTGGGAAGATAAAGTCTTTGTGCAAGTCCAGGTTTTCAGTAATGTTGACTGTCATGTACATGAGGAGATGAAACGGCTCCTACTGCTGCCTAGAGATAAAAAGTGACGTCAGGAAATGATCTGACTTTGATCATAGATTTCTGGTTAAAGAGAAGTGAGATGTTTTTTCTCATCATTGATGTTCTTATCATTGATGTCTCGGTCTTATCACAGAATGTGTATCCCAAATGTCAATAAACTGTGAGTGCTTCAGGGCTCCATAGAGGAATAAAATCATAGAGAAACATCTGTTGCATTTAGAAACCTAATTATTGCATAGATTGGCCTGCCGAAAGCCAATAACATTCAGCTTACAGCAGTGTTGCATGCCTCAGTATAGAGAATCAGGTTATTGATTTACATTTTGCTAACCTCACATCAGAATTTTGGTTTATTCTGTAACTGGTCGTAGTTCTCGACTTTGAAATCCAAGTTGTGGGAGAAGTGGCGCTTCAGTTATTGTCTACTTAGCAGCTACATGGTAAGTATTTAGAAGTGCTTGACACTTGCGGACTTGCATGATGTCTGTTTAGCGTTTGTTATCTCTTGGTAACTCTTAACATTTGGCATGAGGTCATAAGAACATCCTCATGTTTTGCCGAGCTGTGTTTCTCATTGGCCTAATTCTGTTGGGTATATGAAGAGCCATGTTCAAATGGAGGGTAGGACACTTTGTCTCACTGAGATGGACCAGTTGATAAAATCTGCATTTCCAGCTAAAACTTTCTGCAGCAACCCAAATTATGGGCCAGTACATTCCACACATTTTCTCATTCTCTCTCACTTCCCCCACCCACAATTCCCTGAATGACTTGAAAACCTTGGTACCCATTTTGAGATCTCTGCAATTTCCTTTGTAAAATGAAAAAAGACTGTGTAGGAGGTTGAATGCGTTTTTCTCTTATGAAACACTGGACAGACATAAAAAGATGAGTGGAAAAAAACAAGGAATAAATTAGTAGTAGTATTTTTTTTTTTTTTGACGTGACTGTACCTGTCACTAATGTTTAAAAATTG
This sequence comes from Enteromius mattozi, assembly GCA_032359235.1. Taxonomy (NCBI): domain Eukaryota; kingdom Metazoa; phylum Chordata; class Actinopteri; order Cypriniformes; family Cyprinidae; genus Enteromius; species Enteromius mattozi. Next base: position 4,268,470 of record JAUMHE010000056.1, read on the forward strand.
TACATAATTCTTGAATATAAATTTAATATATGGTTCTATATGATAAATTTGATACTCTGCAAAATCACTTATTTTGACAACAATAACGATAAAAATATAGTTCTAAAAATCGTTCTCAATGTTAAAGAATAACCATAATTATAACGATAAAGGACAAAGAAACTATGTCGTTGGGAATAATTTTCAGAACAATTTTTTCATTTGGTGAACGATAGAAACATTGACAACCAATCAGAATCAATACTGCTATCACGTGCTTGAGAATTTAAAGTGGCAGATGCGCTTGAGCTTATAAGCAATATAGTTATCGCTATTGTTATTTTTATAGCTATCGTGCTTGGTGTGAACAGGCCTTTACTCCACCCCAAAATGAAAATTATCATTCATCAATTACTCCCATGTCGTTCCAAACCCCTAAAAGCTTAGTTTGTATTCGGAACACAATTGAAGATATTTTGGATGAAAACCAGGGGGCTTTTGACTGTCCCATTGACTGCCACCTAGTGAATACTGTCAATGTCCAGAAAAGTATAAAACACATCGTCACATCTGTGTTTTGCGAAGCAACAAGAATACTTTTCGTAGAGAACAAAGAAACTAAAAATAACAACATTCAACAATTAATTTCCTGTGTTTCTCTCTACATCACCGTAGCACCAGTATATGGTTCTGTGTCAGCCGTACCACTTGGATACATGCTCTACATGTATTTATGCTTTGATTTGAATAAAAACAGCAAATAATTGTGTTAATAGACTCTGTGTAAAAACTTTATGTACATTGGGCTTAATGAATTGTTCTATGGCATCATGAAAGTAATAATAGTGATGCTCACAATAAGGAGTATATTCAGAATTCCAGCTGAAATGTTGGCGTGTCTTCATAGTTCACAGTGCCTATGGCTGCCTGCATTGGCCTGTTACATTAATCTCGTTACATTCTGGACTGTGTTGTAATTCTGCAATTAAGCATCGCAGATGTCATTGTTTCCATTGCAAACAGGGCTCTAAATTTAATCACTTACATCATTCATCATTTCACCACGCTAACTGAGATCCTCAGTTTTTGTGCCAGATAAATGCTGCGCTAATTGCAAAAATAAATGATATCATCTGATTCATCTGATAGTTATGTATTTCTAAAGATATCGCCTGCTTGAATAGCATCAGTGTAGTTATGTGCTATTTATTAGTAGCTTTTAGTGAAGCTGTCTGCTTTTTCAGTAGCTTGACAGGAGTTCAGCTACTATTTGAGTTGCTTTTAGCTTTACACTTAGAAGTAGTTTCCGCCAATGTTTACTGATCATGTTATAATGCTTACCTGCAGTACAGGTCTTGATTTGCACGTGTTATGTTGGAGGTACAGTGGTGTTACTTTATCGGTGTGTTATTAAAAGAGCAGAGTCTGCGTTCCACTTACCTGATCATTTCCATTCTGACATGTTTCTCTCTTATCTGCTCAGAGCTGATTTATACACATACACACACATGCATGCAAACACACATTACTACACACTTCAGCAGGGATAAAAAGGTGATTGCTATGGTTTAGTTTATCGTGCCTTGAAGCAGTGTTTGCTTATGCTTGAGAGAAATTCAGATTGAGTTGCCAATCAAAGCTACATATTTCATGCGTAAAGACTTTCGTATTTTTCATTCCTTTACACATTGACTCTCTTAAATATAGGGAACCGATGAGGTTTTTCCTCATGTTTCACACATTTCATTTTCTGCAAAAGCCAATGAGGTTTGCTCTTGCACATGTGTGATGTGATCCATGTATCCAGGCCTAAATTAAGTAAATGCCTAAATTAAATCTTATATCTTTACTTTAAACTGCATCCTTCATGGATTACTTTTACAAAGTCTTTATGCATGATGCTAACTTTTTTTGCAAAGTTTTGGAGAAATGGAGTTTCAATAGAATGGTTGAATTTTATTTTACAGTATGTGTACTTGCAGTATACCTACCTAAGAAAGTTCTGGAAATACCTGGTAACTACATGGGTTAGTAGGCTACCTAGTTATTACCTAGTTATTGTAAATACTATAATAAGTACATAGTATGTGCGTGAGGAACAGGACTGTAAAATAAGGTGAGACCCAAAAATTTCTTTTACTTTTTTTCATAGATGGACAAAAGACACATGAGGGTGAGCAATTGATGGCAACATTTTTGAGTTAACTAACAAACTTGGGTTAAATTAACAGTAATAGTCGCTTTAGACTTTTAGAACCAAATAGAGAATAAGAGACTCTTGCAAACACTGCAATAATAATCCTCCTCTTTAGCTTTGATTGTGGGTTCTGCTATTTTGCTTTTTGTTCTTTATGGTGATTTTGGCTTGTGGAGGTAGTGGAGCATCCTGGACCTCTTCCCTGAACCGCTGCAGTTTCCTGCCTCATTCTTATGTGTCTTTGTCTTTTCTCACGTGTTGATATGTGACCATTGGATGACCCTGGTAGCTGAGACAGCCAATTTGAAGTGTGTGTGTGTGTGTGTGGATTTTATGTAAGAAGAAAGAAAGAAAGAGACAGAAAGATTTGAGTTGAAGAAATGGTGTCTGAACAGACAGGGTGGCCAGAGGTTTGAATACTGTGCGTGTGGTTCATACAGATACTTGTCACGCACACTCTGGAGCATGGCAGCAGTGAGCTGGTACAGATCAAAGTTTTGCGTGCGTTCGTGTGTGTTTGTCCTGTATCCTGCTGGTTCTCTGTGTGTCATTGCCCTGCAGTTAGACACCGGCTGTCTGTTAAACATCAACCAAACATTTCACATCAGAGCAAAGCTATAAAGGGGCCTTCAACACATACAGTGCTCTGCAGCAACAAAGCAAAGGAAGTCATTGATTTTCAATGATGGTTGCAGATTTTCAGTGATATGGCAGGTTGTCCTGTGATTATGATCAAATTAACATGATCATGATACTTTAAATCCAATGAAGTGCAGAAAAGTTGCTAGATGACCTACCATGTTTTGAAGTGTGCGTCTTATGGACAACTTGCTTCCCATTAAGCCACAGGAGAGGATTTAAAGGGTGCAGTGAAGTGACGCAACCGACACATGACAACAAGTAACATGTCCTGATTACAAACATAGAAATGCAATCAACCTTCTCTATGCTCTTAACAAAAACGTAGAGAAAAAGCTTTAAACAAAATGGTAGGTCTCCTACGTTTTACCACATTGAACAACATAGACAGATTGAACACAGAGAAACTCTGGTCTGAAAGTCACATCCTTGAAGTAATAACAGTTTACTTCTGTCAAGCTGAAGAGGTGTTTTAAAGGCACTAACGTCCAAGAACCACTGAAAGGCAGTGCCATGATTGGCAAAATCAACAGCCATCTGACAACTCAATAAGATAACAAAGAAAGAGTTACTGAAATGCAACAAAAACACATAACATGACATCTTGGTTACTTTGGAAACCAGACCTAGGAATGCAAGAACCAGTATAGCCCACAAATCCAGCTGTGTGCATGAGACCGATTTATCACCCTGAGAGTGAGATTGGGGTCGTCTGGCAAACAGGTGGAGAACTCGCACACATAAGTGTACTTAATACACAGACTCTGTGTTCACCTACAGTAATTCACAGACATAAAGACACGCATGATCAGGAATTCACCCACATGCTATACGCAGACACTGTCTTCCGCTCTCTGCCCGATCTGAGTTTATTTATAGAGCAGGATTAAACATTAGCTGCAGTGGAGTGATGCAGACATGCCAGTGCCCTCAGTGAGAGATGCTGAGCTCTGATTGGCTCAGTGGTAGCCAGGTCATGAGTGATGACAAAGGCCAACAGAGTGCTGCTGAATTCACTGAAAACGTCAATCGAAGCAGTTATGTAAGAGGTAATGTACAGTCAGCTGCTCATTATCACCTAATAAACTGACACAGGGTGATCGGGACCCTAATGTGAAGCATGTAGTCTCGTGTCATCCTGAAGTGTCATAAAAGTAAAGTGTTACCAGAAACTGAAATTGGTCTGTCTCTGTAATGTCCAATTCTGTTTAAAAAGTCTGTATGTATTACCTCTCTTTATGGGCACAGAGCGCCTTCCTCTGGGTGTTAACCATGACCATATGACTCTAGTTAAAATGCTTACAAAACTAGTTCACCCAAAAATCTAAATTTTGGCATTAATTACTGACCCTCATGTTGTTCCATACCCACAAGACCTTAGTTCATCTACAAAACATATCACATGGACTATTTTAATGATGTGCTTACTACCTTTCTGGGCCTTGAACATTTCAGTTGCGTTGCTGTCTATGAAGGTCAGAAAGCTCTCGCATTTGGTCAAAAATATCTTTATTTGTGTTCTGAAGCAAAACAAAAGTCTTGAAAAGACATGAGGGTGTTTGTAATTAATGAAATTTAATTTTTCGGTGAACTATCCATTTAAATCTCACACATTTGCTCATGCACATGTCTGTGACTCTGAACTGTGATATTAGGAAATTAGCATCTCTGTTTGGCTTTCTAAATAATGTTTAATAGGCTTTTCCAGTTTATTTATTTATTTTTTATTATATAAAAGTACCTCTGCCTGCAAATCAGTCTACTCTATGATGAACAAAACAAAGCCTCTTCACGATTACAGCAGTGTTTTGTCCATCAAATGTTTGTTAGTTCACTGTGAAACCAGTGCAGCAGAGCTTTCTTCAAAACACTTGGAGGTGTTGTGTTGTGCTGGATACATGGTGATCAAACAGACTGCTTGATAGAGTATTTGAACACAGAGGGAGATTGATATACAAGTGCTATACGATTCTCTCTGTGAGCGCAGGTCAAGACACGGTTCACAATGTTCACAAATAGCAGAAATATATATAATCCACAGTTCCTCACAGACGTTAAACTTCTGCCTGTGACTGCTGTGTTTGTAATCTGGTAATTGTGCACACATGTGAATTGATTTCTGGGTGTGTGTTCACTCTGAATAGGGTTTTCCTCTGTGTGTGTGTGTGTCATTTAGTTTCACTTCTCTTGCACTCTGAACATCACATACCTCTGAGGTAACATCTAAACACGCCTCACCACAGCCAGAAGTGATAAAGAGTTTACGTCAATGGAAAACAGGAGAGGAGAAGTGTCTGAACGGCTCACTTTACAGTCACTGATGTTTAACCCATCGGTGGTACCATTTGTCACCAGAAGGGGTATATGAAGAGATATTGATGTATTTGAAAGTACAGACTGTTGATTTAATGCAGATATTTCTTACATGAATAATAAATATATGGCATTTTATTTACATTTAGAGTACATATACACTGTGTTTATTTTAAAGTGTATTATTTTAAATTAATCACATTGTAACATTTTCAGCCTCAATTGTGGCATAAATGGTACAAAGCAAAAACCTCGGTCTTGGCTTGTGTCATTTCAGCCACAATTATTTTTAGTAAAAATTTTTTTACTTCATGCTCTGTTAAATTGACCAACTGAGTTTCATAGATATTGTGATTTAAGACATCCTTTTGGTAAAATTCATATATGCATTCACTTATACATGTTCTATATCGGCCAAAAGATCGGAAAAATTAATGTAAAAATAAAACTTTTTATATATATATATATATATATATATATATATGTCACGCTTACCACTGTCTTTAAACAAAACAAACAAACAAAAAAAAACTTCAAGCAGAATTTTCAGCATCGTTACTCCAGGAGTTCAGTGTCACATGATTTTTCAGAAATCATTTTAATATTACTGATTCTTAGTTCTTAGTCCAATCCAGAAGCTTTTTGGTAACTGTAGGAAATTGAAATAATCCGTTTAACAGGAGTAACAAGTACTGGTGTGTCAAAGCGTGGTAACAAAGTGCTGCCTACATCATTTCTTCTAACACTTTATTTTGATGTGTCCACAACATTCAACATACTGACTATGAGAGACTTTGCAAGTATATGCCAACTTATTCTACTAACTCTAAACCTACCCTAATGAATCTAGTTTCCTCTGTATTCAAACAGAGGAAGGTATATTTAAAGTGACTCTTGTCTTGAATAAAGGAAAACCCCATAAACCTGTTTGACGAGATGTTTGTCCTGAGATCACGTTCGACTTTGGCTAAAGCTTCACGTCAGAGCGCTGAATGGATAACATGCAGATTGTTTCACAGTTGAATGAAGATCGTCATACTTCCAGATCTTTTAATTTATTTCTACGTTAGACATTCCAGCAGATCTTCATTTGTACTTGCGCTGGCATTCGCTCATGGCCATTTTATGGTGTTATTTTTGGAGTGTGTGAATGTCACCCTTGACACACTCTCGGCGTGCGTGTGTGTATTCATGCAGATGAGTGGGTGAGTCTTTAGCAAGTGGGCCACAACATCTCTCTGGCTCAGAGAAGTCTCAGTTGCCATGGAGATGGTAAGAAAGGGTCTGGGTATCGGCGCTGATTTCCTGGTTCGACTCGAAATACAAGCTATCAAGCTTTATATTTATTCAAATGGGGATATCTCAGTTAAGTTAAATTTTGTGTCAATATGACTTTTAACTGCATGATTACACCACTGCAATTTTGGCCATTACAGGCTATCGCTTTACACAGAAACTCAACGATTCTTCTTTATACCGCTTGAAAAGATTACAAAATAAAAGAACCTGTCAATCAGTATTGAAATCATGCAATAAAAGTAAAATGTTGACTTGATTAAGTGTTTATTTATTTAGGGTTATGACACACACATATGTATATAAGTGTTCAAAAGTTTGGGGTCCTAACGCAGTACACATAGACATTTATATTAATATATAGCAGCAGATCTAGCCAGGTGGTGGTGGGATAAGATGAGGACATGAGGACGAGCTGACATTCACAATATTTAGGTCTTTGTTCTTTGTTCATGAGCCGCAGTCAGGATTTACTGACTCAGCTAAAGCTGCAGATTGAGAGGCATGCAACAAATAATGATTAACGAGAATGTGCTGAAAAAAAGCCATTGATTTACAAATCAATCTTGGGATTTTAGAACTCAATATCGGAACGTTCAAACAAAGATCACAGTTAATCGGAATATCAATGTTTTTGCCCAGCCCTAGTGGCATATCAGTGCGGTTGGCATTGGCTGTCAGAGTCTCAGCTGGTGAGGGAGGAAATGTGTCATGAGCTGCACTCTAGACCTGATTCTGTTCTTTTAAAAACACACTGCTGCAACTAGGGCTGGGTATCGTTTAAAAAATTGTTTTGATACCGATACCTTGAGTTCGATACCGGTTCCTGAACGATACCTTTTTCGATACCAGTTCTATGAAATCAGTTTTAACAAAATTACATTATCTCAAAAAAAAAATTTTTCAGCTTGTTGACATTTATACAGACTCAAAACCTCATCTCCTGAGCCACTGCATGGAAAACATATATCCAACA
>JAUMHE010000056.1:4295406-4307906 GCA_032359235.1 Enteromius mattozi
CATGTGTGAAGTTACAGAAATATTACAGCTGTAGATACTATGTACCGGTGTGTACTTACACTGTGGTTACATACTACTGTACATTCACATCTAGTTACTATGGAAGTACACAGGTATTAGGGACACCTAATATAAAGTGGGACTGACTTTTTTATAAAGGCCCTACGACCTTACTGGGGCTTGAACATGTCATTTGCATTGCTACTTATGCCGGGTATGAAAGCATGTGGATTTCATCAAAAATATATTTATTTGTGTTCTTAAGATGAACAAAAGACTTGCAGGTTGAAGACATGAGGATGAGTAATTAATGACAGAATTTTTATTTTTTGATGAACTATCCCTTTCAAGTGTGATTTCTAAACCTTCACGAAAACTTCATGTAGCCTAAATTAATTTAATTCTGTAATTCAATTGGGCTTTTTATGAAGTATTCTAGAAACAAAAGCTTTACATACATATTTCACTGAACAAGTGTCATTATTTTATTGTCATTATGTAAGGAAAAACATAACAGTGAGGGAAATACAGTACCATTACACATAATTTCACAACCTATTTATATTCTTTTATTTGTGGAACATTTTTTTTTTTTTTTTTTTTGATGAGTTTTGTGGCCACTTCTTCACATATAATAAATGTGAATGGGTACTGGGGTCTCTCCACCATAAAACCACCATAAGAGAAGCATAAAAATGACTCCATATGAGCTATATTCCTAGTCTCTGCAATTAAAAGATCAAAAATCATTATTCTCTGATAATCTTTCCTTCTGTCAAAGCTCTAAAAATGAACAAATGGATATAATAAAATGCCATTAAGAGCAGCAGTGTTGCCATATTTGCCACATCACTTCAGAATAGTCAAAAGGACCCCTTTTATAACTCTGTGGTGGTTTTTAAGTCATTTTGGATATGACAGCTCAAGTCTCAGTTTATTTTCATTAACAAAGCAGTCATTATATTGTTCAAAAATAATACAACAAAAGAAAGTAATTTGGGTGTAAAACCACCAATCTGGAGAATTATCATTAGAAGTTCAGTAAATCATTTGAAGTTAAAGCAATATAATTAAAAAAAAAATTATTATGCATTTTTAGGATACCTTTTTGTGACTTGTTTTATGACTGCTTTGCTAACCTCATGTATATTTACTTTACAGTTGTACATGTACCAGCTCTTCAGGAGTCTGGCCTACATCCATTCCTTTGGGATCTGCCATCGGGACATCAAACCACAGAATCTTTTGCTGGACCCAGACACGGCTGTGCTCAAGCTCTGTGACTTTGGCAGGTCAGTTGGTAATCTCTTGATAGCCAATTCATAAGAGACAATGGCTTTTCTGATAACCTTTGAAAGGTCTAGCGCGGCCCCAGTGGATCTATGAACTGAAAGCAACGCTTTACTGCATTTAACCTGATAATCCCATATTACACCTCACCAGAGGCCTCCAGATGGTCTCGCTATGCTCCGAGATATCTGTGCTGACCTCAGCCTTTTCATTTAGCCTGCTTTTTACAGTGTTCTGCCTCTAAGAATGCTAGTGAAGATTTTAGGTAAAGTGATATTCGGCTATCTACTTGCATTGCATCTTAAAACTAGGGCATGTGATTTTGCCTCTTGTTAATGAATACCTTATACTGAGGACTTAAACAAAAATTATGCAAATTCTGCTTGAATGAGGACACATATGTATGCTGCAAGCAGCCTTGAGAGGCTTTTAAAATGTTAGCAACTCGCTTACCATCTAAACAAAGAAACTGTCTTTAGCTTTAGCTCATTTGCCATTTAGAGTTACTTTTAGGGGTTTATCCTGCCAATAAGCTCCAAAAGACCCAGTATTTGAATGAAATGACAATGTGTGTGATCAGAGATCGTTCAATCTGTCTTTTTATTTGCAGTGCTAAGCAGTTAGTACGTGGGGAGCCCAATGTTTCCTACATATGCTCACGGTACTACAGAGCCCCTGAACTCATCTTTGGAGCAACCGACTACACCTCCAGCATAGGTACATGAGCTTTAATCATACTACCATTCAAATCATTTCTGCTTCAATAAACTACTCCTCCATTAAGTCACTATCACCTCTTATCATGATGAATACGCAAATTCATGACAAAAGTAAAAAAAAGGAAGTAAAAAGGAAGCATGGTGTAGCATTTTTTTTAAAGTGTGATTAATATACTTAATTACAGTAAATATAACGTTTCCGGACACTTAATTGCATGTTATTTGCTTTTAAATACAAAGGTATTATAGTTTGATTTATGACAAATCCAGTTAGCTGGAAATTTGTTATTATTTACTTTTTTTGGCACACATACTTAATCAGGACTTGAGTATGTCTTTATTTTTAGAATTATTAAAATATCAATAATAATAAACAATTACTGATACGTGTTTATGAGTATGAGTGCTTAAGTATATTAGTCAACACATCAAATCTCAACAAAATATTAAGACACTGATTTAAAATGCCTTGATTTATTAATTTATTTTATCTGCAAATACATTTTTTTAAATGTACTTTAAAGATGTGAAGTACAAATTAATTGCACTTTTTTTTTTCACAAGAAAATGCACTAATATATCAGCTAGGCTAGCTTATGAAGCTGAAGCTTTCATGAACTTGTGGATTTTTTGTTCACTCAAATGCAGAGCACTGTTTTGTGATTTTTTTTGTTTTGTTATGTTTGTCGTGTTGTTGGTGAATCTGCTAGTCCGCACAGTGAGTGCAGTAGGCTCATAGTGTTTAAGATGTGCTCTGTGGACGAGTCCTTGACCTCTGGCTAATAAGCATCTCTCTGACCCGCTTTCCCTGCAGACGTGTGGTCAGCTGGCTGCGTGTTGGCGGAACTGTTGCTAGGGCAACCAATTTTCCCCGGTGACAGCGGAGTGGATCAGCTGGTGGAAATCATCAAGGTACTGGCGCCGCCACTTCTGTCTGTGATTTAATCTCAGTGTTTGCATGAGGCTGTGGGAAGAGCAACAATTGGAGTGTAACAGTCGGTTGATTTAGACTGGGAGTTTTATACAAGACTGTTAACGTGATTTATGTTGCAGTTTTGTAAGGTGAACTCTCTTAAAACTTTTCAAACTCTTATTAGTTAATGTGTAATTACCAATATGCTGAAATACATTTACATACATTTAAATACATCTGCATAGTTTTCAGTATTAAGAATCAAGTGGATGTAAACCTTTAAATGGGGTAATTTTTATAAATAATTTTTTTAATTAAGTCTCTTAACTTGTTGCTTACAAGCATGCATATTACTAGAATGTAACCATTAATGTAGCCATTTATTAGTAGTAATTAAGCACATAATAATGCCTTGTTCTACATGACCTTATTCTACATCCCTAATCCTACCCAATACCTAACAGTGAAAAAGAGTAACCCAGTAACCTTGGTAGATGCACTGGGGACCTGATTATAGCAATTAAAACCTGGAAAAGTCAGATTTTTATGATATGTCACCTTTAAGAAAAGTAGTTTTGAACAGAATGCTACCCAATAACTTAACAACCACCTTACTAACTGTTAATAAGCAGAAAATTAGGAATTTATCGAGGGAAAAGTCATAGTTATTAGTGAATACGTGTTCCCTAAAATGTTCTAATGTGTTACCAATTCAGTTATTATGAGGAATATATGTAAACGTGTTTTATGTGAAATATATCATTCAGGTCAGTACTAAATAAACAATAACATGCATTTTGCATGATCCCTCTTATTTTCTCAAAATAATTAACATTTAGCAGATTCTGCAAGGGGATGTAAACTTTTGAACTGTAAGAGTCTAAAACTATTGGTTATTGATTTGAAGTATATATTTTGAAAAGCATTATTAATAAGCATTTTAAACCGTATAATTGCTCTTTTTAAAAATATTTAAAAGTAAAGTATACTTCTTTTTAACAAATATGCATTACACAAGTATTTGTTTTTTTTTTATAAACATCATTTTACAAACAACATTTTTACCATTTTATCACTTCAAATATTATATACTGTTTTTGTATATTACCTTAGAAATGACATTTTAATACAGTTTATTTATTGTAAATGCACACAATTAAATAATACTTTAATTAAATAAATAATACTACACACTTTTTGTGTAACTTGACAAAATTGCATCTTGACCAGAAATAAGCACAGAAAAATATAGCTATCACTAGTGATATTTAACCAGTAACTAGACAAAAACACTAATTTATGATAAAACTAGGTCACACTTTACTGTATATTAGGTGGCCTTAACTACTATGTACTTGCATAAAAAAATAAGTACAATGTACTTATTGTGGTCATTTTGGAAAACATTTTTGCTGCTTTTGAGGTGGGATACAGGTACGGTTAGGGACAAGATTGGTAATATGGGTAGGTTTAAGGGTGGGTTAAGGTGTAAGGGAGTGTAAGGTGTAGGTTAACAGTGTAATATACATGCAAATACAGATGTAATTACAAAATATAAGTACAATGTAAAAAAAGTGCATTGTACCAAATTATTAATTTAAATGTAAGTACACAGTAAAGGCCAACTAATATAAGCGGGACCTAAAACTTTATTAACTGGTGATTTTTTTTAACATAAAACATAATCAAGTTGACTTTTCAAGTTAACATTCAATTATAAAAAAAGTTAAAGGAGACAAATTATGCCCATTTTTCAAAATGTAATATAAGTTTCTGGTGTCTCCAGAATATGTCTGTGAAGTTTCAGATCAAAATACTCTACAGATCATTTATTATATCATTTTGAAAATGGCTATTTTAAGTGGAAGCAGAAACGCTGTATCGTGCCTGTTTCTTTAAATGCAAATGAGCTTTTGCTCCCCGCCCCCATTTCCAGAATAGTGCTGCGCCACTACAGCTCGAACCTGCTAAAAACATCTGTTTTGGTTCAGATTATGATGTTTATCATGCTGAAATCATTTTAAACCATGCATTTTAAACCGTATTAGTTTAAACTCATGATAAACGGTTTTCTGAGTGGATACATCCAAAGCAGAATGACAGAAAAAGGCAAAATAGTGTTCTGTGCTCGTCTGTGCACCCAAAGACAGAACATTTAGCACGTTTTGCTCAAACGTTTGCCATTGCATTAGAACTGGTACACCTTTGTCGCTTGTGAAATCAAAATGATGGCGCAGCAGCTGGAAATTTACAGATTAAGGGGTGGTATTATTATAACAAGATGCCTTTGCAACATCACAAGGGGAGCGAAATCAGATGCGCTCGTTTTTTCAGACGCTTGCAGAAAGAAGTTTACTAAAACAAGGTTACTGGGTTACTCTTTTTCACATTTCCTTGCTTGGTAGATGCGCTGGGGACCTGATTATAGCAATTAAAACCTGGAAAAGTCCATGATATGTCACCTTTAAGAAAAATAGTTTTAAACACAATGCTGATATGCTTCTAAATAAAACTACATATAAAGAAGCGTCTTTGCTAGCAGTCTGCTGTTTTGTTGAGTGTCGTTTCTGTGTGTTTGTGATCTCAGGTGCTGGGCACTCCCACACGGGAGCAGATTCGGGAAATGAACCCAAATTACACCGAGTTCAAATTCCCGCAGATTAAGGCCCACCCATGGACTAAGGTGAGTAAACAGGTACAAGACAACTGTTTTACTACTTCTAGCACAGCCGCCCTCCACCTCCAGCCGTCCGCTCGACTCATTGTCCTGGCTCCATTCCATTCACATCACCCAGACATCTGCACCCCACAGGCCTCGCATTTCATTAGTGACACTTACCTCTTAACTAGCTGATGAAAGCAGGAACATTTCAGTCAGGATTGTCTGTATATAGACGTCCTCTGTTGTGATGGTTAGCCAAGTGACCTTACAGTCTGTTCCCAATCCTAGTGAGCTGCCTACGTAGAAAGCCTGGTTCAGGAAAGGTGGGCGAAATAATTATGCTGCCTCCTAAGATAGCTTGGTTTGAAAAGGAGAAGGCGATTCTATAATGCATTACGATACAATGCTGATATGGAAAGAGAATTATAAATGTGTAAATCCTAAGTGTACTATAATCATTATTACGGTTAATTTACTAAATAAAACTGATTGATACAAATATTTTACACAATATTTGTGTGTTTTGTGTTATAAGAAGGCAGCTGCATGTTTTGGTTTTGGAACAGAGCTGATGTCAGCCAGTGATGTCACATCCTCATGTTCATTTGAATTGAATGACCTCACCAGACATGCTCTACATTGCTTGCTGACTTTATTACACTTTTTTACAATTGCTGTTTACTCTGTGGATTGTGGTAGCATTACTGTTCAGAAGTATTGGATCAGTAAGATCCAAAAAGCAGTTATTACTTTTATTCAGCATGTGTGCATTAAATCGATTAATAAAATGATTTATAAATTACATTTAAATTATATATTTTCTATTCATCCAGTCTTAAAAGAAAATCATTGCTTATACAAAATATGAAGTATTAAGCAACTGATTCAACACTGATAATAATATTGAAATGTTTCTTGTGCAGCAAATCGTCATATTAGAGTGATTTCTGAAGAATCACATGACACTTAAGAATGGAGTAATGATGCTGAAAATTCAGCTTTGCATCACAGGAATAAATTACATTTTAAAGTATATTCAAATTGGAAACAGTTCTTTTACATTGTAATGTTTCACAATATTTATTGTACGTTTGATCAAATAAATTGAGCCCGATATTTCTTTAAAAAATATTAGAAAACTGACCCCAAACTCTTGAACAGTAGTGCATGTTATGCCTTGCAACTGAAAATGTTGCTATGTACATCAAACTGAAGTTGCTGAGTCATTTGAAGGACAGATGAAGTATTCCAGATGGACATGTTATAACTGGTAATAAGTCTTGGTACTTTTCTTTAGTGTGATTAGAAAGGAAAGTGTACACAAACAAAACATTTTTATTTATTGCTTAAAAAATACGAGCAATTTCATTCTTGAAAATTCTGATTCTGATCTCAAACTGATATTATTGTCTGGTCATTACACTAAAGTAAATTTACCACACACTGTAGCGCACATGAAGTCTAATAGCAGGATCTCTCATGTGCCCCCTGGTGGTCATTGTTTGTAATACACATCTGAGCTGCAGGGTGTGTTTGGTCTTATCCTCCAATCAGACCCCTCCCTTCAACACAGTCTTACCTTCTGCACAGGATATGCCCCAATGCCTGTGACTCAAACACCTTCAAAGGAAGAAATGCCTTCCTTTTCTTATACTTCCTGTAAGCCAGAGCTTGAGCCAGATGTGAACAAGTCTTATTTCAATTACTGCACTTCTTGCTCTATTGAAGACAAACAACTTAAAGACTTGGCTACGAAAACCATATGAGCATTACGTCTTTAATAAGAAGGAAAAAGCATACATAAGAGCCCATAATGAGACATGATGTCACGCTATACAGGGCAGGCTGTTATAATGTCAACCCTGGGCCTCATTTGTAAAAACAGGCATATAATCAAGCCTACGTGAGATAATTTCCTAAACGATTCACAGATGACTCGGTTTCCTATGAATGCTTAAAAAAACATCCATAGCTACAGACCTAAAACATGTCGTGGCTTTATTAATCGCAAATCATGTGCATATGAACGAATGATCATTCAGATAGAATGAAGAAAGCTTATGCAAAAGTTGTAATGTCATAATGTGTGCTTATTTAATTAAAAAAAAGATTTGAATGCACACATGTAGTTATGCATAATTCGATTACACTTTAGTTTAAGGTGTCCTCGTTACACTGTAATTATACATTTAAGTACTGAGTACTATTAATTAACTACATGTACTTACTATATGGTTAAGGTTTGATTTAGGGTTACTTGCATGTTATTATGCATAATGTATTGTTATTATAATAGTGAAATATAATTTTAATAGTAAGTACAAGGACACCTTAAAGCAGGGGTGGGCAACTTCGGTCCTGGAGGGCCGGTGTCCTGCAGAGTTTAGCTCCAACCCTAATCAAACACACCTGCCTGTAACTTTCCAGGGATCTTGAAGACATTGATTAGCTTCCTCAGGTGTTCAGCTAAACTCCAACCCCAAACATTAATTGTTGTCATTAATCACTTACCTCCAGGTCGTTCCAAACCTATAAAAGCTTTTTTGTCTTTGTAACACAATTTAAGATATTTTGGATGAAAACCGGGAGGCTTGTGACTGTCCCATTGACTGCCAAGTAATAAACAAGATCAGGGTCCAGTGTGATTATTGACAACATTTGCATTTTGGGGTGGAGTAATCCTTAAAAAAAATTGTTAGAATACATGTACCAAGGACACTGAAAAGAAAGTGCTACAGTAAAAGTATACAGTTTACTGATACACTCTTAGTAAACGTCTGATATGTCTCTGAACGCAGGTGTTTCGGCCCCGCACGCCTCCTGAAGCCATTGCGTTGTGCTCGAGGCTGTTGGAGTACACACCGACTGCTCGGCTGACCCCGCTCGAGGCCTGCGCTCACTCCTTCTTTGACGAACTGCGGGAACCCAACGTCAAGCTTCCTAACGGCCGTGAGAAACCATCCTTATTCAACTTCACAACTCAAGGTAAGGCCTTGTTTTGCATTGGCTCTTATGAAGAGTTGTTCTGTCAAATGCAAGGTAGTCAGTATTTGATGTCGTTTGTTTGTTTGTTTACTTGACTCAGAGCTGTCCAGTAACCCATCCCTGGCCTCTATCCTAATTCCTGCTCATGCACGTAACCAGCCAGGAGCTTCTACTCCCACCAACGCCTCTGCCACTTCAGGTCAGACTTTGTTTCAGACACTTTTTCGCTTTTACGCTCATCTGACATCACTTACAGTTTGGATGTAGCTCACAGTGATGCAGTGTTCATATTGGTACTTTTAGTGAACAGGGTCATAGATGTTACTGTATCGACCAACCACAAGCTAGAACATGACTGTTTTATCAATTACGTTTTTATTCAGTGATGTATAAAATGTACACATTATAGAAAAAATAGTCCAATAAACTGGTTTTTATTGTTGTTTTATATTGTTTTTATTGTTTATATTGTTTACATCTCGTGGGTTGACTATCTATCAAAAGTAATAAAATATTACCCTAATCTATCTTTATCTTCATTATCCAAAAAGTTTTTAAAGTATTTTATAGAGAATTTTTTTTTAAAGGAAATAATGGAGTGGCATGGTACACCACATATTACAGTGTTGTTACTAAATGAAATGATTAAAAATATTTTAATTTTGGTTCAAATAATGTTTTTTGTTGTTTTCAATAAAGCTAAAATTTAATAAAATGTAAATATTAGTTTAAAAATAATATATAGAAATGTTGGAAAATGTAATACAATTACTAAAACTGAATTAAAGCTAAATAGAAATACACAAACTAAAATGTAAATAATAGAAATGCTAATAAAAAATAATAAATACTATATTAGTATGTAAATACTATTAAAGTACTACTGTTATATAATACAACAACCAACCAAAATTACCTTGCAAAGCTTGCCAAATTATTTGATATTTTAGTTATTAAACTTTATTTACATTCATATTGTTCTTCATGGCTTGTGCATATGATAATTTATGTTTTTCTGCATTAAAATATAATGCCAAACTGCATATTAAAACTTTTTTAATGGGAATTTCATCAAATGTTAATATTTTAATATATATTTAATATTTTATTATTTTATTATTATATTATGGCACAAAAATGATCAAAATTAATTTTAATATAAATATATATTTTTTTTTATTATATAGTTTCTGTGTGATATCATTTCTGGTTTTGTGCATTAAAATATAATCCACGTTTTTTTTATGAGAATGTAATTAAAAAATATATATTTTAATATACCTTTATTATTTTATTACAGTATCAGGACAGTTGTATCACAAAAAAAAAAATCTAAATATTTTTCCATTCCAAAATACTGAAATTGTACACATGAATTGCATTTTGAATGAATTTTTGAAAGATATGACAAGAAAATGAGCATCACCTCACTGACCCATATAACATGCAATGTATACAAATAAAAAGGTTTTCTCTCTGTGTCCAGATGCCAATAGTGGAGATCGCAGTCAGACCACAACTGCAGCCTCTGCCTCCGCCTCCAACACCTCAACCTGACAGCCCCAGCCAATCAGACCAGACCCTGCCTCCGAGGCCACGCCCACCCCACTGCTCACCAGCTTAATGGGCAGGAATTGAGTCTTGTAACCACCACTCGTATTCAGACTGCAAGAGCCAACCTTCATTTACGTCTTTTTTGGTTTTGTTTTTCACAAAGTTCAGAAAGAGTTCAAATTTCCATGTGTGGAAAAGCCCCATCGGGTGTAATTCACGACAGAGACAGAGAAAAAGAGCGAGCAGTGAGGATACGTGTCAGTAAGGGAGGGGGGGTTGTTTATCCGTAAAACCTGGTCTGTGACCAGCCACAACTTTTATTTGTTTGCTTTTTTCATTCTCAGAGGACAATCTTGTTATGTAAGCAATCCGGTAGCCAGATCCATCCACTTCCTTTTGCATTTGGGCTCCCCTTCTCTCACCTGGACCGTCTCTAGCTACACGTTCTGTCCCTTTCGGGTCTTTAATAGCGCATGGCTTGAATTTGGTTGGGAGCACCCCTTGTATACAGTACATATATATATTCATATAGCGAGTATATACATATATATGTACATTTATTGGGTGAAAACGACGCAAGCATTCAAAACTACAGGAAATACTGTATCTAATCGTATCTAACAAACACAAGGCAGGTATACAAGCAGAATATAAAAACCGCATGTCCTAAACCACAAAGACAACGGAGGAATAATACTCTGTTACTTGGAGTTTTAAGTTGGCTGAATCTATTTTATCTTGTTTTATAAAATGGGGGGGGCTCTAGGGCATGGGCAGACATTTTGATTGACAGTTGAGATGTCCATCTCCAACTCTGTGTTCTTGTATGATATATACATACACAGTTTATATATTACTTTGCATTATGTAAAATAAATATATATATAGTTATATATAGATCTATATCTAGCATCATCAGTTCAGAACCCATCGGTTTGTCGGTGAAATGATATACAGTATGTGTTTGACTCTTCTCTGCTGTTTTCTGTTAGCCTGCTAGAATTAGAGATCACCTTCTGTCCTGATTTGCTCTCGTTATTTATTGTCGCGTGCGCGTCAGTGTCGTAAACGCTCAGACTCATTGTTCTTATCCTCACGGCTAAACGTAAAGAACACATGAAGAAACGCAGACTCGTTTGCGTTGCGTTGTTTAAACCACTACTTCTTTAGTGTCACGTCTCTGCGTAACTTACAGAAAAATCCACTTCTTTCTTTCCCAAAATGTCTTAATACGCAAAGTACAGCAGTATACGGAAACAACAGATGTGTATATACAGTACGGCACAGTTGCTCCTCGCCAAATTCTGGCTTTTACTTTTGATTTTTGTATAATTTGTGAGTGTGTTCGAGTGAGTGAGCGAGTGAGCGAGCGAGTGAGTGTTCTGCTATGTACATAAATATGCTGACCTGAGAACTGTTAATGAGCGAAAACAAAGACGAGGGATTAAATGAAGACGGATCGAAAAGAAAAAAAAGAAAATCAGATTTAAAAGATCAGGGCAAACTTGACCTGTTTGTGGGATACTGTAGACAAGGAGCTTTCTCCAGCCATATAGTTCAATCTTATCTGTACAGTAGGTGCCAGCTATATTATTGTAACTATAACTAGTAATGTATAGTGTATCTATAGTTTGGAGTGCCTTTGCTTCCATACACTTCCTGTCCACACACAAGACAGACCACCCCCTACTTCCTGTGACCCTCTGCAGGTGCTGTTAATTGGCCAAGTCTGAATGACTGACAGCCGATGTCATTTCCTGTCCGAAATCACACTGTAGATGCTTTTCTTCGGGTTTTATTTTTTTGTGTGTGTGGAGGAAGTCAATCACAATGTATGTTCTTACACTCGTTCCACTACCAAAGTGAACCAACTATGAGCGTGTTGTGATGTAACTGCGACATCCCGGGGGCAATAATAATGATTTCTTTGTGTGTTTTTTCGCTCGTTGGCCAGCTGACAGTACGCAGTAGAGATGTCACGTAGCACCCGCCGGACCCTCATTCCCGCACCCTCAGTGTAAAGCTTGCTTGTAAGATACGCCTTCATAGATGTGTTGCTTTCCACGAATGGTGTGGCCACTTCTCGTGACTAAAGTTAGAGTAAAAATGTAAAAAGACACAAGGGTTAAAAACGATTATCAGAATCAAAAAAAGAAAAAAAAAAGACCAAAAAAATTGTTTTAAGGACTGTGGGCTAAATACAGACTATCGCATTACGTACACTTATTGGGAAAAAAGTTGTCTTGGTTTAAAACGGAAAAAAAAAACAACAAAAAAAAATACAACCTGTATAACATTAATATTACTTGAATGCCTCTGTTTGTGACTGAAATTTTTATTTTATTTTAAATATATTCTTTTTCTGTGAAGGTATGCT
>JAUMHE010000056.1:4310406-4314842 GCA_032359235.1 Enteromius mattozi
TGGTTTGGGCAGTTTTTAAGTTCTTAGTGTCCTCAGATGAAGGTCAGTAAGGTCAAGGCTGGTGAGTCTGAGTCTCATCTGCTTTGTGAAGGCTTAGTTGTCTTTGCTGATTATTTCCAGTAAGAGCGGAGACACATCAGGCTGAATGTCCTGGATTTTCAGCACTTGTTTAGTATACTCTTCGTTCATACTCCTCATCTCGGTCAGGCACGCCAAGATCTTTGGGTACAGCAGACTGGAAGGAGGAGATGGTTCAAATGAAAGCGCAATCAGGTTTTTTGTTCACTAGTGAGAAAGAAATAAAGCCTTCTTACTGTTTATCTGCGTCGGACCGCTTGGCTTCAATGTAGGTCTTCAGTGTGAGGGCTACTGTTTCTTGGTTGCGGTCGATCATGTTGTGATCTGTCACGCCGGGGCGATCTGTGGATGAAAACACAAACACACACACGTGAGAGGTAAATAACGGGATGTGTGTTCATGTCTATGCTGAGGTTCTACTAAAGTACCTGGTGAGAAGAGCGAGATGGCCTGCATCAGCACGTACTCCTCTTCATGTAAGTGCAGCTTGCGCAGAGCATAATGGAAATTCATCATAGGGTCCAGCAGATGGCGCTGGAAACCAGCTGCCCAGTGAAGGAGGAGGGAAGGGAAAAATGTCAAAACATGGGAAGGAGAGTGTGAAAAAAAATAGAAAAAAAGAAAAAAAAAGGCAAATTGATGCATCAGGTTTACTAGTAAATGCTTTCAAAACAGGTGCAGTACATGCTGTAAGGTGAAAAATTACAGTTCTTAAGAGGTGAATAATTTTTATAAAAAACATATATTATTAAGAAAACCTAAAATTAAACTCAAAACGCACCAGATTGAAATTTAAAACTTAAACTGAAATGAAAACTGATGAACTACCTATTACTAAAACTGAAATAAAAATCAATTAAAGACAAATAAAAATATTTTAAAATTAAAAACTACTAAAAAAAGCAAATATTGCACCCCAAAATGAAATAAAAAAATTAAATGAAAATTACAATAATTAAATCAAATTATTAAAAGCAAAACAGAAATAAAATAAACTGAAAAAAAGCAAAAGAAATACTAATAAAAATGCTAAAGTAGCACAAAATGAAGAAAAAAAGACAACATATGAATAATATGATAAAAATGTATCTTCATTCTTAGAGTTACAAATAGACGTCTGTCTTCAGAGTTAGATGTTATTTGTTTATTTATTAGTTAATAGTTATTATTAAATATATATATATATATACACATAAACTAAACATCAATATATGGTATATTAGTAAAAAGAAAATAATACTCAGGGATTAAGTTCTCTGTTATGTTTCATTTAGGCATTAAGCTTTTGTTCTGGTGTTAAAATATTAAAATATACTAAACAAAAAAGAAAAAAAGAAAGAAAGAAAAAGAAAAAAAAAAATCACATATGAGAACTGTTAAAGTCTGTGTGCAAAGCTCAAATCATTTGATCTTGGAAGAATTAGATGGAAAATATTCATATTGGCTCTGGCTTTAATGCCTAATTGAGCACTATACTGCAGTCTTTTGTTACGCAAATGTTTCCATTTGATCTGACTGAAGACTAGAAGCATTAGAGATGTCACAGGGATTTTGTTTTTTGATATTTCCTGGCTATGGCTGCCTCACGTCTACACAGAAAAACAGTCACGTCTGCTTGGTTTACAACAATGCAAGGGATCATTAAATATAACAGCCTTTGTGAATGACAGCTGTATGAAATTAGTTGTCAGGGTGACGACATGCAATAGGACATTCAATTCAGAGTTCATCTTAAGGCTTTACAGCTGTCTCTCAGAGACTGGAGATGGAGAATAATTATTCAATATGTAATGAAATGCCACTTCTCCAGCTGCTATGGAAACTTAACAGCCTTGCAAAGCAAATAGTAGAAAAAAATCAAGGATGGATTGAAGCTTTTAATAATGCCACCACAGGCTTTAATTATGCCACATTAAGGGTCTTAGAAAGGGCCACACTGATAAAACAGTAAGCAAAGAGATTGTGATATAAGCTTTAAAAAAGGCTTTTTTTAAGTACTGTTAAGATACATAAACATAATATTTAAAGCACAACACAATATAGTAGAACTGTCTTCCGAGTTCCATTTATGTCAGTAAATAAGTATTTTCCACCCTCTCACTGATCCTTATAATTAAACAGCTCAAGAAACAGCACAAGGTTTGACAGATTTTCTGATCTGTAGCGTTATCATCAGCTCACATGCTGTTAAAATGCCATCTACACCCTCCATATTACTTCACCATGGCGAGTCACATTTCTGAGTTTAGAATGGGTGTCACTGACGTGTGAATGTGGGAGATCATGTGCATTTGTCTGTCTGACAAAATCTGTACTTTTACTCAGCCTATTAAAATGATATCTGAAGGATCATGCGACACTGAAAACTGGAGTAATGATGCAGAAAATTCAGCTTTGCATCACAGAATGACTTCTTTAAATGTCTTTCAGCAAGTCATATCCAAGGACAGAAAGTTTGTGCAAATAGTGACATAAGCTAACTCTAAGGTGTCATGCTTGGCTGATGACAGGTTCAATGTTTCTCACACACACACACATACACACAGGGGTTACTTTAACCAGTTTCACTGCATTTCATGTACATGAACTCTCTCTGTTCACAGACACACAGCCTTGCAGCGTGGCACTTAAAAAATGTCAAACTTGTGTGTGAAAGGATTAAAGCCATTATTTCCACTAGGAGCAAAGGCAATGGCTGTTTTCAAACTGGTTCCCCACTTTCCCGTGGGGTTGGACGAGGGCCAGATAGTCCTGTCCCAAAAACATACTGCTGATGTTGCTCTTGCGATGCTCAAACAGAGCAATGTCTTAAAAGCACCACAGAGAGCCTTTGCTGTTTTAGGGAAAGTAAAGTATGGATGATTAATGAGTTATCTCTTATGGAAACTTCTTTCCACCGTATAATAATAATAATAATAATAAAAGTTCTCACAGTTCTGAAAAAAAGTCAAAATTGGGAGATATACATATACATATATCAAGTATATCAATGAACTTGATGAACCTGTGATAACTTCTTCATGGTGTCAAAGGAAAATAAAAGCTGAAACGTTTTCACGGAACCTTGCAAAAGTAGCACATTACAATGAGAGAAAAGCTAATTGCATTGCGTGTATCACATCCATACAGTCTATTATCATAACAACCTTTGTCAGGCTTCTGCACTGACATCAGAGGAGATTACAAAGATTAAATGAGTATGATTTTTTAAACTCTAAAACATGTAATGTGGAGTTATCTGCTTTTGCTATAAAACAAACTTTTAATATGTAAAAAACAAACTAAACAAAAAACATACTTTTAGTGAACTTTAATTTAGTAAATTACCTGCATTTGTTAAAGTTAATATTATGTAAGCAAAACAACCCAACTGTAGTTTGATTGATATTACTTGGGTTTCACAAAAATAATAATAATTATAATAAAACAGTTTTTGCAGATGAACTCTTCATATTCATATACGTATCACATGAAACACAAAAACAGAATTGTGAGCTGTAATGCTAAATCATTGAGAGATACTATGATACTGCAAACCTGTAATTCTGAGAGGAGAAAAAGTTGGAATAAAGTCACAGTTACCTTTTTTTATGGTGAAAAAAAGAGAACTGTAGGGTATAAACTTCAAACTGTGAAAAATGTTCCATAATATCTGCATAGGTGAACTAAAAGAAAAGTAAAAAATGCCATAAAAGTTCAACCCACCCAATACCATTTAATGTTCTCAACAATAAGGACAGACTGACACATGTACTGAAGCAGAAAGTGCTTCCTGAAACATCCTCATAGACTCATTTCAAAGAAAGCCTGGCTATTCTGTTCACTTCTTCTCTGAGATGTTATTTGCTGTGTAGCACTGCCGTGCTGCCTCATTATTTTCATATACTGCCCTGCTGTGCTCACAACACCTCTCTAGCACTATGGGGGGTTTCTCCCACTGTTTCCTCTGGTGTTCTCTTCTTCCTCTTCCTCTTAGCTGGAGCGTTATGTGTCGGTGACAGAGACCTTTTCAGTCTGTCATCTCAGCGCTTCTTTTCTCCTTACAGCTTTGTTTGGTTTCTTCCTCTTAAGCACTAAAAATGTATTGTACTTCAAATGATCACTGAGAGCAATGAATGATAAAATGCCAATGCACATTACAAAAGTCTATGCTTGTATGTGATGACAAGACTCCCAGTATAGCTTGCCTCATATACTGTAGTAGATGTACATATATATTTATATATTTTAATATATACAAACAAGTGAAAATGAGTAAAGGTGGCCATACACGGTGCGAAATCGGACAGTTGGAAGACCGTATGGCCACGCACACGTCACGAGTGACTTTGTTTACGGACGCAGTGGTACACGGCACG
>JAUMHE010000056.1:4335845-4346217 GCA_032359235.1 Enteromius mattozi
AATACCAATATGGCGGCGCAGCGGCTTCACTTATATGACGTCATGAGCAATCCAGTTCTCTATTATAGATCAGTGGTCATGACCCACTAGTTTAGAGAAACACAAAGGTGTGCTTCTACCTACGGGCTGCCTGTGTACAGGCACGTTTTGACTTGCAAACTTCACACTTTCTCACCAAAAGCCAGATCTACAGATACTACAGCATGAATGTGGGCTGTACCTCTGGGGGGTCTTCCACTGCAGGGGTTGGAGGTCGTGGAGCAGGTTTTTCCCTTTTAAAGAGGAACCGCAAAGGCTTTTTTTCCACCATGAGACCCTTTTCCTCCTTCAGAGCCTAGTGGGAAACGAGAGCTCAAGGGAAAATCTGTCACTTCATACACCTCCTCCCACAGTCTGATAAAGTGTGAAAGACACCCAGCTGCTCATTACCTGATGAGTCTTCATGAGCTCTAGCTCTCTGCGGGCTGAACGTGTGATGAAGCCTTTAGTCACTTTAGGTCTCGGTGCTTTGAATCTAGGCTCCATGACAGATGGAGAGAGACCTGTCTCCAGTTCTAACAGACCTGAGAAACACTGAGATATCACTGCAGGCCTTCACCACAGTCATAGCCATTCAAATTTCAGCTTAACTGCTTGTAAAATAACTTATTTAAAGTAGATACATTTTTTGAAGTTATTAATATATCACATCTCTCCTCAAACCCTATGATTTGATTTCAGAAAAAAGTACAATAGTGTTAGGGATTTTTATGTATATTTTTTAAAAATAAATAAATGAACAAATAAATACATAAATAAAAGAATATCAGAATATACTAAACAAAGAAAGGTATTAAAATAAAAATGTCATTTGCACCTTAGTAAATATTTCTCAAACAAAATGAATAAAAAAATGATTAACTACAAACTTTACTGCATCCTGAATAGTCATAAGGAAAACAACTTCTGCAAACAGAAGCAGACCTTCATACGTTCTGAGAAAGTGACTCTTGACCACGTTGCGGTTGGAATTTCGGTCAGAGATCTGGCCAATCCGTGACCGAGGTGCATATGTCTGAAACCCATAATCTGAGTAATCCTTTATAATATCACGTCTCTCCAGCTTTCCCTCCACATTCCTCCGTTTTGCCAGCAGCTTCCGCATTGCTTTGATAAACAGGAAAATGATAAAATTATGTCAGTTTGTACATGCCTGTTATTTCATGAATCAGGATAATATGATTTAAACATATAATCTGGTTTAAACTCAAATGTCCTGACAGCTCCTAATACATGCT
Source organism: Enteromius mattozi (assembly GCA_032359235.1). Classification (NCBI taxonomy): domain Eukaryota; kingdom Metazoa; phylum Chordata; class Actinopteri; order Cypriniformes; family Cyprinidae; genus Enteromius; species Enteromius mattozi. The sequence goes on from JAUMHE010000056.1 coordinate 4,337,123, forward strand.
TCATTTAGTTCAAGATTTCAATATGTAATTTTGTAGGAATGTTGGCTTTTTATCAAAAAATAAAAAATAAAAGGCAGTAAGAATGGTTTCCTTTTCTGTGTGTATGTAAACGTGTAAGTCAGTTATCAACATTTTTGATCTGAAGTGAAAGATCTAAAATGTCTATAAAGGTTATTCTTGTTAATAATGTTTTATATTATACTAGCATATGATCAGCTAAAGACAAAAAGAAGGTAACCTTATTTTTCCCCTTTCAATATGACCACACAATAATAATAATAATAATTTTATTATTAGCACATACAGTACCTAATTATTATTAGTATTACTAGGCCTATTATTTAATTTTACAGAACAACATTAAAATTACCTTTTTTAGGTTAAACTATAGAGCTTATATTTTCACTGAAAACTACTGCATGGGAGACCTTAAACCTTATCTTATGTTAAGAAGATATAGAACATTCTCCCAAAAGTTTAGGGACGGACATCTGGGAAGTGTGTGTCATGTTTGAAGCACTGAAAACGATGGATCATGAGCTCCCTGTATAAACGAACACAATGCCACACTCAATCACATGCAGCACATCAGACGACATATATAGTTAGGTTATGCAATTAAATTGCAAACTTTGACATTTGATATACACACCAGCTACCAAGTAACACAGTTTAATGTACTTGCCAATGCAGATTTTGCTCATGTCAGTGTTAAACTCAAACCCTAGCTGAGATACCAAGGATGTTTACCACACAACCACTAGATGGCACTGCTAACTCATGAAGCACTGGCATAAGCTATGGGATTTATGCATGAAACATGTATTTTTAAAAGTATTTAATAAAACACACCTTTTTTCTGATTTACGCAAATGATGTGGATCATGCTTCAGGTCGGAAAGCACAGAAATTTGTACAAATATGGTCAAATTTTCATTTTGTCGTGGAGTGACTATTTAAAGAGGTCATATGAATTTTATTTTCTCTTCAGAGTGTTACAAGCTGTTAGTGCATAGATAAGATTAGATCCCTAAAGTTGAAATTTCAAAACCAAAGAGATGTTCCCCCCTAAAACACCTCGTTTAAACATATCCCCAATTTTCTACGCCACAGAGTGGGTTTATATTCAAACACCGCCCAAAAGCAGGCGGAGGTGTTATTCTCGCTGTAGAGTTGCTGTGGCATTATTTTCAGGAGACCCTGTGTGTCGTTGTGAAAGTGAAACTACTTTCTTTGTGCTTCCAAAAGAGGACATAACTAGGAATCAGTGGTTAAGTTGTATTCACAACACTGTTCCAGAACAGTTCAACAAAAGATATTAGAGTGTGTTCAGCGTATTTACGAAGAACAGACTCCTACAACCTGGAGAGTAGCCTGTGCTGGCTGTGCACTATAAAGTGTAGCAATTCCAGCTCTACAAGGACAGTCTGGCGCTTCTGACTCACAACCTTTAAGTAAGTTGTTTTCTTATTAAAAAGAACCTGCTACTTACTATTCAAACCCAAGTTTTGATCAGTGAAGGGTAACGTTAGTGCTGCTTGTTTGTCATTTCTCCGATCATGAATGCAGGGCATGGTGTTATGTTTACGAGGCATGATGCAACGCAAAGCGTAAAAAGCCAGAACTAAGCCATGATAATAAGTAATTATGTCTCCACTGGATGCAAAAAATGCCTCATTTACGTTTTTTATTTGTTTGGCATCATAAAGCTGGGACGCGGTACCATGTTATGGTAAGGAGCATAACATTTCTGCAACGTGCTTGCGGTATTTGGCCAATGACAACGTACCGGATAGCTGACCAATCAGAGCACACCTCGCTTTTTTAGAATGATGAGCTTTGTACAAAATGACTGGTTTCAGGAGGCGGGCTTAAAGGAGAAACAAAAATGTACAGTGTGTGAAAAATAATGTGTTTTTTGAAACGTAAACCACATAAACACATTGCATTACACTAAATACACAAAATAATGTTCTTTTTTTAGCAACATCATATGACCCCTTTAAAGCAACAAAATGTCAATTCTGATTTCATGATTACTGACAAGCCCTTTTAAATGCGACATAGATATGATGATTTATCTGACTGTGGCCTCACAAACGATGTAGTCACTGCGTATCTTCTTAATCCGCGCCTCCTTCTCTAGCTGGTGCTGGGAAAAGCACACGTCCAGTCGATCCATCTTGACCTCCTCCTGCTTCTCCTCCCTCTGACGCAGAAGCTGCACCAGCAGAGTCAAACGTGCATCCTGCAGCCTAATAAAACACATGACAAATAACAAGTCAACATGAATGTGTTTGTAGTAATTTTAAGAGTACTTCTTTAGTCACTTAAGGGCCGTTCACACAAAACACATTTTTCCATTCAAATACACTACTTTTCCATTGTTTTACTATGTAAACATGTGATAGATGGAGTTTTTTGACAATTTGCTTGTGTCTTTTGCAGCATCTCGCAAATAAGTGCTGTGTTTTAAAGGGATAGCTTAACCAAAAATGAAAAGTCTGTCATTAATTACTCACCCTCATGTCGTTCCAAAACCTGTAAGACCTTCGTTCATCTTCAGAACACAAATTAAGATATTTTTAGCAACAAGATATTTTTAAAAGTAATCTTGTTGCTTCGTTAAAATTACGGTTGAACCCCTGATATCTCATGGATTATTTTATCGATCTCCTTGCTATGTTCCTGAATGATCATGTTAATTACATTGCTGTCTATAGGAGGGTCAGAGAACTCTCAGAATTCATCAAAAATATCTTGATTTGTGCTTTGAAGATTAAGCTTTGACATCTTAAGATGGCAAGTAAGTGAGTAAATTATGACAGTACTTACTGCCAAGATAAAAGAATTTCAACTTTTACACATTTTGCCACTTCCAAAACAGTGGACCAATCAGAAGACCTTGGAGGCGTGGCAAGTATTGGGAACTTTTGTTTACAATAGCAAGTAAATATTTTATGTGATGGCTGCTCTTTTTTAATACCATTCCTGTGCTCTGCGTCTTGTGTTTTTACTGTAAATAGCCCCTTTCAGAATTGATTTTCAGAAAATATCCACCTCATCCAGCTACAGAGTATCTTGTGACGGTCTGAGAAACCACTGCAAATAATGTGTGAGTGAATTAGTCAAACTATTTTTTATAAGCAATGCTCACTTCTCTATCTCCTTTTCTCTGAATGCCCACTCTTTCCTCTCCATTTCTTCCATCATCCTTCTCCTCTTGTCCAGCTGAGAGAGGTCATTCAGCGGGGGCAGCGTTGCCTCCCAAGCTCTCTTCATTCTTGCCCTCTCAATCATCTCAACTTCTGCCAGACCTGCAGGCAGCCCACGGCCTGAAAACAACCACTGTTAGTTTCGAAGCATCTCCCAGCAATTGTGTGAATACCAATGCTTCAAGCCATGCATGCAAAAGTTTGTGCACCGTTAGATGCACTTTTAAAGACACAAATGAGAGACAAGTTTTTTTTATGATGTTGTTATTATATTATGTGCTGTTTACCCCATGTGAGTGTGGCCAGTGTGAGCAGCTCAGGGGGGGCTGTCCCAGGACGAACTGAATAGTCTGGAGTGAAGGGGTCTGTTTGTGTCTCACTCTCCCGATAATCAGTCTGAACTCCCACGCTCCGCTGGAACGGAATGGGGGACTGTTTTTCATCTCCATCCGAAGCAGAAAGGAGATCAGACCTGTGAGAAAAATAGTGGAGAGACAAATGTATAGAAAGGTAGTAAAAAGTTATATTTTTGGTAGATCATATTAAATGAATAACTCTATTAAAGGAACACGTCACTTTTTTAAAAAATAGGCTCATTTTCCAGCTCCCCTAGAGTTAAACAGTTGAGTTTTACCATTTTTTTTATCCTTTCAGCCAGTCTCCGGGTCTGATTGAGCGCCTTTTGCTGAAGCTTAGCATAGATCATTGAATCTGATTAGACACAAAAATGACCAAATAGTTTCGTTATTTTTCCTATTTAAAACTTGACTCTTCTATAATTACATAGTGTACTAAGGCCGACGTAAAATGAAAAGCTGAGATTTTATATATATAATATATAACTAGGAACTATACTCTCATTCCACCATAATAATCAAAGAACTTTGGCTACAGCAGGCAAAATGATATTACGCAGCGCCTGAAATTGCTGGGGACTATTTTCAGGTGCTGTGCAATATCATTGCACCTCTTTAAAACTCTTTGGTCAGTTTTGAGCGTGATGCTAACGATCTAATCAGATTTAATGATCTATGCTAAGCTACAGCTAAAAGTGCTACCGCCAGACCTGGAGATTGGCTAAATGGATTCAAAAAACGGTAAAACTCAACTGTTTAACTCTAGGGGAGCTGGAAAATGAGCCTATTTTCAAAAAAAGTGTTGTGTTCCTTTACGACTGAAGTGACAAGCACCACTTGACTTACTTTGGCAAAGCAAATACAACATCAGGAGGAATCTGCTGAGAGAAAGGAATAAGAGGACTGAGAGAAAAAAAATGGAGGAAAAAATAGGGAAAAATGTTATTCTTATTTGTACAAAAAAAAAAAAATTCTATTGGCATTCACATTAATTTTTTTCTATACTGTATATCCTACCGTTTGAAAAACTTCCAGCGGTCCATTCCTGTCACATCTGCATGGTTTGGTCTATGTATCTGACACACAAACCTTTCACAGATACAAATATTAATGAATTAATAATTCATATTGGCAAATACAGCATACACTATCACTCAAAAGTTTGGGGTCAGTATGTTTTCTTATTTTTTTGGAAATTAATACATTTACTCAGCAAGGACACATTACGTTGATTTAAAGTGACAGCAAGGACGTTACAAAATATCTCAATTTTTCAAATAAATGCTGTTATTTTGAATTTTTTTGAGCACAACTCTTTTTAATATTTGTCATAAGAAGAAATGTTCCTTGAGCACCAAATCAGCATATTATAATTATTTGACACTGATGACTGTAGGAATGATTCTACAATTCAGCTTTGCATCACAGTAATAAATTACATTTGAAAATATATATATACAAAACAGCTACTTATATTGTAGTAATTCACAATATTACTGTTCACTGCATTTTTTCAGCTTTGCATAGAGCAAAGAATAAGAGGCTCCTTTCAAAAACCTTACTGACACCAAATATTTAACAAGTAGAGTATATTAGTTTTGAGCACTGCAAAAGAAACAAGAACACAACGCAAGAAAAGATTGGTAATAAAAATTATTTTCTTCATGCAAATAATTTCTTCTTTTTTTCTTTTGAGTTTAGAGTGCAAATTGACATGTTTTTGTGAAATTCACCGATCTGATATCATATTTATAAAAGTCTTGTGTACAGAGTGGGTGAATCTTACCCTGTCAGTTGCTGCAGGGTCTGTCGCTTTTGCTCGGCAAAGCCCCGCCAACGCCGATCAATGAACGCAGGCACAGGGTCAGTGGCTTCCAGGCGTAAGGTGAAACGGGGGTGATGTGGCAGATTACTGAACATGGAGTTAAATTCTGGGACTTTCTGCTGATAGAGACAAAACACAACTGTGTATACTCTTAAAAAGGTCCTTTTTTTGGTGCATTTATAAAGTTTGAAGTACAGAATGAAACATCTCTCAACTTTACTTTCAATAAAAGGATACTTTTAGTTTCTGTTTTCATACAATAAACTTTTATTTCCAAAGATCAGGGACATTTTCATTCCTCACAGTACGAGTCTTTCAAGGTTCCTGATGTGTTAAGAATGACACAAAAAAATGTGTTCGTATTTTTCAAATAAATGAATTACAGCACAGCACAGTAATTCTCAATGACTCACTGGGAACTGTAACTAAGCTTGCAAAAATTTCAGCCTTGTCATTTCTTTAATTATTTTCAATTATGTTTTTATGTTCACTAGCACTATCCTGAGGATACAAAGACACAGAAGCACAGAGGAATTAGCTAAGCTGTAAATTTCTCATCATTTTAATTCCTCACTGGTAGACAGACTGTCAAGAGAGAATTCATAACGCGATAATGACTGCTGTACATCGTCCTGAGAGATTAACAAACAGGGTTAATAAATAAATGCACCACAAATAATGATTTGCATTGAAATTGTGTGAAACTGTGTTGTGATTTGAGAGACGTGAAACCAGCACAGTGTAGGAAACAGGCTGCCAGGGACAATATAGCTCACTGTTTAGCGGTCAGAATGCATCGATAGACCAATCAGAATCAAGTATTTCAGAGAGACCTGTAATAACTCAAAATAACCACTTGAGTATCAGCAGGGTACTCCATTTTATATTTCAATTACCTAAAACAATTTAGTAGTTCAGACTTGCAGCATTTTAGCCAATTGCCAACCAAACAGTTGTAGACCTATTAAACCAGCATGAGCCTTTCTATCAGTTATATTTATGAATTCTTCCAAGGAAGTAAAAACTCAATAGCCAGCTTGCTGTTCATCTTCTGTAAATCCTAAAAAGGAAACATGCTGAGATATTTGCAATCTTCTTTTTTTCTAAAAATGTAATCATATTTTTGGGTACGCATTAAATCAACTGCAAGTATGACGTTTTTTAACTCACTTGGAAAAATGCATTGTTTAATTGGAATCATGCTACATGTGGACTGAAAACTAAGCTAATTTATTGTTTTAATAATATTTTGTCATGATTTAAAGTAGTACAGCACAGTTATTTTTCTGCGATGACTAACATACTAAAGCACATGTAAAGTACTGGATTATAATTTTAACTGTAGTGTGCTTTTCAATATTATATATAGGCCTACTACATTGCAACTTCATTGTTACAGATATGCAACATAAGATATATTCTAATAACTGACAGTTTGCATATTTAAACATTAGCTTATACTTTAGTTTGACATGAATGCTTGCCAGTAAATCTGGCAATACACTATTTCAAAGACAATATAAGTAAGTATGTACTTTTTATTTCTTTTTTATTATTTTTCTTAAAAGTAAGCTAAATTGTTTGCTATGTTTTTTTTCTCATGGGTAGGCTTTGTGTAGCATATAAGCTACTGTAAGTCCTGTTTTGGCTAAATGTGTTTTCCCTCCGTCAAGTTCAACAAACTTGAACTTCCGTTCGCAGTGGAAAACGACAATGTGTTTGTGTTTTCCGGTCTCCTGTGTTTACACAAAATCTAAGGTGACTGCAGTTCAAGGACTCTAGCTACATGTATCTACAAAATCTGAAACATTATTAGCACGCAGTGTGCTCTCATAGTGTTTGTAGTTGTTTAAAATTGTGTTTACTTACTTAATTAGGCTACTTTTGGGGGGTGTCTCAACTTACCACTCGATCCACTGAGGCATGAGCTCGGAAGTTTTCCCTGGCGTGGTCCACATCAGCTGACAATGTGTATACTGGGTCTAAAGCAGCACCAACACCCACAGTTTAATACACCAGCCTTTTTAAATAACAAATGGCACAATGTGCATGCTATCTTATAGCATCCGAATATATTAATGGTCAAATAGGCGTTCGATTTGCAGCTGTAACTCACCGTATAAATAATCATATGCCCTCTGTTGTCTGAATCCCTTACTGCCCTCATTTTTCTTCTGAAATGTGCGTGTCACAGAGACGCTCATGTCTGCTTTTAACAGGTGTGTGTTTTATTTGTGAGAGATTGGGGCAGTGGTTACCATGGAGATCGTAAACATCCGAGCGCGTCACTGCCGCTATCACACCGCTAGAGGGCGGTCAAAACAAACCCACGACATCCTTCAAACAGTGTTGCCAGATTGGGCGGGTTTCCGATCCAATCTGGCAACAAAAAGCTCCATATATTTCCAAAAATTGTCGTTTTTCGCTCCGTTTTATTTTTTTTCTGTAGAGCATGGGAATGTGTCGTCACAGCGGCAATGCATTCTGGGAATATAGGGCACGGGCGCTACAGCAGAGACTGGAAAATAGTGAATGTAGACGTTGATATTATTTAATGTTTATATTGTTCTTCTTAAGATCGCATTAGAGTGCATGGCCGGTGTGAAAAACGTGCTTTTATAGCGTTAATTAGAAAGCTGAAAAAGATAGGTAGCCTATTCCTGTAGACATTGATAATAGTTATGTCTGCATGAAAAACTCTGCTTTTCATTAACGCTACGTTTATACAGTAAGGGTTAATCATTCCAACGCGATCTTAAGTTGAATCATATAAATATAATATAATAAGTCTATAAGTCTCTGTATAGTGATTTGCATTGAACTGTAAGCAAGCCCCCAAACTACAAACAGAAGGAAATCATATATTGAAATATAATCTGACTGATACCCGGCCAAGTATAAGGATTACGTTTCATTCATTCATTTGATCGCTTGCATCCTTGTTTAGCATCTCTAATAAAAAGAAATCTTCAGCTTGGTTCATTAAAGTAAATGTGTTTATTTGCATATCATCCTAAATATACGTCTCAGCAGCTTAAGTTCTGTTACCTTTAATGGCTTGATTATTTACACTGAGTGGTTTTACTGGGCAATATGATTGTATATAACAATCATAACTGACTGAAATCTAGCTATATATAATAATTACGATTTTGCTACTCTAACCAAAGTGTTTTAGCTGTTAGCCACTGTAGAGAATAATGACCATTTGCAGCCTTTTTTTTTATTATTTAAAGAGATTTACACATTAGTCTGTTTTATTCTAAGTATATGTAAGGTGGTTTTCAAAAAAAATAAAAGTAGTTGTAAACGGTCATATTTTTCTGTGGTGATTTGTATGTGTTTACACTGCATGATCCGTGTCCTAAAAGATGCCAGAATCCAGTGCGGCATGAGATTCCCATACTCTATCAATGTATTCATTCGTATTTAACATAAGATTTATATAAACACGTGGATGTAGAGAGACATGTTGGAGGCCAACATGTCATGAAGTTCCAGAGATACTGAGGTAAACTGAATATGATCCCACTTTGTATTGATCAATCGATTCAATTCTGAGAATGTAGAAAAAATACCTTGGGAGAAACCTGACTTAGTTGGAGCCAGTTCTCCTCTGGCCGGACGCCCAGCACCCAATTTCCAGTTCAATTTTAAGTGCATGTCAGATTGTGCAAAGGACTTATAGTGTGTGTGTGT
>JAUMHE010000056.1:4359180-4376836 GCA_032359235.1 Enteromius mattozi
CAAATATTAAAGAAAAACATTACTGAAATTAAATATAGTACATTCATTTCACAAATTACTTAATAAATGACTAAATAATTATGGTCTCCAGTCAGTCACAAGTAGTTTTTTTAGTCCTAAATGGCTTAACGGTAGCAGAAGGTTAAACTAAACTAAACAAACAGGCCCTTAAAGAAGAAGTATGTGACTTGTACCTGCTTCAAACAGATGCCTCCTTAAAGAAACTGTGTTTGGTTTTTAATTATAAAAATGTAACTGTGTGAGATTTCTGGTCAAGCAGTGGAGAGACAGACCCTTTGAATCTTAGTCATTTGTCCTTCTGATGAGAAATCTCACATTGTCCCCTTCATTTTGAATCAGTGTTTAGGGGAACAGCGTGGAAACTTAGGGGTAGCTGTGTTCTTGTCACTGGAAAGGAAAGATCAGATACGCCCTCAGATATCACACAGATACTCCTGCTGAAAGCGAAACTGGTGGGATGTCATCGATTTTTCTTTTTGGGGTTTTGATTTGGCTGTGGGATTCCCCAAGAACTATGACAGTGTGAATTTTCATTCAATCCAAATTTAGATCTTAAAGCTTTGTACCTTTGTTCTCAACCTCTGCCTTCAGGCTTTACTCGTGCATTCAACATAAAAATATATATTGCTCCATCTAGTGGTTGGTTTTTGAAACTCCATATGAATAATTGTCCTCAGAGCGAGAGTTGAAACAGCTGATTAAAAAATAGATAAATAATAATAATAAAAAAAAAAATATATATATATATGATAGACTCCAGTTCATCATCAGTTAATATATTATGGTTTGATGTAGTTGCATGTTAAAAAATAAAATCTATCGAGGCGTTTTAACTTTTAGCTTCTGGCTAAAATATGAGTCCATCATAACATCATAAAAAAAACAAAAATAAAATAATAATAAAAAAAAAAAATCCTACAACTGTTTTGTACTGTTTTTCTTGTAAACAGTGCTTAATCTGTGCATATTTCTCTTCTGATTATGGAGAAGTAATATTATGGATAGAGAACTGGTATTTTAGCTAGGACTATGCTGTAAAGCTAAAAACATCTAGAGTTAGTTCACCCTAAAATGAAAATGCTCACCCTCATGTCGTTCCAAACCTGTAAGACATTTTAAGATATTTTTTTTATGAAATCGAAGAGCCTCCATAGACAGCAATACAACTGAAGAAGCTCCAGAAAAATAAATACATAGGTAGAACAGGATGTGACATCAGTAGCTCAACTTAAGTTTTGCGACGCTAAAAGATTTTTTTTTTTTTTTGCAAAAATAAAACAAAAATAACAATTAACTCAACCATTCAATTCCCCCGAGTTACATCTTCCGCCATTTTAGAGAGTATCAACACATAAGCATGCTTTCCCCTCAGCATAAACAACTACTACTACGTTCACGCGCGCGCTTTCTCCACAAACATAAACAATGCTGATTATGACAGAAGTGTGCGTATGCTTATGGATTTGCAGCTATTAATAGGTTTCTAGGTCCAGGAACATTTCAGTTGTGGTGCTGTCTATGGAGGGTCAGATGGCTCTTTGAAGATGAATGAAGGACTTAAGGGTTTGAAAGACATGAGGGTGAGTAATTAATAACAGAATATAAATTTGGGGGTGAACTAACTCTTGAATGATGTGTTTGCTTATTATAACCCGGTGAGAAATCCATCGGTGAGCTGGTGATTTAATGCTAATTTTCTCCAAATCTATTCTGATGAAGAAACAAGTTCATCTACATCTTGGATGGTCTGAGGGTAAGTAAAATTTAAATTTTGTGTGTAAAGCATGCAGAAATAAAATAAAATAAAGCTATTTAAACATGTCTACCATACAGGAAAAAAAGTTACAGTTTGCTGACCCAATAGTGGCCTTGGGTATAAATAAAACATTATTATTATTATTATTTATTGTGTGGCAAGTTAACACACTGTAATCTAATAAACAGTCTAGTTTTTTAAAACAGCAAAACAATTAAGAACAAATAATTAATGAAAAAAACAATACAATTGCATTACTTTTATAATATCAACACATATGAAATGCATGTGAATACATGCCCCAACAGAGATGCGACAACTTTCAGGTTTCCTTTATTATATTGTTTATTTATAAATAATATTTTATATCATTATGCAATTGTCTAAATCTATATGGTTTTATTGTGTTCACATGTTAGCCAATATAATGATACTGGAATTTTATTTTGGAGAAGAGAAAAACTAAAAAAATATTTAAGATACATCTTTGAACTGAGTAAAATAGCATATAACATTTTATACAACAACATAAATTCGTAATTCCTCATATCAAAAACATATAACTCTTTTTTAATGATGTTGTACTTTATCACCTATTGATTACTTTTCTTTAAAGTCTTAGTTTTCATCACAGGAGAAAATATAAATCTCTCTTCAGTTTCATACGGCCTATATAAATCACTATATCATTAATATAACACACATTCATACAATAAGACATACTTAATATGCACTTTTTATTCACTGTGCATGTAGATGAAGGTAGTAACTACTTAAATTGCATCAAAATATCAAAAGTCTTTCAAATATTTTACTTCATACTGTAAACATGCGGTGACAAAAACACCCGAAATAAACCAATTATTAATAAAAACAAACAAACAAACTTCAAATAAATAAAAATTCTAAAAAGCTAAACATCACAGCATCCTATGCAAAGTTAACAAGCCTTTGCTTGTGTATCTCAGGTGTCCATTCCAGCTGCCGCAGGAGCATCTCAGAGCGCTCAGCCCATGAGCACGTAATCATCTGAACTGTCCTCATTGCTTTTGTGCTTGGCTGTGTTTGTTGTGTTTTGAGGGAGCCTTACAACAGCGTAATCACAGTCGCTGTCCTCCACGTTTTCTCGAACAGGTCTGTTTGGACTGACGCTACAATGGTCAATGGAGGCATAGAGCACATCTTCTGCCTGTGAGTCACAGAGAAAACACATGACAATTTTGCAGAGGAAGTCTTGGTAACACTTTCCCTGAAGCCTGTATTTATAATATATTATAGGGATATTCCTAAGGCATTATAATGAATGAATAATGCATTATAAATAACTTTATAATGCGTAGTATCATCTCATGAATATTTATAAGAACAGTTTTAATGCGTTATAATATTTACCTACTTGTGGTTATAGCTTTTAAGAGTATGATAATTTATAACACACAATGAACATTATTCATTCACTTAAGTTACAAAGGATTATATTGCTCATAGTTATAATGTATTATAAGTCTCATATCTTGCCATTTTACTTATGTTTCTTCACTTAAAACGAATACTACTTTTAAGTAATAACAGTAACAATACGAATTATATTACTAACATCCATAAGATCAGATATCAGATCAGATGAATGTTTAATATGACACATTTGCTTTAAATAGTTTTTTTTATAATATCAGTTTAACTATTTTGATATCCTTTAGAAGGCTGCTGATAAGTAAATCTGCAACTACATGTCAACTAGCCTTCATATCAGTGTGTCTGCTAAATATATGCTAACACTTCACTTCAATGGTTCCTCAAGACATGCTGAGTCTACTAATACTCTTAGGTATTAATATATATTGTATTCATTGTGTGTTAAAAACAAGCATACTCTTAAAAGTTATAATTGTTTTTATGATTATTCATGAGATGTTACAACACATTATAAGGTTTTCTATAATGCATTATGTATTCTTTATAATGCCTTAAGAATATCCTTCCAATGTATTATACATATAGGCTTCATAGAAAGTGTTACAAATGCATTAATTTGGACAAAATATCAAACTGAATCAAACATTTATTGTTTTTTCTCTGTGTTGTTGTTGTCTTGTATTTTTCATCATGTTGCATGTCCTAAAGGCAGATTAAATCAAGATGATGCAGCTTTGTGGTTGATTCAGGGCTGTTCACATATTCAGTTCACTGACTGTTTTAAGAACTAGTTTTACCAACTAATTATGGGCGATCAGTCTTACCATTCAGATTCAAATGAGATGAATGAGATTCTTTTTTTTACATAACTTAAAAAAAGAGCTCATACCTAACTCTACCTAACGACTATTGATTATACTCCACGTATCTCTCCTCCTTCTGACACTGTAAGTGCATGCGATTAATCATTTGACAGCACTTAAAATAATATATAAAGTAGCCTAGTAAAAATAATAAATAGTAAAATAGCTTTTGCTGTCATTTTTACACAATGTTATTATTTTAAAACATCAATAAACATAAAATATACTTTTTTATGTAAATGACCAGTCTTCAGAAAATCAGATGTCTAATACTAAAAATAAAATGGCCTCTGCCATATTTTTTTCCTCTCTATTATTTTAAACCAAGAAATAAGAATTGCAGACATTGCTTGATTATCTGTAAACGTACTTTATTTCAGACCATTAGAAATGACGTTATTGTTCCCTGGAGGCTTGTCAGAAACAAAACGTTGTCAGTTACTGTAAATGACTGTCTGAACAATAAGGCACCTTTAATTTCAGTACTAAATGACAAAATAATGCTTGACTAGAGAAAGCTTTTGAAAAATAAAACAACCGTTTACGACACAATGATTGAGTCATTATGTGAGTGAACAATACATCCTGCATGACTATATCTTGAGGTCTGAGCTCATCTTTAATAAGGGAAGAAATTGCAAAAATGACATTTTTCTAAAGAATTAGTTGATTAGTGAATTTAAATGTGATTGCACTGAAATTTCTATTTAGTTAATCCAGCTGTCCTTTAAATGCATTGACCAGCTTTTTAAAGTTGAAGGTCATTTGCTTTGACACACTTTCCTGGATTCTATTTCTGTCTCATTGAGAGCATCATTTGGAGAAACAGGAAAAACCAATGTGACTAAATGTTTATTATTTGAATATTACAGTAAAGAGATTCATTCAGAGCACACATTAGAAAACACCAAAATGCAAAACAAGCAAGCGCATCAACTTTTTTTTTTTTTTTTTTGTAAAGATGGAACATCTTTAAAAGCCAAAAATAAAACTGTCATTAGATTTAACTAACACCCTCCTGTTTTTAACATGATGTTATCAGAGCATCAGTACTAGAAATATAAGAGCTGTACGTAACTAAAGTAGCATTCATACTGTTTCATTGTACTGTTTTAGCCTTCATTTATAGAGCAAAGACAGAAAACAAGTGGTTTTTAGTCAAATAATAAATAATAATATTCTTACCTTTGTGTCTGTTGCTGTTTCTATCTGATTGTCATTATCTGCTCAATAAAACATAAATGTAAATGTCACTGAACAGTGTGTCTATTCAGTGTATACAAAGATAATCATATCTTTGCTGAAATACAGGCCTACATCATCACAAAACTGAAGCACTTTAATCAGCTGTCAGCTACAGAAGTTCACACAAGTGTTTAGTGTGAACCTTGACATAAAACTGTATGCTTGCTTGAGTTCACTGTCAAAGGTCCACTAAAACATGTAAGACACTTCCTCATTAATACGCTCTATTAGCTGGAACATGCTTTATCAGAATATGCCAGCTGAAGTATTTGCTTACCAGTGTTTTCAGGTTTCTTCTTTCTGAGAATTAAAACACGTATTAATTATATACAATCTCATATAATTTTCCATTACAGAAACATAAAAATAAAATAAAAAAGCAATCAGCGGAAGCAGGTTAGATATTAAATATAAATACAAAAACATAAACTAAATAGACTGCTATTACATGATCTCAGTACATTTAAATAAAGTTGACCTACCTTTGGTTACAACTTAAAAAACTTCCCATTGCTCCAAAAAGTTTAATATGGGTTGTATGCCGTGGTATAAATACTGAAGCTACAACCACAAACTGCAAACTGCTGAAACAGTGCGGTCTGTACCCAGAGTTTCTAAACTCCCAGTCAGACAGAATAAGATACAAGCGAGGGATCGAGAGAGTGTTTCGTTGCGTACAGCGGTCAAACAACAGACTGCTTGTATTTCACTTGTATTTCCTGTCTTTTGTGGTTTCATTTGCCTTTGAGTGCATGATATGAAGACATGCATATTTTCATGTGTGTCCGTTCACACATCATTGGTCATTCTGCTTTCCCCTGTCCTTATAGTGTGTGTGTGTGTGTACTTGTGTATACATTGTGAGGAGGACCAAATGTAAAGTTAGTGAGCAAAACATGAACGATTTGATATTGTGGTGCAATGTTGTGCACCTAAGGAAAAAAAGCTTATAGATCATTTTAAATGATCTATAAGCTGTGTGAGTGCGTGTGTGTGTGTGTGTGTGTGTCATTTGGTGTTCCGTGAGAGCTTTTCTGTGACAGATCTGCTTTATTATTTTACTAATCTCTTATACATCATAAGTATGCAAATAGCTGTGCCCTGGAAAACAAATACAGTGCCTGTTATTTTCTTTCAATTTCAAATGTTCAAAGATATGATACATGTTCAGTTTCTGACAGTTGATGCACTGCTTAGGCACAGGAAGTTGTGCATTTCCTTTAAGACCACAAGGTAGATACTGATAATACTCTCTCTAAATATACACGTCAATGCATTATTGACAGGAAATTTGCCTGGCTTTATAATATTTACAAATTACAGTTGACTTACGTTTAGAAACTGCCTACGAGTGTAGCTTTAGCTTGTATTAATAGCAAACAAAAAAAAAGCTTTTTTTGACATCTTTGCGTAGATTTAAGTTCGGTCAGCTCTTCCTCTGCACTGTCACCATCAGCCCTCTGGGGGTCAGTATGACAACACATTAAAGTACAAAAACACTTACAGTGCCTTGATGTTGGGGGGAAAAAATAAACACTCAGAAAAGTGTATACAAGTGTATACAATAACTCCACCACAACTTTGTAGCACTGTCTACTAGCAGGAATCTATAGCTTTCTAAAGACAGCCAAAGAAGGAAGCATTAGTCTTGATGTCAGACACATTTTCTTACGGTGGATTTCAGCTGGGATGAGAAATTATCAGTACATCATCTTCTGTACTCTCTTGCAGCTGACTTTGGGTAAGAGTTATAATCTTATGTATATTAAGTAGGCTACTGTTAAATATTCTTTCATGACAGCCCTCTTAAAGTGTCTTATCTTACATTAATCTTTAAGACCAGACGTTATGCTGGTATGCTGTTTTTTGGAAATTATCAGTGTATTGTGGTTCAAAGAACAGTTTTAATGGTTAACAGTGAATCTGAATGCATTGCTGCAGAGACACTGCTTCACCCACATTATAAAAAATAAAGGTTCGTCATGAAGAAAGAACCTTTAACATCCATGGAATCTTTCCATTGCGCAAAATATTCTTTATAGTGGAAAAAGTTTTTGGTTTTTTTCTCGAATTACTAAAATGTTCAAATAGTTCTTTAAAAAACTGTTCACTGTCAGGTTCTTTAAGGAATCAAATATGGTGCTTCAGTGACATTAAAACTCCTGTCTGGAGTCTGCATTTTTAAGAGTGTTTTTTCCCACAGAAATCACTCTAGTACTGTCACATGCTGCTTCTTCGATTTTCACACAGACCTTCAAACTTACTTAAACACCACCATGATGCAAACTCTCCAAGTGATCTCTCTTGAACATCATAGTCTTTGTTAAATGTGTTTAAACATAAAGCATCTTCAAGGGTTTTTGTTCTGAATCTGATGGCTCAGCTGTAAACTGTCTGCTTTAAGTGACTGATTCTTGAATTTGATTTTCTCTCTTGTAAAAGGTGCTCACGTAACTATATTAAAGGGACAGACTGTAATGTTTCCTCTTCCTGAACTTCCACTGGGGACTTCCATTAATTCAATCGAATGGAAATACCACACAGTCGACAAAACAATCTTACTGGCCAAGATAAATCTAAATAATCAACAGGAATCAAAACTTTTTAGCAGGAGGACTCAAATGCGAATAATGAAAAATGGTACACTTAGCACTGAAGATGTAAAAGATGAAGACTCTGGGAACTACTCTTGCACCATCATTTTCCAGGATCAAAGGATATGGATAGAGCAGATTTATCTTCAAGTACTTCATGGTACCTTTCTCTTCATTTCACTTTCAAATTAGAATATGATAGGCTGTCATGTTACACTGTGGGGTCGTAGAATGCTTGAATCTGATTGGCTAACGAACGTTCTAAGGTGTGCAATTATTTTCAAGGAACCACACAGCTTGAGATGTGGAAGAATGAATCCTACTCACAATAGCGTTTTAAGTACAAAAACCAGACAAATACATTGAAATATATCTTTTGATCGATGTCTTGAGGCATGGGAGGTTTTTATAAGTCGAATAATTGACTCAGAGACGTTGAATTATTATAAAAAATAATGCACACCCGAGGTGACGTTAACGGCCACTCCATCAATTATTCCTTACATAATCAATAGGATAGAGTAATTATCTCTGTTAAATTAAAAAGTATGATTATGATCAACGTATTCTGTCATGCATTTGTAAATTTGTTGGTAGGCTACTAATCTTTTGTTTTCTCATCGGGAGACTCAACAACTGAAACAAACAGCAAAATATACAACACAACATTTGCATCATCAGGTATCTTTTCATTCATTGAATTTCACATTAGATTAACATTAGATGAAAAACACATTCTATTACTTAGCCTAAATAACAATATGGCCTTTTTCAGTCACATAAACATAATGGTTTTAATATATAATGTGCAACTACACATTATGTCACTTGCCAATTAAGGATGAGTAGTGAAACATTTTAAAGGAGTGATATTTTATTATTATTTATTTATTTATTTGCAAAGCCAAAATGACACTGTATACTGGACTTTCTACAATGCTGAATCTTCACAGGCATCATACAGCTTATTTTCCTTTTTTGTTGTCGTCTTTTTCCTTTCCCTGTAGATCCCAATGTTACCGAAACAGCTTTGATTGCAATACCTGTGTGCTCAACACTTGCAATACTCTTAATAGTAGCCATTATTTTCATCTTCAAACGTAGAAAAAAGTGTTGCAACACTTCAGGTTAGTGTGGTTGTAATTTATTTAGTTTCCTCTTTTATATTTATCATACAGATCAAAGTTAAAATGGTGTTCTCATTTACTTATCCTCATGTCATGTAACCTTCTTTCCTCCATAAAACACAAAATATATTTACTGTAATGTCCTGACTGCTCTTTCCCATATAACGCAAGTAAATTTCAACTGGTGTGGTTATGATCAAAAATTAAAATAAGTTAATATAATAAGTTTAACTATAATAAGTTTGTTTCTGATCAACAAGCGCTATAGCAATAGCTTTGACTAGCTAAAGCTTTGTGTAAGGAATAGACTAAAATGTAACATTGTACTCACAGAAGTTCTACACATTTTGAGTTGACTGAAATTGGGTCTAAAATGGCTCAAGTTTTTCAGTGAAAATGGGGTTAGAAACCGAATAAAATCTGAATGACTCCATCAGAACTTTTGAAACTCAAAGACATTGTTCAAAAATTCAAACTCAGTCATTCACTTCAGTTGGTGTAGTTACTGTGTTGTCTTTTAAAGATGTTACTTAATTTAAATTAATAAAAAAAATAAAATCTGAATTGTTTTCCATGCTACTGCCTACTCATAATGTACTTTGCATTTGCCTTTTTTTGCAGCTGAACCCGTCTATGTCAACAGAATAAGTCATAATTCAAGGAAATAAAAGCGCACAGGTGGGCAGCACGGCGCCAGATAATAAAACCTGATAAAGACTAAAAGTCCAGGGTGCTGCTACAGCAAATAAACTACCTCTATACAGGGTGCAACATTGATCTTGACATGGTTTTCTAGGCCAACCTAGAAGTTTGCATCACCCTGGTTCTATCAACAAAAGGCCACTAGGATTTTTGAATGGCTTTTGGATATTCGCAGAAAAGTCTGTGATTCTTAGACATTTGATTGTCAGCATAGTCTTCACAAATGCACACAACTTTTATGTATTTTAAAGCATAAAAATAATATGATGTTAAAAGCTACACATGGTCTGTAATGATCAATGGTCATGTGATTTCAGCTCTGACACCTCTATCTGTTTTTTTTTTTTTTTTAAATTTTGTGTTGGAATACTTTGCAAGAGCGTGATTATCAACACAGTGAGGCAATAAAAGTGAACTAGTGAGTAGACGAGTTTTCCTGTTCAGCGTGACAATATTTAATATCCTGAATGACCTCTGTAGTCCCATTTAGGGCACTTGCTAGCAACTGTCTTTTTCAGGACACATTAAAGCATTAAAAAATGTTGTGTGGGGTATTACTGATGTATTTTATGTTGTGTAGAATATAACATATCTCAGGCTTCTGTTATAACCACAGACCTAATTTCAGAAATTTAAGCAAAAACCCATTTAAAAACCCACTGACTTCATAACAGTGGGTTTTGGCCTACAAAAACACATCATCCCTTGTTATTTAGGTGTTATATGTTATAGTCATAAATATAGTGTATATAGCTCTATTCTTTAATGATAACACTTTTTTCTGCAATGTAGTAGTTTATGATTTAGTAATTATATCTTCGTTGTTCTTCTTATTAAGTGTGGATATTGAACATCGGGCTTATTCAGTCTTTGCTCACCAGAGAGTGAAGTTGCAAATTATCTTTGAAGACCTCAGGTGAAGGTTTCCTTTAACTGTTATGAGAGCAAACACAGTGGTCTGAAAGGTCTCTAAATCTGTCACCTAGCTTGCAGCAGCGCTTCTGTGGTGATCTATCTATTGCTATATAGTTGCTATAACAACAGTGGTTTACTGACCTCTTTCTTACTTGTAAAAATATGTACTTTATTAAATGTGTGCTGGTTAAATTGTGGCTGAAACCAACAAACTAAAGAATAAATGAACTAACCAAGTGGGAAATGAATGTCAATTTGTTTTTATTTAAGGTGAATATGATAGATGAGCTCTACATGTTTGTAACAACTTTGGTGTGCTGTGGTCAAGGCTGCCAGTGTGCAGGGAATTTGGCACATGCTTTTTAGTTTTCATCTCACTTACAGTAATCACTTAAGAAGAATATGGGTCAGTGTGTTTAATTGTATGTTTTTGTTAAATTTATGAAGGTACGAAAAATTTAATAGTAAATATTTTTTTTACAGATGCAACTTATATTTCCTTTATTTCTTGACAAATACATATATAACAACAGCACAACAATATATAATACACAACAACATGTATGTATGTATATAGCTATTTAGGTTATATAGGCCTACAATAAAACCAAATATTCCTATGGGTGTAGGACACTATAGTTAATTTATTTAAGTGATGACAACAAAATAAAGCACACTGTAACATATTATACCCATACCATAGGCTATAAAGAACACTTGACCATTTAGTGCATTGTGTTTGTATTCCGGGCTGCTTGCCTATATAAAGTACACATAATCAGTAAGGTGTGCACTTAATTTAGATCTTTAATTTCACTGCTTAAATAAATTATGACACTTTAAATATTTTTCACATTAAATGTTTTAATGTCCCACTGTTGTTTGGAATATTGTGTTGGGTGATGTATATGGATTGCAAAGAGCATTTTGTTCACATATCTTTTATTCTTTTGAGAGGTGATGGATGAATCTTAGATAGATTATTTTATTTACTGTGAGTAAAACATTTTGAACACTAGAGGTCAGACTGAGAACCTTCCCATGCTGTGAGTGTCTTTACAGAAATACTTCTTAAGTGTCTATTTAGTCCATGCATGTGGCAGAAAAGTTTAATACATAAATATAGTTTATGCCAAGCTTAAATGAGAAATGCAGCACAAGCCAAAATATAATATTGTGCACTATAAAATGGCACCTTTTTTTAACATATTTTTGATTATTTTTATTTTAATAATATAATTTAGTATATAATTATATACAGATAATTAGAATTTTTAGATTCATGTTAGGCCATCGTTGCCATTTGAGTCAGAGCTGTCTGTCTGTGTGTGTGTGTGAGCTGAGAGGCCTATGATATCTGACAGTGCTGTCTACATAGGCAGCTTCAGTGAGTTGTGAGACGGAGCCACCACGTGCTTGACTCGGCATATGAAGTGTGTTAGTGATGGGTGGAGAAAGGGCCGTTTGCAGTCCGGTTGGTTGAATGTGTTGAAGAGTGTGTTGTGCATCGGAGGGCAGAGGGCATCAACACCACAT
The DNA here is from genome assembly GCA_032359235.1 of Enteromius mattozi. Classification (NCBI taxonomy): domain Eukaryota; kingdom Metazoa; phylum Chordata; class Actinopteri; order Cypriniformes; family Cyprinidae; genus Enteromius; species Enteromius mattozi. The sequence goes on from JAUMHE010000056.1 coordinate 4,371,356, forward strand.
GGAGGTATGTCAAAATATCGTATTAATTACTTATGCTTATCTGTAACACATTTTAGAATACTTTGTTAAACTTTGCCACTGTTAGATGAACTGATGATTCTAATGTTTGAGTATTAACAAATGGTCAGTTTATTAATGATCAGTTTATCAAGGTCTGATATTTACTATCCTTAGATTTCTTATCAGTGTTTAAATTATATTTTGCATAACAGAAAAATATTGTTATACAGTTAATTTATGTTAAATAAATTAACAGTTATTTAACTGTTTTAAGCAAATTATATGTACTAAAGATTTATTGCCTATGTTTATATGTATATATTTATTATAGAATATATTTGGTCTCCTAAAACAAATAAATCAAATTTAAAATTAAAAGATATTAATTTTTAATATAATCAATGTTGTGGTGTAGTTATGGATTAAACGGCTCAAAGCCAAATTAGTGATTAGCTCTCTGAAATAAGCATATTCACTATTGATGTTAAATCTAAACATGAATATTCTTCATTATTTTGGAAAAATAGAGAAGTCATCAAAACTATGAAACAGCACAAACGGATAAGTTTTATATTGTATATGAGCTTGATACTGGATGCTTGTTGGCTGCTTTGGTAAAGAAATTCATATACAAGCACAAAATATATTTGTTTAAACATATATATGTCTTGTAATGTCTATGTGTCTGTAATATGTGAACACAGATGGCAGCCCTTCAGTAAGATGTTGGAAACGTCCCTAACTGACAGAAATCATTGTCTTCATTTTCATCCCACAAGACTGAGCTGGACTGTTAAATGCCCTCTCAACAAAAACGGTTCAAACTTCTTAAAGACAGATAAAACTGGACTTTTAATTTTACAGCCGTGTCCAATAATTTGGTGCAATAATGCTTTATTTCCTTTCCACTAGGCTAAAATGTTCGTGGTCTCCTTGCCAAGATGTCTACAGATCTGTGTGTCTTTGGTAATGGTGTCCAGACTACAAGGTGTGTGATCGTAGAAATCTCTAGTTCTGTGTGTAAACAGTGGGTTTCAGTATTGCTGTGTCTCAGGCAGGGTTTCGGCTCCGATACGCGTGGAGGCCCCGGTTGAGCAGCCCTTCACTCTAAGCTGTACTCTTGTCAAGGCCAGAGGAGAATCGGTTCATCAGATCCGCTGGCTGGATGTGCAGAACCAGACGCTAATCACTTACCAGCCTGGAGAAAAAGACAGCGTGAGTGGACAGCAGCATGTGGAGCTAGCTTCTTCACCGCGAGATGCCAGCGCCATCACCATCAAACGGGTCAGCTACAGGGATGAGGGCTGCTACACTTGCATCTTTGGTATTCTTCCCAAAGGTTCAAGGGAAGGACAAACCTGTCTTACTGTCACAGGTGAGTCTTGGACGAGATGTATTTAGAGGATGCATATACATGACTTCCATTTAACAGTGAACATCCATGCTTTCAATGAAGATTCTGTCATTAATTACTCACCCTCATGTTGTTCCGAACCTGTAAAACCTTTGTTCATCTTCGAAACACAAATTAAGATATTTTTGATGAAATCTGACCCCCCATAGACAGCAATACAACTGAAATGATCCTAGGTCAGGTCCAGAAACATGGTAAGACATCGGTAAAACAGTCCATCAGTTGCTCACTTTCAGTTTTTCACTTTCAGTGCTTTTTGGAGCTCTAATGCAGTGATTTATACTTGATGAATATCAGTGCACCTGTGATGCATTGTATTTAATTAACATGCATTAGAAAGACAAGTCTTACTTTTAATGAATAATGAATATATTTATATATATTCTTTGAAACACTAACTGATAACACTGATAACAATGTATCGTCACGTTCTGTTCTTTGGCTTATAAAAATTAAAGCTGTGGGAACAAAAAAATGCATCAGCATAGTTGTGGTTTTACATAGTGTGTACTTGGATTGTGGATTCTGGAAGATAATGTGAATGTAGATAAGAAACATCTGCTTGGTCAGGCAAAGATCCAGCTGGTCTCAACATCTCATGGTTTCTGAGTACCTGACAGTATTGCCAGTAAAATTTCTGTCCATGAGGGTCTCACTGAAACCTCTTTTCAACTTCACTCCCAAAGCCAGTTTTTTTATTAGTTGCCAATAATAAAATAGTTTGTCTATAGTGACATACACCCTTGAAAATGAAGATTCTTTATTAGTTTACATTGTTCCAGAAAGAATATTTAACATGCATGGAATCTTTCAATTGTACGAAAGGTTCTTTATAGTGTTCTGAAGAAAATTCACACTAGGAAAAAATGGTTCTTTTAAAATCTTGGGTTCTTTGGGAAACCCAAGTGGTTCTTCTATGAGCATATAGCAGTATGCTATTAAGTAACAAATTATGTATATATAGTTTAAAATACACTATAATGTATATAATGTATATGTATATTGTTTAAAATACAGTACCCTATGATGTATTTATAATTATGTATTTAAGTTGCATGTGTTATCATGCTCCATTAGTGACATATTTTCATTGTTTCACAGCATCTGTGATCTCAGAGGGCAATAAGACTGCAGTGGGTGGTAAACAAATCTCTCTGGCCTGTCGGTACGGTCTGCCAGAGAAAGTCAAGCAGGTGCTGTGGAAGAAGATTGTGAATAAAGCAGAATCCCGTGAAGTTGCATCTTTTGCGAAGCAGAGTGACCCAGTGATTGAAGAAGAGTTTGTGGAGCACGCGAGCCTGAGCCCTTCTCTGTCTGACACGCAGCTCACGTTATGGCCAGTCCGAGCTGAAGATGAGGCCTGCTACACCTGTGAGTTCCACACGTATCCAGACGGCACTAAGAGCGCCGTAAGCTGCCTCACTGTATACGGTGAGTCCCTCAAGGCTTTCGTCCATATGTACAGTGATAAGCTCTTTATATGGTGGATGATGCTGATATTTGTCAAGTTATATAAAATATTAAATACTCAGGGCCAATATTTGACATACCTGATGCTTGCTTTTTCTGTTGTTAGGATGATGTACAGTTTTAAAAGTTACATTTTTAGCTTGGTCTGCCTCAGTGGTCAGTGGCTTGTTGAATGATTGAAACTAATCAGCAAAAGAAAATGAAGGTAACATTTGCTGTTTACATAAAACATGAATTCCAGCATGATACTATTATATAAGTTTAAATGGTAAATGGTATGAAAGTTTTATGACAGCATAGATAAACCAAGAGTTGCTTGAGATCCAATGACACAACCAACTCAACTTCTGTTTAGAATTGAAAATATGCTGAATCAAAATGATTTTATTTTAATAGACCACTTGATATATATATATCAACTTATTCCTACTTGGTCTCATGGCATAAATATACCTTGGTGCACTTTTTAGGAAGACAAGAAAATATGTATCAACAAGTACATATCACTTCAGTTTCCAAAAGAAACGCACTAGAGGCAGTAAAACTCTGACCCCTTTTATTCCCTTATCGTAATTTTCACACAATTACTTAAAGAATATCATGTTTTGACTTCAAAACAGTATTAATATGCTGGAATATTTGAAAACTGATGCTTTTGAGCATTAGCATCACACATATCCAGCTTCATATCAATGGGTTTTCATAGACGGTAGGTTTGTTTGGTAGCTCACGGAGTACAGAGAGGCGAGGAGCTCCGGTTCAAATCCTGTGTAACTACAGTTCGATAAAACAGTTCAAATCTGTGTAAAAGTAAGTTGAAATGGCACCATTGCATCAACAAATGCATTTTCATATCAGTTTTGCATTTGTTAACACTATCAGGTAGGTTTAGGTTTGGACTTGGTATAGGGGGCTGTAGTAGGGCATATTCCAACATGATAGAGCATTAACTTCCACGGATCAAGCCACAGTCCACGGATATTTGAATTCTGAACCGCCGCAATACCTATATGAACGTAATAAAAATGTTTTCTAATGCCACTCAGTGGACGTTTCTCTTTGAAACAGTGTCAAAACATGCAGTAAGGCAAATTAAAATGGTTCTGCACAAAAAGTGCACAGAGCTTCATATTTTTATGAGACCAGGTTGACTTATTTTACCAACCCTAAAAAAGTTAAAGTTACCAGAATGACTGTTCCGCATGTACATACTATGTACTCATAATTACTACTATACTTATTAGAATAACTGGCTAATAACTAGCTAATAACCCTGAATTGCTTATTTTTATACTCTGAAATGACTGAAACATAAATCCAGTTCAGTGTAGGGCTGTAGCACAGAGTGGTAGAGAGGGCAGGACAAGGCTAAACACAAACAGGACTGGAGAAAATGAGGACAACAGACAGAGAGAGAGTGATATGAAAGAAACTGATTGTAGGAGGGTGAGACTGTGAGATCTGTGATTTATTCAGACTGTGGCCAGAGTGAATGACTGTGTGACTGTTCCACTAACACAGTGCTTCTCTCTATGTGCTGTTCTTGTTCTCCTGCCTTGTCTCTCTAAGATTGATGCTCACTTTGTCCCTCGTTGTTCTGTACTGTTGCATACATTCAAACCAACGGAAAGGGGTAGTTTACCTCAGAATTATCATTCTGTCATTATGGCATCTGTTATTCATAGCAATATTGAATTGTTCTGTAGGGGTCATGGTTTTGTAAGAATGTGAAACGCTTGTCCTCTGTTGGGATGCCAAGTGTATCCTTCTTTTTTGGCCCGTGCTGTGGTTTGAATGGGCATCTCTGTAGCTTTGAACTACTGACGAAAATATGTGGGCTGCAAACACTCAGAGATGGCATGCAGATCTGTTGATTTACAAAGCCAACTCTTGCTTTTCAAGCCAACACAAATGGATATCATTCAGTAGAGTCAATGCATGATTATGTGTTGGGATCAAGAGGTCAAAGTTTGGCTCCATTGGCCCTTGCTGGTAAATGCTGTCAGGGCCATGAGGGGCAATTGTTTCGAAGGAAGAAGAGGGAGTTATAATTTGTATCTTAAGGAACTGAATAACAATTGTCAAAAACATGCAACATTAAAATGTTTCTTGCTGCATCACATTCAGCTATGAATTACATGAATCATGCAAATGATTCAGCCTATATTTTAAAAACTTGACAATAAAGTTGAGTTGAGTATGATTAAATATTACTGTTGGTATTTTAACATTTCTATTATAAAACAGTTGTCATATATTAAATGTTTAGCCTCTTAAATCTTATCTCAAACTTATTCAACCCTTTCAACTGAAACGCAGCACAGGTCTTATCATTTCAACTATTATGGGTTTGTAACACAGCTTTAAGTGAATGAAAACTGGAGGGTTTTGAAAAAATGAAAGTGTTTTTGACCTTGCATGCATGTCAACCTATTGTTTGGGACAAAATATGAACCTTTCATTGTCAATAAATAGCACTTTAATGATCGCTTTTAGACTGTTAAGGTAGACAAGCCTAAAAATGTAACTTTTAAAACTTTTTGCCACTATATTAAGAATAGCAAATACTGGGGAGGGGATTATTTTTTGTAATTATT
>JAUMHE010000056.1:4386306-4396596 GCA_032359235.1 Enteromius mattozi
ATGATAACAGCCTTCTAAGCCTACCAGTAGGTGCAGCAGGTCCGGAGCTGTAGTCCTATGGATGATAACAGCCTTCTTAGCCTACCAGTAGGTGCAGCAAGCCCCTACTGACCCATATTAATGGGATGATAACGACTGATAAAGCGCCCATTCAATCGAGTGATAACATCCGAATCGGTTGGTCAGGATCATGCCAAGATGTAAACATCTTAATGGAAAATGACAAAATAACTTACTTTTACAAGCATTAATACACAGGATCAAGATCAGTATTACTGTGAGAATCAGAATCAGTGCTCCTAAACAGATGAGGAGATACGGCAGCCACCATGGATATGAAACAGAGCTGCTGTCAGTGTTTTCTCTTTCTATTGTCACTAAGAAAAGATAAAATTGTGTCATTTGCAAAAAGGAGCTGGAACTACAACCATAACTGAATCATATGAAATCTTTAAGGAGAACATACATGTCAGTGTTTGATTATATTGAAAAACTGCTCTTACTTTCACCTTCCAGGATGTTATCTGTAAATGTTCAAAAACTGCTTTAGAATGATTTAAAATCACTTCAAAGGCTATCTTGTTCTGATGGCTTCAGCCTTACATTATCTTATTTGTTGAAGAAAAAGAAAAAACTCTTTACCTGAGACAGAAACATTTATATGATGGCTATGCGTAGAGAAGTTTCGTAATTGTAGTCCACATCTGTAGAGGCCTTCATGATGCTTTGATATATTTGTGAACGTTAAATATGAAGTCAACATATTTGGATCAGATGATGAATGGATCTGTGATATTGACATTTGATCTGCTTCAGATACTGGAATCCATTTGTTTAAGTTTACTTTATTCCATTTCAAATTGATTGTCTGGTCATTACAATACATCAGATCACAGGAGATCCTGAAAGTCTTGTTTATGAAGACTTTATGGATAGTCCCTCTCTGAACTTTCAAGAGAGGACATTTGACGGCATGATCTAAAATACAAAACATTGCAGCAAATGTATGAACACAATGATAAACAATAATGCTTTACAGTAATGCTTTCAGTAATGAAAATACTAAGAATAATTATGTTCAAATGACAATGCTATGGGACTAAATGAAGTTGCAAACTAATTTTGGAAGGAAGGGCTGACGATTATTAGACACAGCTGACACCATTTACTAATCAGTCTCGCCTTCATCGTAAGCCAATCCAATCCTTATCTTTCCACTATAAACAATCCAGTTTCCTTCCCTTCCGCATCTCGTTCTTGCATTCCCTCCGCCTCCCCTTCTCCACCGTTTGCTCCTTCCATGCATGGGGGCATGCAGGGTACGAGCCGGACTCCGAGCCACTCCCTCATTAGGGCTCTCACTACTAGGGCTCGGGGTTCGCCGAGCTCCCGGCTCACCCCCGACAGCATGCCAAACATGCTATTATTATTACAACAGGATAGAATAAAACCCAACTCAGTTTTTTACACTAGAACTAGTCAATGAAAATCACAGCGTCAATAGTCGATTTTGTCTTGGACATGATACATGCTGTGAACTCACCTTCTGCATCAGTGCCGCTCACATGCAGGAAGAAAACTAGCAACAAAGTCACCGTTTTCAAATATAGACAGTTCATCTTAAATACAAGCCAGGGACACAATAGTTGTTTTCAAAATAGAAATGAATCCAGTCTAATTCTTGCAGTCACCATCCTAAATGACATGACTGAACACTGTGCTCTTCAGTCTAATAGTTGTGGTTTCTATTTCCTTTATGTACGTAACATGCACTCAGTGTGTGTTTTTGCACATGTAGAGAGCTTCACGTGATTTTGGACATAATTGTAATCATTTTTTTTTTCTAATTTTTTGGAATAAATTACATCTTAAAATATATTAAAATAGGAAGCAGTTATTTTAAATTATAAAAAATATTTTGCACCATTACAGTTTTTGATTGAATGTCTAAATTCTTTAAACATATTAATAACTCTGATCATTTAATTCTAACTTGACATGCACACTTTCTGTCCTAACTTTTTGTCTCTATAAGTGATTGGCAGTGTAACCCAGCTATAGGCCTTTTCCACGCTGCTGTATAGATTCCAGGGCTTTATGTGTACATTACACATGTATTTATTAAACTGATTTATTAAATTATTATTATTATTATTATTATTATTATTTTGGTCACAATTTATTTATTACCTTTATTTTAAGGTGTCCTTCTTAGAAGATACAGAAGTACAAACAGGACTTCACATTAATTTCCATTTACATGAATTTAGTATCTATAAAGTTTATATACATTTTATTTTTTTCAAAAGACACATCCTTGTACTTAAAGGGTGGATATTGATAAATTAAAAGTACATATTAGTACCTAAAATAAAAGGTACTGGATCAGGGACAGCTTACTGTTATTCCTTACTGTAGGTAGCTTACTGTAAGTAGGCCTGATATTATATGTAAGACTGATTTTAAATAATTTCACAGTGTAAATAATGTTAATTATTTAAAGATACAGTCAACCTCTGTGTACATTTTAGTCATATAGGGTCTGAACACAGTTTTGTTAAATAATGAAAGTATTCTGTAAACCTTCAGTATGATCCCAATATGTTGCAAAGGAGACTGAAGCAATATTTAAAGCAATAGCTCCATCTCCTGGAGCCAGCTGCATAAACACAGCCACTATATTAACACTGTCTGACTAACAGTTAACCAATCAGTCTAAATTAATTAAGAGCAATTTACATTTTTATTTAACTGAAATTAAAAAGTTAAGACTAGTCTAAAGGTAAACAATTAGATTATGCGTCAATGGTTTTAGGTGTTCTGTCAAGTTGACATTGTTAGGGCTCAACAAAAGCAGGACATCCAGTTAAATGAGACAAATACTTTCACGTTCATTTGTTTTTTCTGGACTGGATTTAAAGAAAATTGAGAGTGGTTTCTCTTTCACTGTGGGTGAGATGGAGGAGTACAGTCAACTTACACGAGCATGAGCCCAACATCCTCCTTTACAGACATAAAACCATAACCTGCACCCACAGAGGAACTCCTAACACACACACACTTATTTAATTGATTCCTTTCCCAGGTTGCACTGACTGTTTTAAAATATGCTCTAAAATATTTGTGCATGGCTCATACGTTCCTAAACTAAAAATCACCCAAAACACAACAAAAGTCAATCAGTAATGAACATAGCTGTTATTGTTGTAACTATTAACTTTGTCATTTTATTAGTAGACTTTGTTGTCCCTTTACAGTTCAATTTCTGTAGCATCAACATTGATAAAGAAACCGACATAAAATTATAAAACATCACAACAACAAACCCACACATAAGCAATACACCATTCCTCATGTGTTTAAGATTTAAAACTTTTGCACCCATATGTTGGTGCTTCAAATAGGTATTCATGATCAAAACCGCATTTGAAAAAAAGATCTACAAGCTCTTACAGGCCCACTGGGCCTCTGTGTCAAGGGAGAACTTCAAACTCTGTATACAAAATGTGAGATGTAGCATGTAAAATTGTCAACAGATTCCTAAGAACATTTTTTTTCTTCTCAACCACAAGTGCATAAATCCTATGACATTTGGCCCTATTTAACTCCCTGCACCAGTGATTAACAGTTAATCAATAAAACCAACAAAAACATTAATACAGATTTAATATAATAGCTATAAACCACAGTATAGATTTAAATACTTAAGTCACTTGTGTGCTTTCAGAAATAAGATTTGCATTTTCCACCCAATTTAACTAACGATCTATTACTGTACCAAGATTCTTGCACGAGTTAACTTTCTAATGGTCTGTTCTAGCAATAACTAAATTGGCTATTACATCAATTGCACTGTAAAAATCTACCACCAGTCTTGGAAACATACATTTTTAACTTTTAGTGCATAAACTAGTCTCCAGGATATGGGTGTGTTGCATCAGACATGTGATTAGTGATGTGAGCTTCACTTAAAGAAACCTCACTAAACACACAGCAGTTCATCGTGATTTTCCGTGATGTAATAAAGAAAGTAAACCATGTGATGATTTGTACTGTGCTGTGTGAAAACATGCAAACTGTACATCTCCTACTTCCTGTTAGAGAGAATAGATTAGCAGTACGGTTGCACAACACCGCCTCACTATTTCAATTTGGAGACTTGAAACTGTTTCTGGTTATGCAGACAGAAAATCAGGAGACCCGGATGCGGATAGATGCATACTCTGAAAACTCCTCCTGTGTCTGACGAGATGTGGTAGATGATAATGGTGTCGGTGCGATGTGATGCAGAGAGGCATATACAACCTGACTTGATCTGCTTTCTCTCCTGTTAGACAAAGGATCGTCATTAGAGTCTGACACGGGTGACAGAGACTGTCCGGGTTTTAATGATAATGTGTTGTCATGAGAGTGCTGCTGTGTTTCTTTGGAGAAATAGACACTGTCAAATTCATCCCGCTTCAGAACACTGGGCCTTGGTGATGACATGACAGATGTTGCTATATACTGCAAACATAACATGACAATCATTAATATGGTACTGTACATTTGAATAAGCAAAATCCAGAATTTAAGATTTTATCATTATTATTTTATTTTATTTATGAGAATTTGAATTGGAATGAGAGGAAGAATGAACTTAAAAGAAAGAAAGAAATTAAACAGTCTGACATCAAAATATTACAGAACACTTCTGATTTGTTTAAGGTTCCCAAGATGCTCTTGCTTAATTCTTTTTAGGGTAAATTAGAATATAATGGGGAATTATCCGCTCTTGTACCAACATTATGATAGTTAATTTAATAAATACAAATAAGTGTAGATTTTCTTTGAAACATCAATTGTTATGTCATTTGTATGTCAATTTTAATGTATTATAATGTTATGGGTTGTTAATTGAACTTTCCATTTCAGGAGTTTGCACTTCCTCATAATAGTTAATAATTGCAGGTTTGGCGTGCTGTATGGGGGGTGAGCCAGGAGCCCGGCGGACCCCGAGCCCTACTGGTTGGGCTCCTGGCAAGGGTAGAGCTCGGGGCCAGGCTCAGACCCCTCTTGCCCCCCACGGAAGGTGCAAAATAGGCGGAGAAGGGGAGGCGGAGGGATGCGAAGCTAGATGAGGAAGGGAAGTAATCGAGGATATTTAAGGCGGAGGCAGACGAACCGGATTGGATAATGATTAATAGGCTGATTAGGGAATAATTTGGAACAGCTGGGGCTAGCGTTCTTGTGTGCTTCCTCCCGAAACTATGTTTACAAACATCCCTTAATTTTAATGCTACATTCATCAAATCAAAATCTGCAACAAGTTAAAAAATTAATTATAATTTAAAAGGCATGCCTTTTCTAAAAGTATAAAATTACATGGTAAAAGTTTATAAATGCATAAGAAATGTATGAAAGTGCATGTAAACATGTATAAATGTATAAAAGCACACTGTAAAATGGCATGAGCTGTGTACAGTCCCTCATCACAGGCAATTTCATAATCAGTTACCGCAGTCTAGGATATCATTTAACAGAGCTGAACAGCAGCACATTAACGGACAGGCAACATTAACAATAACAAACCCAGCCATCTCCTCTGCTAACCTCTAATAAGAGTGTTTAAACAAAACAAAACAGATCACTCAATAAGTCTAAAAGAAAGCGGCCTGTAACAGTACTGAAATCTGTTTTGTAGCTTTGAAATACACTCATATGCACCAAATGCAGGTGGTGATAAGAAAGTCACATGATGAACCAAAACCCATTACAAGCAGCTTTTAAAAATGAACAGGTGCTCAGTGTCCTTCACACAAACACTAAACACCATAATGGTGAGAGTCATTAAACTAAAATATGCAATAAACATCAATTTAACAACAATACATGTAACATACAACCCTAATAAACATAACTGATAAGAAAAAACTAAGAGGAAACATAGTTATTTCAAAGAAAAAAGATCAAATTCAAACAATTTGGGATACTGGGAATGTCAGTTTACGTTTTTTTCCATTTTCCATTAACTATTTAACAGGTTTTTATAGCATTTTAATAGTTTATTATTAAAATCACAGGCATTTCTTTTTTTTTTTTTTTACATGTATTTAACACTAATCAGTTATTTATAAAACATACCTGAATATGCGCTCTCTGTGTGTTCTTTCTTCTTGAATCTGACAATGATCATTAAAGGAATAAATTTAGTGTCATGCCAAAACGTAAATATCAAAATAATGGAAAATGACACAATGACTTACTTCTACATGCATTAATACACAAGATAGAGATGAGCATTATTACAACAAACAGAATCAGTGCTCCCAAACAGATGAGGAGATACGGCAGCCACCATGGATATGAAACAGAGCTGCTGTCAGTGTTTTCTCTTTCTATTGTCACTAAGAAAAGATAAAATTGTGTCATTTGCAAAACGGAGCTGGAACAATAACCATAACTGAATCATGAAATCTTTAAGGAGAACATGCATGTCAGTGTTTGATTATATTGAAAGACTGCGCTTACTTTCACCTTCCAGGATGTTATCTGTAAATATTCAAAAACTGCTTTAGAATGATTTAAAATCACTTTAAAGGCTACCATATATGGTTCTGATGGCTTCAGCCTTACATTATCTTATTTGTTGACATAAAGATAAAAACTCTTTACCTGAGACAGAAACATTTATATGATGGCTATGCGTAGAGAAGTTTCGTAATTGTAGTCCACATCTGTAGAGGCCTTCATGATGCTTTGATATATTTGTGAACGTTAAATATGAAGTCAACATATTTGGATCAGATGATGAATGGATCTGTGATATTGACATTTGATCTGCTTCAGATACTGGAATCCATTTGTTTAAGTTTACTTTAGTCCATGTCACATTGATTGTCTGGTCATTACAATACATCAGATCACAGGAGATCCTGAAAGTCTTGTTTATGAAAACTTTATGGATAGTCCCTCTCTGAACTTTCAAGAGAGGACATTTGCCGGCATGATCTAAAATACAAAACATTGCAGCAAATGTGTGAACACAATGATAAACAGGTAGAACAGAATTAAAATATATGGAACTGATCATTTCTTTCTAGTAGCGATGCAAATGGTTCTCACTTTACTTTTTTTGCATGTAGAGGTTGAAATAACACAAAGCTTTAAAAGTTCAAATGTAAAAAATTTGCTTTTACATTTTTTTTATTTTACACTGCAGTGAAGGGTACAAATAAAATGTTTTTTCACATTTTTCTGCAAATGAAATGTCACCTAATGCTCTTTGATTCTGTAAAACACAATATTTGAAGTTACACTTGCAACTTTTAATTGCGTAATTTAGCTTTAACTTCTGTTACTCAAAGAAAATTCAATAGAATGTTGATTACACCAAACCTAGTGAAAATCATGACATCAGTAGTTGATCTTGTCTTGGACATCATTTATGCTATGAACTCACCTTCTGCATCAGTGCCGACATTAAGGAAGAAAACTAACAGTATGTAAAGGATCAAAGCCGTCTTTCTCTGGTATGCTGAATCCATCTTAAATACAAGCCAGGTATGTCACAGATGGTCTCAAAATATAAATTCATTCAGTGTAATCCTTACAGTCACCCTCCAAATCACTCGACTGAACACTCATTTTTGTCACTCTGTCTTTGTGCTCTTCAATCATGTTCATTCTTATACTTGTGGTTTCCATTTCCTTTACCTACGCAGCATGCACTCATCCTGCTCTGTGTGCTTTTGCACATATATTGAGCTTCACATGTTTTTTGGACAGGAGAGTTGTGTTCTGTGGGTTTTTTTTTTTGCATATTATGCAGTTGTTATTCCTTTCTAGAACACAAATATCCTTTGTTGTTAAATCAATGCAATAGAAAAAAAACCCTCCACACCCAGGTTATGTCAAAATAGCAGCATAAATTACCAGGTAGATCAATGCTTTGGGATTTTTTTTTTTCACTGCAACGTTACAGGCACATTGCAGTCTCAGTTGTGAAACTAAAAACTTTTGCATGTTGTTCAGTGTGAAACATTTTAAAAATAACATAATAATGTAGCAAGGTAAGTATTCTATCTGCTTTTGGCCCGGTTGGGGTGTGATTGGTAGACCAATGAGGTGTAAGTGGCCGTACTATTTAAGGACTCTTTTTTGATGAGTGTGTGGCGGGGAGTAAACTGAGTTGTATTTGGTTGACAAACTGGTTTGTGACTGGATTAAAGATGATTCCTGGGGTAATTGAGGAAGATGAAATGGAGTAAGATGATTGGAATTTAATAAGTAGTGGGTAAAGACAAGAGAAAAAGTGGGCGAAATGAAGGGAGGTTGCTAGATAGCCAAATCAATAAAAGGGGATAAGAAGGAAACAGCTCAGATGAAGATAAAAGGATTATTCGCAAAAAGATTGTAAGGGAAGAAAATAAAGTAATTCTTAAATTCAGAAAGGAAGACGAACATGTTAACTTAAGTTTAATAGCAGTGTCAAGAGAGCTGAAGAAAAAAATAGGAGAAGTGGATACAGCTAAGATTTTGAGAGATGGAAACTTGTTAATAATATTTAAAACAGAAGACCAAATGTTTGTAAGAAAAAAGTAAGTGAAAGGAGGATGTTGGGTGAGAAATGAATGAAACAGGGAGTAATAACAGGAATTCCAATCGAGGAAGATCTGGAAAGGTTCAAACAAAGTATTTCGGGAGGTGAAGTGAAGGGGATCAAAAGGTTAAAAAAACAACGAATGGGGAAAGGGTTGATAGTTTGTCGATTCTTTTGGAGTTTCAGGATTCAGTGCTTCCAGAAAGAGTCAAAATTGGATATATGAGCTTTGCAGTGAGGCCATATATTCCTCCTCCTCTCCGGTGTTATAGATGTCAGAGATATGGGCATATACAGTAGCAGCGGTATGTAAAGGAAAATAAAGATGCCCTAAGTGTGGAGGGGAACATAGAGTTGAAAATTGTGAAGAGAATGTACAAGACAAGTGCTGCAATTGTGGGGGACAGCACAGGGTAACATACAGTGGGTGGAATATGAGGAAGAGAGCTGTGGAAATTGAACAAGTGGAAGTTGTAAACAATATAAGTTACGCAGAGGTAGTCAAGATTGTTCAAGAGCAAGGGAGAAGTGATGGTTTTAACGAAGATAGGGACATCTCAAGACAGGAGGTTGGTCAAGTTGAGGAGAAAAACACAACACTAACAGTGGAAAGGCTGATTTTGTTCATTGCTTATGTAATTAATTGCACTTATCAAGTCAGAAACAAATCAGAGAAAATTAAGATAATTGTGAAGGGAGCTGAAAAGTTTTTGGAAAAGTGTCATATGTATTCAGGAAACCTGGCTTAAACCAGATTTAGATTTTAGTATTAAAGGATATAAACGTGTACGCAGAGACAGAGAGGAAGATAGTGTAGGGGGAGGGTGCACTGAAAAAAATAACTTGTAAAATTTACTTAATAAAATCCTCGTAACAATTTGCACTAACACTTTTTAAGTAAAATTTACTGCTATAATTTTAAGTAAAACTCACTTACCAGAATCAAGTAAAATCTACGTATTAATTGACTTAACAGTTATTAAATTATTAAGTAAATATTACTTAATTCTATTTAAGTTAGGAATTAAATTTATTCTAAGCATTTAGATAAAGTCTATATACTTTTTTAAAATAATAATACACAGTTGTCCTTAAAATATTAAGTACATTTTACCTATTGTTATGAGGTAGGTTTTATTTAATATTTCAATAAATTTATTAAATATACTTAATTAAATATCACTAAAAATATAGTAATTTTGTCTGCATTTAAATAAGCCACACAGCCTAGATACAATTGCAATTAACGTTTTTTTTTTTTTTTCACAAGTTAAACAATGACTCAGTCACACAACTGTATTCTAGAAAACGTTTCTGAAACACCTCGGAAGGGTATAAATGAGTCCCATAAGCAGTGCACAGTCTTTGGCAGTCATCCCAGCAGGATCTTCTTGCCTTCAAGAATAATGGATACATCTGCTGGATCCTTTCCATCAGCTCCATGGACAAACAGAGTTTTGAGGGTGTCCTGCGTTGTGTCATTATGGTTGTCCTCCTGCACAT
The DNA here is from genome assembly GCA_032359235.1 of Enteromius mattozi. NCBI lineage: Eukaryota > Metazoa > Chordata > Actinopteri > Cypriniformes > Cyprinidae > Enteromius > Enteromius mattozi. Next base: position 4,396,391 of record JAUMHE010000056.1, read on the forward strand.
AATTAAAAAAGATTAAACGAATTACTTAAAATGTACTGCTAAAATCAAAGCTTAAATTAAACAGTATAGATTACGCTAAACTGACTCAAGCCTATTTAACAGCGAGCCAGGTTTAGTAAAACATTAGTTGAACATAACATAAGAGCCATTACAGCCAAATAATGTTACCCTTAGCCATAAATTTAAGGTAAACCTGTACATCAGGG
>JAUMHE010000056.1:4396696-4412465 GCA_032359235.1 Enteromius mattozi
AATTACAAAATAATTAGTTTTACTCTCAAACACAGTATTTTTGTTTGAATAATAAAGACACAAAAATAACCCCATATCAATCAATGTTGCAATCTTCTAGCCATAAACAAACTGTATTAGAAACTAAAGTCGGTTGTTTCCTTAATTAATTCCCGCCAATTTCAACACACGTGTAGGCTTGATTTTTTTTGTCCTGCAGTGCGCCCGTCGCTGCACTAGGCGGCGCTACTCGCTCCCTCCGTTTTCCTCTCAACTCTTGATTCTCCAGAAGAAAAACCGCCCATCGTCTTTCTTTTTTCAAAATGGCCGAATACTTGGCGTCGATTTTCGGTACAGAAAAAGACAAGTAAGTAATTGAAATAATCTCTAAATATTGTGTGCATTTCGTTATTCTCAGCAATCGTATGCATTTTTAGTAATCGGAGATGATGGGTAGAATTTAAGTATAGTAGTATGTTCAATCTCACGCCTCGCGTGGTCATCACTAACCTGTTTGCCAACCTCGCGTCTAGTAAAACAACAATAATGATGCTAAATATTTGCATCTCACTGCAATGCTATCATATACTGACCAATTATTCTATTTTATGCTTCTTTTAATTTTGTATCGCGATCCTCTGCTTCAGCGTAGCTCCATTGAGTTTCATTCATTGTGTTGCTTGTTGATCGACCGGATTTAACATCAACGTTATACGATTCTCCACAAAAGCGCTTCGTCTTTATATTTCAGGTGTAGTTTTAATAATCTACCTTTGATTTCTCGTTATTTTGCATTTTAATATCGTGGAAAGAAGTAGTCGTGTGAACTGAAATCCAAACAAACTAGCATGTGTGAGACCAGTCGGTGCAAGGGTTTGTGTTTTGAACCGCTCTCTTGTTTTCAAAAGGGTCAACTGTTCTTTCTACTTTAAAATTGGAGCATGTCGCCATGGAGACCGATGCTCTAGACTCCATAACAAGCCCACGTTCAGTCAGGTACTCCAGTGATCCCCTAATATACGCATTAGTAATATTTTGTGTTAGATTTGTATTGTAATGCGCACTGGATTTGTTTCAGACCATTGCTCTGTTGAACATCTACCGGAACCCACAAAACACAGCTCAGTCTGCGGATGGCATAAGTAAGTCTCACTCATATGCACAGCCTAACATTTCCAGAAACAAAGAGCATGCGGGAGTTACTGCAGTCATTATTGTAACTGACTCCATGTGTCTTCTCTGTCTTATCAGATGCTGTCAGTGATGTGGAGATGCAGGAACACTATGATGAGTTCTTTGAGGTAGGTCGACTCTCTTTGAAAGTTATGGGGAGATGGTAAGAATGACCTAAAACAACCTTAATATAATTATGACTCCAGCCACTACAGAACTCCCACAATCAGAGAAACAATGGATTTTCGAAGTACTTTTACAACAAAGGACATTTTCACTTATGAATATTCAGTCTAGGTCGCTTTTCTACATTATTTCATAGGCTAGATATTTGCTGAATTTAGAATTTTGTTTTTTATTTTAAACAGAAGTTAAAAGCAGCACTCAACTTTTATTGTTACAAAATATATCTACGTTAAACTTTGTTTTCCTCAAAAATTCCTGTAGAAATGTACCATGGTTTCTTCAAAAATATGAAGCAGGACTATTGTTTCCTGAGCAGCAAATCATCATATTAGAAGGAATTCTGAAGGATCGTGTGACACTGAAAACTGGAGTAATGATGCTTAAAATTCAGCTTCGATCACAGGAATTAAATTGCATTTGAAAATGTATTCAAGTAGAAGTGTTGTTTTTAATTGTACCACAATTTACAATATTTTCACAATGTTTACTGTATGTTATAACAAATGAAATACAGACCTAAAAAGCCTAGGATTCTTTCAAAATCATTAAATATGTTACTAACTCCAAACTTTTGAATGGAGGTGTATGTTTTACGGCACATGATTGATATCCGAATGATGGGGCAGAGATGTATATGATACAGTTATGTTTAGGCAAAAAAAAAACGAATTGTTGATTTTATGCTCCAATATCACTTTAAATTCTTTGTTTACAGGAGGTCTTCACTGAAATGGAAGAAAAATATGGAGAGGTTGAGGAGATGAATGTGTGTGATAATTTAGGAGATCACTTGGTGGGAAACGTCTACGTGAAGGTGAGAGAATTTGCAGTGCATTTACATTGCAATCATATATTTTCATTTACTCCATATAATTGATTGCTGACCTTGTAATAAATAAGAATTTCACACTCAGTATTCAACAGTTAAATGCATCTCTACAGTTTTTTATGCTTTATGTGCCGTTTGCTTACAGATAGTGTTATCAAGAAGATACCCAAAGGATAACGAGGATTATTATTATTATTAGTAGTAATTTGTATTTTTGCTTTGTCTGTGTGTAGTTCCGCCGTGAGGAAGATGCAGAGAAAGCAGTGATTAACTTGAATAACCGCTGGTTTAATGGCCAGCCCATCCATGCTGAGCTCTCGCCTGTCACTGATTTCAGAGAGGCCTGTTGTCGACAGTATGAAATGGGGTAAGAGACTGAATAATTAGAGAGTGCTGCACATCTTCACCTCTACAGGAACGCACAACAACACTGTGCAGTCTAATACTGCATTCCCACAGATTAATGTCTCCTTCCCTTGCCTTTTGTTTACTGATTCCTGGCGCCTAAACCAGAGCAACTGTCCCATTGCACACGATACGTTGATTCAGGTGAAGGTGTTTGCTTAGACTGATAGCAGTACTTGTGTGTTCCTGCAGAGAGTGCACTCGAGGAGGCTTCTGCAACTTTATGCACCTGAAGCCAATCTCAAGAGAACTCCGAAGAGAACTGTATGGGCGCAGGAGGAAGAGGTCTGTCTGATTTAAATAAACCTCATTACAGAACACTTCTCACATCGCTGTCATTAGGAGTCTATAAGCTCTTGCTGCTTATTTTCTGTTATAAAGATAAGAGATCTTTATAATAACAACATACTAAATTTGTGCAGATGGTTAACCTTTTAAAATTTTGGCTGTTTCTTTTGTGAAACTAAAATACCCATCAAAGGTTTGGGGTTGGTAAGATGTATTTTAAAACGTTTTATATTAAAATATCTTCTGCTCACCAGGCCTGCGTTTAAAATAAAACAAAAAATACAACTACATTTAAATAAATCCTTCAGAAATCATTCTAATTTGCTGATCAGAAAAAAATTCTTATTATCTGTTAATATTTTGTGGAAACGGATGTTTTAAGATTCTGAATCGAAAGAGAGAGAATGAATCGAAAGTGCAAATGAACTGCATTTATTTGAAATATAACCGTCTTTGTCATTTATGGTCAATATCAATTTGTATACTTGAATACAAGTTCACATTTTTGAAAGGTACTGGTTTTGTACTAATTAGTAAACCTTATTCTCTCTCCTCACAGGCATCGCTCCCGTTCACGTTCCCGTGAACGCCGCTCTCGCTCTAGAGAACGCAATAGAGGCGGTGGAGGTGGAAGAGAAAGAGAGAGACGGAGGTCAAGAGATAGAGAACGCTCTGGACGCTTTTAAAAATGTCCTTTTTTTCTTAAACAACATTCAATCCCCGAGTCCTGCCCTAGTCTTTCCTGATGAAATGTGATGTTGAATTTATTTCCTCCCTGACTCCTCTGACCTTTTTATGCGAGATTTGTTTGCTTTTCAATAAAGATACCTTAATCAATTTTACTGCCTTTCAGTAGTTACTTTATTCTCATATATTCTGTTCTTTTACCAGCTTTTAACAATGCAGTGTTTAGTAATAAAGTTTCTGGATTTTCTGACCTAGTGATTTAATGCATTTCTTTTTGCATAAATAATCATACTCCTCAAATTCACTGTAATCCCTAGGTAACTAATGCATTTTGCTAAAGCTATTTTAAAGGCAGGGAAGGGCAATATCCACCTAACAAATATCAGGTCACCCAACGAATGGCCTGGTTCATTCAGTACAGTTTGTAAAAGATTTGGTAATTTAGTTGTACAAAGAGTTAAATGTTTTAAGCTGATTTAAGGACTATTTGTGACCTGCTAAGCTATTTCAATGATATCTAAACACCTATTTTATTACAAAGAGCTGTGAAATACTTGATTCCAATTAGCCAGTCACGAAATTGAACAATAAACATCTTTGAATCATGACACTAAACTATAGTTTATCCCTGTTTTTATAACTTGCAGCCTAATTTACACAAACACACGACTCAATACTTAATTCTTACATGGTTAACGAACAGAATATTATCTAAAAATGGCATGTCTAACTAAAAATGTATCTAAAATTTTCACTAAATTTATCTGTAATTATTGCAAGGCAATGGATAAAAGACACGTGTATTTCAAACTATGAACTGATCTTGTTTATGGTATTTATGAGCAGAAATGGTCTTACTTGTAGATTGGCTTCCGAAAGAAAAATACACCGATTAAACACAGAAACATTATTATTAATCTGTAATCTTAATAGTTTTTTATGAACAAATTAACACGTTTCTACTTCGTTTCTATCCAACTCTATCTCCAATCCGTTGTTTTCGAGAAGACTCCTGAGCTTCAAGCAAATCATCAAATGTTTTATGCTCACAATAAATTTAATACTGCGTTCCGATAACTTCCGAAGCTATGTTTATCACAATCATACGCGGACTAGTTATCACATCCACTCCCTTAAGCGGAACAGCGTTTTGTGTGGACGAAGGCACGACTGAAAGCCGACATTCCATTGGTTAAGAGAACGGAACAGACGCCCCCGCCGTAGCCAATCAGCGCTCGAGCCCAACAAGGTATGCTGACACCTGATTGGACGCCAGCGTGACTCTTTAACGCATGCGAGCAGCTGGCAAGCCGACTTCTTTTCACATGCGGATAGGTCATCAGTGTAATCGGACCTCACCAGCTCATAAGTTCCTGTATCTGATAGTCAGGTGAGTAAAAGCTGTCCGTTCGTATTTTAATCGCGAAACCCTTAAGAAAACCCTCTTATTAATAACAACAAAGACACGATAAGACCATCAATCTGCCTACACGCTAATGCACTGATTTTTTGTTGACTGTTTCTAGATGAGGAACACATCTTAATCGCTTTTAGAGTGTTCTACACATGCATTTTAGTATATATATATGTATATTTTACGTCTGTCCTAAGTGATGCGGCGCGAGCATGATGAAATCTAGCCCTGCGTCACAGCATCACGACCAGCGCGAGCACAATGAAGGCAATAGCCACGCGATTGCGTCATCTTACCTTACTTATGTTCCTTCGTTAATATGACGCTGTTATACAGTCCATACATACACCTGCTGTGGAGAATTATTGTGAGTCATTTTAATTAGGAACAATTAACAATGGCTTTGAAAGCACCTTCAAAACTGTCCTTGCTTTTTCCCCTGAAATGTCTGGCATTATTAAATGTCGCCGGCTGTTTGAATGTATAGCTTTGAATGCAGAAAAAAATGAAGTAAATGATAAATTAATTAATTAAAAATGTTCAGAATGCTTGATATGAGGCAAGCTATAACCCGCAATTCTTTATTTACAATTTCTAGCCATACATTTTCCTTAGTTCGAACATATTTCGTGAAGTTTTACGCTTCTGAGACACTGTTTCAGTGTTGTTGTGTACAGTATCATGACTAAAGAGTTTGTGAAAGAGTGAATTCCTCTGTATAGACTTATCTTTGCATCATTTCAGTTGTCTGGGAAGTCACCCTGAAGTGAGTGGAAAGCAGAAGTCTCTTATTCCACTTTGTCTGGTATTGCTAAAGGCTTTTTTTTTGTTGTTGGTTTTTTTTCGAAGTATGGATGAATCTTGCTGTGATTGTTACTAATGATGTTTCTTCATGTTTAACAAGTAGTTAGCTGTAAAAGCTTTACTCAAAACATCCGAGATGCCAGTGAAATTAAGCAAACTGCTTGATTTGTTTGTTTTTTATTCGTCTTCAAAAAATGTTCTATTCTAAAGTTTTTACTTTTGACTGATAGACTTTGTTGGTGTTGTGTTTCAGTGTACTGTTCATTGCAGAAGATTCACTTCCTGGCAAATTTGCAAGTGCATGAAAAAGAACAAACATTCTGTTCTGAGCAAGACCTAAAACAAGTCTAAATTAATCTGCTGGAACAGAAAGAAAAGTCACTGGAAGACACTGTTCCGGTTCCCCATCCAATCTCTCTCCTTCAGGTTTTGATATTATATTTATTGTTGTTATTAGGAATCAACTTTTGCTTATTCATGTTTTCACCAGAACGAAGTTGGGTTAATGATAAGAGCTTATTTTTTATCTTCATGTTTGAGATTAGACAGCTTTATAGGTCTAATCTAATAGGTCTTATCTAATGTTGTTATCAAGAAGTGAATGGTTTTGCACACATTCTAAATGATTCAGTTTTGTTTTCTTCCTCTCACCATTTTTGACGAGCACACAAAACAGCGTTATTATACATTAAGATTGCATTTTTGCCAGAAACTTTGTTTACCTTGAAAAAAAAAGGAATGCACTAGGAATAATATCTTTTAGGTGGTGTTTGAGATTTCCATGGTACTTTAAATGGTAGTTTGGCTTCCTCTTAGGCATGTTGTGATCCGTCAGTGTTGCATAAGAACATGAGAAAAGTATTTAAACATAATAGAGTGAAAGTCAGAATAAACCTCTAGAGCGATACACCCACATTTATGATGGTTGCGAAATGCTTTCGAATAATGTGTATACTAACTAGTTCACTGGGTGATTTGTGGTGCTATACAAAGAAAAGCTTGGTGAATGGCACTTAAAATGTTTCCTCTCACAGGTAAACCATGCCATCAGTACCATCGAGTTCAGAGTCAGGTGGGACTGGTCCCGTCTGCCCACACGCTGCCAAAGTCCTCACAAATGGAGAATCTGGCATCAGCATAGAAGCTATTTTGAACGGAAAGGCTGGGCACAAATCAAGTTTGAATGAAACAAACGGTCACCATGTGAAGAATCTGAATGTAGAGCACAGTGAGAATGGATCAGAAGGCAGCATGGAGAGGAAATGGATTCGACCAGATTTGCCCAGCAGATGCACCTGGAAACTCGGTGACCCAAATACAGAGTCGCCCCACCAGCACTTCCAACGGTAAGATATCAACGCGCTTTCCTCAGAATTCATATTTGTCAATGAAAAGTGAAAAGTCTACATTTTTGTTTAAGCTAGACAGCATGATTTTAATTCAAAAAAAGCAAATACAATGGATTCATTTGTAAGGGAAAACATGACAGAAACGAAAAGGTTTTGCTTGAAATACTGATAGAAATAGAAAGTTCTAACTTTGTTACAGACTTCTTACCATGTGTATTGTTAAGACGTATGCTCCTGATATTAAAATGAAAGAAACTTTCATGACCTGGCAGGTAACCCCTGTTTAACAACAGCTTCCTTTCTGGAAAAAAGACTGTGTAGTGAATAGTTACTACACCCTTACCTTACTCAGAAAGCTATGCCACAGTATGCCGAGTCACTGTGATTCAGTTCCGTTGTGGTTTGTTGATGGTTGGTATTGCTTTAAAGTGTGTTTGTGGTTGTGTGTGTAACCACTTAACATGCCCCCTTTTCTCACAGAACAAAGACACCCAGTATCATTCCCAACATTTTAAGCAGGATTGGAGAGACCCCAATTGTCCGCATGAACAAGATACCTAAAGCGTTTGGCCTCAAGTGTGAGCTTTGTGAGTATCTGTACCGTACGGGTGTGGGGGATGTGTCTTCACACCTGGTTTCATTCAGCACTGGGGTTTTTTTTCTGTCGTGTACTGTGAGGACACGAAAATCACATGATCATTTAAGGGCATTTAAGTGCATGTGTCGGCACGTGTGTCTGTGTTGGGAAGTAAGGGGCTGTGAAGGTGTTAGGTTTCCTCCTCAGCTGAATGAGGACGTGAAGATTGAGTGTTCCCAGATGGACTGTACTGAGACACATTTCATTCAGGCATTTTAAGTGTGATTTATTTATTTATTCATATGTACTATCTTAGCCTTGGCACCGTTTTTTTTTTTTTTTTTTTTTTTTGTATATAAGCTGCATCCAAATATGCCTACTTTTCTACAACATAGTAGACAAAAAACTGTGTAAAAGAGTAATAGGAAAGGAAGATATTATGAAGAAAGTTTCTAAGCAGGCTGTTTTGGGTTGACTTCCATAGTAGGAAAACAAATTCTATGCAAGTCAATGGTGTCCCAAAACAGCCTGATTACCAAGTTTCTTCAAAATATCTTTGTGTTTGGCAGAACAAAAAAGGGTGAGTAAATGATGACAGAATTTTCATTTTTGGTTGAACTATTCCTTTAAGGAGCTTTAAATACAACAGACTCAGAAGTTTTTTTATTGGTAGAAGATGTGTGACAAACGAAAGCAATATGTTTTACCGAAATTAGCTCAAAATATCCAACTGGAAGGAATCAGAATCTGAAGCTACACTTTGCTCATGTAAAAATTAGTTGATTCTGACTGCCCAAAATCTGCAGAATGGCTTTGACTTGATTTATAGATTCTTCCTGCCAATCTGTGCAAAAGTCATGTTGTGTACGAAGCGTGATATGCTACTTTTGATGATTTACAATCTTAGTGCATATTGCTACCTACTGGGCTGCAATATTTTTTTTTTATCTAATCTGAATATAAAGTAAATAATATATTGTTGGTTTGGTACTAAATAGATAAAGAAGGCCTGAAAAAAAAAAACTGTTCTCGGAAAGATACCCAATATGACAAAATAATTTTTTTTTTGTTTTCTGCAATTAATGTAATGCAAGATGTGAGGTTTTTTTCTTGTTTTTTTTTTTACCTTTAATGCTTAAGGACATTAAACAATTAGTACTTTCTCGTATTTAAGTAAATTAAAAGTATTAAATTATATTTAAATAATGCAGTAAAAAGTACAATATTTTGGTTTGGAATGTTGTAAGGTAAAGCAGATCAAGTTGATTTGACTACTGAAAGGTTTTTGGAAGCACAATCTGAGCTAAACTTATACGAGAAGTCACTTAACCTGTCTTCTGGAATACCTCCCAGATCTCTTTAGAACAGCATTTTCTGTTCTCCCCCCTAAAGCTCTTCTACACCCTAATTCAAATTAAACACATCTTCTGGAAAGTACAGTTCCCTTATTATATCAGGTAAAATCAGAGGCTGTTAAAATAAACCTGCGGGGAGGGATGCTTTGGGTGTTGCAGTAGATGCATGGTTGCATTGTGTTTTTTTTTTTTTTTTTTTTTTTAAATTGTGTCAGGGTGTACTCCAAGAACAAAACTGAAACTTCAACCAAACCAGGCTCACAAAATGGCTGCAGGCTTTCATTTCGTCAAAGGTGAATGAGTTTAGCCACATGGGTCAAAAGTGTAGCAGGACTGTTAAGCCCCTCTTTCTTTTAACAAGCATTGTTTGAAAGTGTTATTGTGTTGAAGTCAAAGCTTTTTGAGCTGAAATACTTTAATGAGCTTTATAATGGGGATTCAATATGTTTAGCGATTTCATGTGAGCAAGATTACCCTTCAGCCAGTTCAGCCGATCAGCGTTGGCCTAACAGATGTGGAATAAGCTGACTAATTGCATCCGATTAGGTGTACATTTCACATATTTGCATGTGTGGCTGTGCCATTATGATGAAGTTGGGTGGTCTAGTTGTACAATAAATGTCTTCCATGAATTTAAAGATCCAAAAATGAAAATTCTGTCATTAATTACTCATTCAAGTTTAAAACACAAATTAAGATATTTGTGATGAAATCTGAGAGCTTTCTGCCCCTGCATAGACCGTAATGAAACTACCACGTTCAAGGCCAAGAAATGTAGTAAAACATCAATAAAATAATCCAAGTGACATCATCAGCAGTGTTGGGGAGTTAATAGTTACTTGTAACAGCGTTAACGTTACAAAAAAAATGATACACTTTATTTTAAGGTGCCTTTGTTGATGTAATTATGCAGTACTGAGTACTATTAATTAAACTACATGTACTTACTATGGTTAGGATTAGGGTTCTGCTTAGGGTTACTTGCATGCAATTATGCATAATTTATTGTTATTATAATAGTAAGTACATGTAACGTGTAACATGGACACTTTAAAATAATAAAGTGCCTCCCAAAATAAATGTAACTCTAATTTGTTACAGTTACTGAGAAAACAAAAAGTGTAATTAGAGTTACTTGACAGAAAAGGAGGTTACATCTGAATACTGCTTTTATTATTTTATTATTTCTTGTTATGATTTTAAATCTGTATGTAATCTTTGTGTGGCTGTGCTTTAAAATTACATTATAATCTTGATTCAAGAATGAAGAGTTTTGAGTATGTGTTGAGTACTACTATAAGGTTAACCGTATCTGGTTTAAATGATCAACAGTTAAATTGAGAAATTTTAGAAAAGTAATCAAAAAGTAACCAAATATAATCTGTTACATTACTTTAATTGAAATAGTTACACCACCTTTTAAATTTTAAATAAGGTAACTTGTAATCTGTAAACTTAAAATTTCCAAAGCAATCTTCCCAACACTGGACATCAGTGGTTCTATGAGAATACTTTTTGTGCACAAAGAAAACAAAAATAACGACTTTATTCAACGTTCTTTTTTTCTCTTCCTTGACCAGCATATTTATAATCTAAAGGAGCAAGTTGATTATTTGTAATTGACATCATGTGCAAATTGAAAAGGTATTTTTCTTTTCTGTCTAGTGGCTAAATGTGAGTTCTTCAATGCCGGTGGCAGCGTGAAGGACAGAATCAGTCTGCGAATGGTGGAGGATGCTGAGAGAGATGGCATCCTGAAACCTGGAGACACCATCATTGAGCCCACATCAGGAAACACAGGTGTGTGTCAGCACCATTAGCCATTATATTGTTTATTTTCATTTTAGTATTTATTTTTAAAGCAAGCACTGATACATTTTTTTTTAACTGTGCTTGAGGAAGAACCTTTGCTCCGTTTAGTTTAATTCAGGCACTGGAATGCTGGAGGACCAGTTATCACGTGCCAACTAGTCTGGCACCAAAATCAAAGAATGGCTGTACAAATACAGTCAGCTAAGCATTATTCAACATCTAACACTTACTAATCAGTGACGTGTAGATTATTGATCTCAGGAAGTGGTACAGACTGTGTGACTGTCATGTGTGTTTTCAGGGATTGGTCTTGCTCTGGCAGCAGCTGTCAAAGGTTATCGCTGCATCATTGTCATGCCTGAGAAGATGAGCATGGAAAAGGTGAGATAATGAAGATAAATATAGTGTGGGAGTGAATCCACCTGATGTTTGTGGTGTGCATGAATGTGCATTTTCATTGTTATGTGTTTTTTGTCCTCACATTCTCCCAGGTGGATGTTCTCCGTGCTCTCGGAGCCGAGATTGTTCGTACCCCTACATCAGCCCGGTTTGATTCTCCTGAGTCTCATGTGGGGGTGGCTTGGCGGCTGAAGAACGAGATCCCTAACGCTCACATTCTGGACCAGTACCGCAATCCCAGCAACCCCCTTGCCCACTATGACACCACTGCAGAGGAGATTCTGGAGCAGTGTGACGGTACATTAAAACCTTTTGTAATTTTGTCAAAATTAAACAATCGCCTCTCTCTTTTCAGTTACTTGGATCCTTTTCATTTAAAAACTCATCAGTTGCATCCAGCTGACCAGTGCTTCTCAACCAAGGGCCACAATAAATCTTGTTAACAATTATCTTAAAGGGTTATTTCACACAAAAATTTCAATTCTGTCATTAATTACTCTCCCTCATGTCATTCCAGACCCGTAAGACCTTTGTTCATCTTCAGAATCTGAGAGCTCTCTGACCCTCTATAGACAGCAGTGCAACTGAAATGATCCTTAGCTCCAGAAACGTAGCAAGGTCATATTTAAAATAGTCCATGTGACTTCAGGGGTTTAATTTCAATTTTACTAAACTAAGAGAATACTCTTTGTGTGCAAATAAAAAAAAAATAAAATTATTCAACGATTCTTCTCCCCAAGTTAACGTGTTCCACCATCTTGGAGGGTCAGCATTGTTTATGTTCAGTGGAAAGCAGGCAACTCGGGGAAAAGAATTGTTGAATAAATTGTTTTTATTGTTTTCTTTGCGCACAAAAAGTATTCTATCTTAATAATAAGATGAACGAAGGGCTAATGGGTTTGGAACGACATGAGGGTGAGTAATTAATGACAGAATTTTAATTTTTGGGTGAACTAACCCTTCAATTAAAATGCTGCAAAACAAACATTAAATTAATATAATTAATAACAGGTTGAATAGGAATTTGAATATTGACCATAAGGTCAAGAATAACTACTTGTGAATCATGTTGATGGCTTTTTTTGTGTGTGTTCCTATCCTCTGTAGGTAAAATAGACATGCTGGTAGCTGGAGCTGGCACTGGTGGCACCATCACTGGCATCGCTCGCAAGCTGAAGGAGAAATGCCCAAATATCAAGGTGAAGCTCATATCAATACATGAATTCTGTACCAGTCAATTACTTTTTTCTATTTATCGAAGTAGTTTGAAATAATCTTCTATTACTGTTTCTAATGAGTAACTACTTTTTTAATTCTTGAAAGTGTTGTTTTATGTTTTGTCAAATTCTAGTCAGTACACATTCTGAATAATAACTAGGTTGGAGACACTGCATGTATTTGTTTTTAAATATACTGCATGTTACAATTTTTTTTTTATGTCTTTGTTCCTTCATCAGATAGTTGGAGTGGATCCTGAGGGCTCTATCCTTGCTGAGCCAGAGGAGCTGAATAAGACAGATAAGACTCAATATGAGGTTGAGGGCATTGGATATGACTTCATCCCCACTGTTCTGGACAGATCTGTAAGTGTGTGTTTGCACAGTAGGCTTTGATGCATTTGAAATGACTTTCATTTCACTAAGGGGAATTGATCCTGTCACCATGACCGGTCTTAAATTATACATCCTGAAATTGGCATGGCAAGTCACCTTTATTTATCTAGCACTTTATACAATACAGATTGTGTCAAAGCATCTTTACAGTGGTAAATAGGACAAATGTGTGCAAGAGGACAGTAGTAAATGGTACATTTTCCAGTTAAAGTCAGTTCATTGTTGATTCAGTGATGTCATCATCCAGCTCGACTCACTTCTCTTCAAATAGTGTCTGTGCAATCAGGTCAACAATATTGCCAGAAATTTTGGCATGTCTTTGCAATGGTTACCATATTTTAGTATCATTGATATGCTTTTAAAGTTTCAGTTTATATTTTGAACTAGATTTACATTTTCTGTGTTCACTGTATGTATTTATTTAAATTGAGTTATTTTAGTACTTAAACTTTATGGAATGGTTTTGTTTTCTGTTTATTTTCGTCATCGTGTTATTAGCTGTAATTGCTAAACTGACTTTCATGAGTGTTTGCCAGTGTGTGTTTGCTGTCTGCACTTTATTTAATCATGATACTGCGTATCAAATTTCTTTAAAGAAAAAGGCAAATAATAGATGGTTTAAAGTGTCACACACATTCCAACCAACTCAAGACAATATAAGTTACATTTTTCTGCATTTACTGTGTCTCAGGTGGTGGATAGTTGGTACAAGTCCAATGATGAAGAGTCCTTTGCCATGTCTCGGATGCTCATCAGAGAGGAGGGTCTTCTGTGCGGTGTGTAAGAGCAGCACATCTCTCTTGTTTTATATGTGTTAGATTAAGTGTGCGTCTAAACTCTGTTGTCTGTCACTCTTTGTAGGTGGTAGCTCAGGCACAGCCATGGCTGCAGCGGTGCATGTAGCCCAAGAGCTGAAGGAAGGCCAGCGCTGTGTAGTGATCCTCCCCGACTCCATCCGCAACTACATGTAGGTTTCTGTGTTCTCAGGATTCTAGTGTGCTTAGCTGTGCTGTGACTGTGAGTTTTGTGTTGCCTGGTAGATTAAGCAACAACAATACTAATGCCATGTTTTAGACTTTAAACCAGACTGCTGGTATGTTTGGAATTGCATGTGTACATACTAAGAGTGGTGAAGAGCTCTTTTTGAATGTGTAGTTTCTCAAAATATTAAATGTAGCTAAACTAAGGTAATCTTAATTTGGTAGCACTACAAGATGCCAGCTAAAAGTAAATTTGTCAACATTTAAATTTTGAAGTAGATCAAAAACGTTCATCAAAAGTTGTCCTGAGAGAACTATGGGTATTGTTTTGGTTTTAGGACAACTTTTGATGAAAGGTTTTGATCCAGTTCAAGTGTTGACTATTATAATTTTATAAATTTAAAACTATTTAATACCACCCCTAACGCTGTTTAACAAAACTAAGCAGATAATTGTGGACTAAAAATTACTACTTATTTACTTTATTTAAAAGAACTATAATTTATTATGTTTTTAATTATATAATATTGTTTGTTAAAATCAGTGCTGTCAAACAATTAATGGCAATTAATCGTGATTTAACTGCATGCAAAAATTTGTTTACATAATACGTGTACGGTGTACACATATTGTATATATTTTGAAAATATTTACATGTGTATATACATTTATATATTTATATTTTTATATTTTATAGTGTGTGTGTGTGTGTGTGAGAGAGAATATAAATGTATACACACACACAAAATGTTTTAGTTGATTACCCCAACACAACTTCCTGAATCAATGGAGTATGTGTACTGTACACAGTATGCAAGTTTCTTTTCCCATGACGCAGTGCACTGAAAAGCCACTGTGTAATGCAAACATGTAATGCAGTGTAAAATGCATTTCAAACACATATGCTTCCATACTGTAAAAATTAAGCTTTACATTAACGTACCTTTTTAAAACACATTCTCCTCACCCACAGGTCTAAATTTCTTAGTGACAAGTGGATGTGTGAAAAGGGCTTCCTGAGTGAGGAGGATCTAGTTGTCAACAAGCCATGGTGAGTGTAAATACATAGCCACATACGCACATTTTCTTTGAAAGCACTCTTGTTATTTACACGCTGATATCCTGTGCAAATATAGACACTCTATGCATCTGTTACTACACTAGTCTGCATTACAGCCGCAGAAGCTTTTAAATGTAGAGAGGTGATCGGAGTCCGTCTGTGTGTCTTCTTACCGTCATGAGTTTATATTCTCCTCCCCCTCCACCCGTCTCTCTGTAGGTGGTGGAATCTGACTCTACAGGAGCTCCGGCTCTCCGCCCCACTGACTGTGCTGCCTTTAGTGTCCATTAAGAAGACCATTCAGATCCTGAAAGAGAAGGCTTTTGACCAAGCCCCAGTGGTGGATGAAGCTGGGTAGGTCATTCATCCAGAAACCTGTTTAACTAGAACTTGATCCTTTTCTCAAGTCTCTGAGGATTTTTGTCCCGTGTCCTTGAGAAGGTCACATATCAGTGCTAATCGCTTCAATCAATGCAGTGTCACAATTACTGCATATTCAGTGCTACTTAACAATAGGTTAATATTGTTAACAATTAATTAATATTAACTACATTAAATAAGGATGAGGAGAAATGTGTGTCATCATATTAATTTAATGATATGCCAAATCATTTATCCTTTACATTAAAATATAATTTAAAATATATTGTAAGTAAATATATCTTACAAATATCATACGATTTTCTTGGGTTTTTCCATTTGACACATAACATATTTTCAGTGCTGTCAAACAATTACTCACAATTAATCGCATCCAAAATAAAAGATTTTGTTTACATATATGTATGCTTACTGTGTATATTAATTATGTATATATAAATACACACACATACAGTATATAGTTTAGAAATATTTTAGA
>JAUMHE010000056.1:4416611-4426817 GCA_032359235.1 Enteromius mattozi
ATAATAATAATAATAATAATAATAATAAACACAAAATAATGAATACAAGGTGCAGAAACACAATAACTAGTATATGAAAAAGACTTGAGTTTATATGGAAAGTTGTGGGATTACTAATTTAGGATGCATGTTGAAAACTACTCAACATGCACTAATTGCCCTAGTAAAAAAGAATCAGTGTAAAATATATTTATTTAAGTATATAAGTACATCAGTTTAGTAAAAGTACAAGTGCATGGCTTTTATTAAGCAAATATGAAAATGTATTTGTGGTATACAAAGCATGAAATAAATGTAATTCAAATACATTTAAGTAGATTTATTTTTCACTATAGGGTGGTCAAACTACTTATTTATTTTTTTTAATAAAACCAGAGCAATATTTTAACATTCACTCACATTCAAACATATTTAAATAAATCAACATGTTCATAATAGGCACTGCTATATTAACAACACATACACTTTTATAATGAAAAGATGACAAAAGTCTCCATACAGCCTGTTAACTTTAAATCAACAGCGCCGCCTGCTGGGGTTATGAAGATTAGCACTTAATATCTAAAAATGTGGTTTTAGCTGGACTGTACGAGAGCTCAGCATTTGTCTTGTCTGTTCATTGCCAGTGATTTTTATCAGTGGATATATATATATAATGCAGCATTGCATCTTAAGGACATCTAAATTGCATCCATTAGGCCACGACTGCCCCCAAGAGCCTTGCTGTATTAGCAACCTAATAAATCAGCATGCACACAGTTTTAGAGAAAAGTAAGGAGGTTTATTAATAGCACTAGAGGTATTTTACACTTTTTGCCCATATATCTTAATTTCTCTTTATGGATCGCTGACCTCCTTCTTAATGACCATGTCAAAATGAACAGCAAAGCTTCTCACGTGCTCACATACAGTATTACCCTGGGTGAACAAGAAAGCATGTGCAAGTTTAACATGAGACTTAGCCAAAAAATGTGCTCTGCATGAACTTGCACAGGAGTGCATGGGGGTTGTTTTGGAAACTTTTTATCCTCTGGTCGAGTCTCCATTCCATCTCCACTGACCATCAATAACATCATTAGTTTTTTTCTTGAAGCTTCCTGGCACTGGGCCTCTGCTTGTTATGGGAAATCTGCCTTTGTTGTCATACAGGACCCTTCCTATTCAATCAGCAGTAATGCATATCCCAGCTTTACCTGAACTTCAATTTTCCGATGAACAAATGGTGATTACAACTTACAGTGTGACAGTAAGTGTTTCTAAAATAAAACCAGTTTCTTTTTCCCTTTCTTGGTGGTTTAGGATCGCGTTTGCACATGCTGATTTTGAATTAACTGGAGACCGTGAAATGTGGACAAGCTGGAAGAGTTGGTTTAGATCTGGCATGTTATTGCTGCAGGTGATTTACATTAGATTGTTTCAGTAATGTTTTCATGCTTCCTTTAATGAAAACAGACTTGCAGAATATCCCAGTATCGGCTATATATAATGTTTTTATTTAGCAAGGATGCAATAAATTGATCAAAAATGTGAGATGTTTCCACAAAAATATTAAGCAGCACAACTGTGGTCAACATATTAGAATGATTTCTCAACAATTTAAGACTGGAGTATTGATGCTGAGAATTCAGTTTCGCTTCACAGGAATAAGTTCAAGTTTTTTTAATTAATTAATATTTCATTTAAGAAATAATATTTCACAATATTAGCCTACTGCTTTTACCGTTTTTGAAAAATAATTGCAGCCTTGGTGGGCACAAGAGATTTGTTATAAAACCTATAAAAACCTTACTAACATTTGCAAGTTAGCCTATAGTGTAGGTTATTAATACCTTATATAAAGCCTACATGACAAAATATTACTATGAAATTATTAAATTATCTATATATGTTTAATGCTGAATAAATCAAATCACATGACAATTAAAATTAAGAATTACTCTCATAGATGATTAGTTTTTATTCAGGCTTCTATTACCATCCAGCACTGATTTAATTTTATTGCCACTGTGTTGGTAAGAGCCCTGTGTCTCCTCTTAGCTCACAATCATACCGTGGAGCAGCATAATAAGGCAGAAAGGCAGCTCTGGCAGAAGACATGCCTGGAAAGCTGTGAGGCGAATGAAGTCCTGCTCCAACAAAAACATTACAAGCGCTCCTGTCTGCTTAACAGCATTATTTCCACTCATTACATGTGCTGTGCAGATCCCCGCTCACTCACACAGACCTGTATCCTGCGAGTGAGTCATGCGGGCTTCTGCGTCATTCTCCGTCACAGCCACCAAGAGGAAATTCATCAGAAGAACATTCATATTGAGATTATTATCCAGAGCCAAGATAACATGCTCCTTTCTTGAATGACTGCTTTTCAACCTTCTCTGAAGTGAAACGCTCCAGTCAGGCTGCTCTTTCTGTTGAATACATGGTTACTCCAGTAGGTGACGATACACAACTGTCTTTATAATTTAGTTCCAACTCTAGTTAAACACACCTGAAGCAGGTAATCAAGCTCTTACTAAGCATATTAGAAACTTCCATGCAGGTGTGTTAAGAGATAGTTTATCCAAAAATAAAAATGTTCCTTTCTTTTACTTACATTTGAAGCATCCTATGTGTATGTGACTTTCTTCTTTCAGACAAATCCAAATCTGAGATATAATAAAAATTGTCCAGACCCCTCCAAGCCTTTGAATAGGCTTAAACGGGTGGTAGCCTTTACGCGTCAGGAGACCTGAAATAACGTGCACGTATTCGTAATAAAAACGCCCCTCACACGGCTTAGGGTTGTAAATAAAGGCCCCCTGTAGCGATAAATTTTGCATGATTAATATCCATACTTATAAATATCCACTTTTCTCTCACTTCTGCTGACTGTGGAGACCGGAAGGAGTACCGGCGATGACGTAAGACACATTGTGTTACGTGATTACATTTACATTTACATTTACATTTATTCATTTAGCAGACGCTTTTATCCAAAGCGACTTACAGGTGGTTAGTGACAAGCTCAGACACAGAACAAAACAAAATGCCAGTCATGAATTAGAAGCACAAACCAAGGATTTTTAAATAAAAAAATGCAGAAGGATTTCGAAGCCAAGAGGAGATCCTTAGCTAAAGTAAGAAAACGTTGATTGGCGCACGTGCGATCATACATCCTATGACATCCACCGAGATTACTTCTTCTGGTTTCCACAGTCAGCAGACGTGAGAGAAAAGTGCTAGTTAAGTTTGAAATTTGGATATTTATCATAAAAAAAACTCATTGGGGCGGGGGCTTTATTCACCACCTGGAGCTGTGTGAGGGACGTTTTCTTACAAATACGCGCACGTTATTCCACGTTATCCAAAGTTTAATGGCTATCACCCGTTTAAGCCTGTTCAAAGGCTTGGAGGGGTCTGGACAATTTTTATTATAACTCCAGCTGGATTAGTCTGAAAGAATAAAGTCACATACAGCTAGGATGCTTCAAAGGTGAGTAAAAGACAGGATAATTTTTGGGTGAACTAACCCTTTAAGGCAAGTTGGAGCTAAACTCTGCCGAACAGCAGTCCTCCAGGACAAAGTTTTGACAACCCTGATGTAGACAATCGATTGGTTGTCTCGTTGAACAATGGAAGAAATTGCGTTTCGTGACGCTAGGTCTCATATGTTTACATGTGTGAGAGAGACGCTTGTGTCTGTGTGCGTGAGAGAGAAAGAGAGGCCTAAAAATGCATGCTCATTGCAATCTCTCTCTGAACAATGAGAAACAGCAGTTTAAGAGAGTGGTTTAGCTTCAGTGGCAGATAGTGTAGCGTTGATTGATTCTTCAGTGGGTTTTTTGGTAATCATCGTTGGTGAAGCAATGTAAGTTACACAATATTAACTTTTTGTTTATTGAACTGTTGTATGCAAACAATATAGCTTACAAACATGGTTTAGGCTGGTGTAGGCTGATGTTTTAGCAAATAATTCACAAAATGCTAAATTGCTTAAATTAAGTACTAATGTTGAATTGACTTTTTAAAATTCTTGCCTGAACTAAATTATTTAATGTAGAAATTACATGTGTTTTCCTATAGTATTTACTTTACCACAAATTAATTTTTATCAGTGAGGATCATTTTACGACTTGCTGAATATCTGCAGAAGAACATGAGAACAAAACGAGTCGTCATTTTTATTATTAAACTTGAAACTTTTACATGGACGAATGCACATTTTTATGAAAAGGTTTTTTGTTTTTTTTAAACAAAAAACATAAAAAAAAAAGTGTTAAAAGGAGCCAGTAATCAAGTGCAAAAGTTCACTGTGATTGGCAGCATGCAATCCATCAGTCACTGCTGCAGCTGCAGTGTTCAGCCACACAGCTTCCTGAAATTGAAACATTGCTTTGGCTTTGTCTGTCAGCATGATTTGTGTTTTGGGGTGTTGTAAAGACACACTTGTATAACAGGATTTACTTTGCCAAGAACATGCAGTGGTTTTTCAACCTCAGGCTCTGGTCAGTCAAACTCATCATTATGTTTTCAAGCTTCTCAGACAAGAGCGTTAAGGAATGTGTGTGTGTGTCTGAATCAGTTGGTGTTCATCCTTCTTTAAACCCAGAGTGCTGGACCACCTCCAAGAGCATGAAAAACCTTTATTGCACAAATGTCCCTGCCAACATCTTTCAATCCGGGGTTCTGTTCTTCTCATTTCCAGTGACGACGGCTGTGACACTGTGTGATGAAGGATTGGGGCTTTCGGTGTAATCTCAGTTCACTTACGGTCAGAGAGAACAAGTGAAATGCACATTAACATTTGTAGTCTATAAACACAAAAAGGCAAGTCAAATTTATTTGTATAGCGCCCTTCACAATACACATTGTTTTAAAGCAGCTGTACAGAAAATCACAATGTTAATGTTTTAATATGAATGTATTAATATTGGCATACTTCATAGTCACATTTACCAATTAAGAGCTGTGTAAATGTGTAAATTTACAAATCTAAACATTTAAGAATAATTAAGTAGGCTAATTGTAAATGCATTAGTGAAGGTATTAAAACTAAGGAAATTTATTATTGACCAGAAAATTGTAAACCAATCAAACCTTTGAGAGATCTTACTCTGGACATTCTTTTAGCCAGCTTGCTGAAGTGCCAGATGTTTTTAAACATTACTGATGGAAGCATGCTACACTAACACTTGTATGCTGATTTTCCTTCAATTTACAGGCCAACTAATCAATGTCCTCTTTTTTTTAGCTAAAAATCCTTGGCACCGTTTGTGAGAGCAATGTCAAATTATAGATGTCAGCCTACTTAAACATAAAACCTTAAAACCTTTAATAAAATTAAACTTAAAATGTTGATGAATTCTGATGAATAAGATGTCACTTTATTGTTTTTTTTTTTAATTTAATAATATTTAAATATTTTATTTTAAACTATTTTATTAATAAATATATAAACTACTTTTTAATTTGATGTATTCATGTTTTCCCTTTTTTTAATTCTTGTGGTACATTCTTGTGGTCTGTTTATCATGTTGGGTTTTTAATAGGCTTGTTGTAAGGATACAGCCTACTACCCAAAGCATAATAACTGGAGTCATTTATTAGACTTTTAATGTGATATCTGTCAACCCTTCACTGGCACTTTAAATAAATCACACACAACTCCTTTAAGCTGCACACTGCTTCCTTCAGAACTTTTGACAGACCTGTCCATTCCAAAGCTGTTCAGACGAGAAGCTGACAGAGAGTAAACAAGCATATTGGTCCTGTCTAAGCTGTGGAGACTGGAGATGAACAAGTTTGTCCGTCTGCCCCTAAATACATACATGTACACAAAGTCCAATACACAAACATACCTTCATTTATTTGCAGTGAAACACAGATGATGCATCCACATTCTCCTGCTGGGAAAGTCAATGTTAAATAAAGGCTGAGGTGTTTTAGACTTACTCAGCCCCTCCAGAGAGTGCGCTGGCCAGAACGTCACATAATACGAGGCATTGAGAAGAGCTATTTGATTCTGAAAAGCAGGAGAAAGTGGTGGTTGTGCTTGTGCTTGTGCAATCGTAATGGGGAAGTTGCTGGGAGGGTTGATGGTTGGGTAGACATGACGTAAGGAAAAACAGCTTTGGTTTCAATTTGAGTCTTTTGCGTCATTCCACTGAATGCCATAATAAATCATGGAAATGACATCCCATTAGCCCCACTCCAGGCTTCCGCCCTCCACCGGCCTCCACTCAGCCTTCAGCTGTGCTTCTTCATATGGCGAGGTATAAAATATCACTATATCCATTGAGAGAGAAGAAAAGCACTATAAAAGCAGAACGAAGTGGCTCTGAGAGTCTTAATGAAAAGGTTATCAGAAGACTGAAGAACGAAAGAGGCTGTTGAAAGAGTCAAACTAGACAGTAAGGGTAACTGGAGGGCAAAGTGAAAAGAATGGAGAAGTAGCTGTGTGCATTTGATGATGAACTGACGTCACAGCCAGTGCTCAGAGCGCAGCTTCAGGCAGAGAAGAGGAACATGTGTTTGGCTTTTCACCTTTTCACTTTTAGACTCAAAAAAAGTGCCTGTTTTTGTTTCTATAAATTCAGCGTTTTCAGCTGCAGCAGTTTTATGTTCTGTTTTCTGAAGTATGGACTGTGGGGTTAGTCAGCTGCTTGGCTCTAGAAATCCTGCCCGATCTCATGAATGTGCATATAAATAGTACGCCAAATAAAAGCGAAAACTTGTGGTATAGATACGCCAAAAATGACTTTGGCGTGTATAAGCCAGTGATGGGTAGGATTAAGGTTGTGGGGTAGATGCGCATCATATGTATGCAAAAACTACGTATCATATGCACGCGTGCACATTCTGCAATGCAAAGTGTTTTTTTAATATATTGCCTAATTATTCCTGTTTTACCATAAAAAAAAACTTAAAATGAACAATGATCCATTCTGAAAAGAAAGGCTTATCTTGTCCGTAAGCCAAAACTATGAGTTAAAATATGATTTTGCTATGAGGAAAATATAGATAAAAATTAATTATGAGTAAATGTAGATTGCACAACAGCTTAGTATAAATTTAATGACATATGTGCAAAGAAAAATAACTCTAAATACTTCAAAAACAATATTTTGTATTGTAATAAAACATGCATTGTGGTGATGGTGATGATTATAATTATTATTATAGTAGTAGGCCTAGACATAACATTCATAATGCAGATTATGTATATAGTTGTAGAAGATAGTGCCATGAAAAACTGCACATTTATGATGAGACCTTGCATACATAATCTGTATTAGCCTAGTCATTCCCATGATCTTGGCATCACTAATGCTATGCATGTGTGCTAGTTTAATTTTAGCACAAGAATTTTAGGGTCCATGCTAAAGGGTTGAATCATGTACCAGTAACGGTAGTTGTTGCATTTTTGTAGTATACATTAATTTAGGGTTTTAGCAGCAGTCCGACTCTGATTCTCTGATCTGAAGGACTGCAGAGAAGTGTTTGTTGCTCATTCGAGTGAATAATTGACCCTGTGACTGTGAGAAGAGATTCTGGGGAGGCAGTTAATAACCTTGCACTTCCAACGCCTTTTTATTGTATTACAAACGTTTGAGCTCATTTGTGAATCAGCCCCCCTGAAGGCTAACGTCTTAGCTGGCTTTGTTGACCCTCACACTTGATTTCATTGCATAAACGAACAGATCATAATCATAATGAGGCTTACAATCTGTGCCGCATTTCTTGCTTGAATATTACTAACAATAAAATCACTAAATGTCTGTATTTCTTAATATAATTGTGTTTTTCATTACCTCAGATGTCCGTGAGAGGTCTGGACCAGAGGAGGGCGCCCTTGAATTGACATGAGGTATGAAGCACTTAACCTCTGGAACTCCATTGGGAACGCTACAAAAATACACGTCACAATATTTTAAGCCAAGTTTTTGTAATAATGCATAACTACACTGAATCACATCTCCTTAATCACACACCGTTTGTAAATATCCTAAGGGTGCATTGTCTAAAAGCATTATTATCTTCTGAATATCTGGAAAGCTGAGAAAAGGTGCCAAAGCAGTTGATAAATGGGCTTCTAATGAATTCTTCATTGCAGTGATTATTTGTAATTACGCAGATAGCTGCTAACAATGCTCCCTCCACTCAGTGACGGGACTATCTTTCATCATTACTGAAATGTGTATGAATCAACACAAAAGCTCTTTTCCGAAGTTGCTGACGCAAATGGATTATTAGGAGTCTTTCTTCTCTGCGGGGAGAGGCTAACTGCATTGGCGTTATTCAGGGAAAACAGCCTCTGTGTCTTTACACCCTGGGGATTTTTTTCTGTCTCCAAAGATCAGAACTTATTCCACACGAGACTATAGTTAGAAGCAGATGAATTTGAGTGCTATACAGCAGTTCAGAATAGGGAATGAGTCAGAGATACGTGAATCTTTCCATGTGTAGGCCTATGTGTGAGATTAGGCTAAACTCAGACGCTTTGTATGGAAATCTACAGTTTATGGACCTTTTTAATAAATACACATCTTATGTTATATTAAGCATACATGTTATTAAGTTTTCTAGCCAGTGTCAACATTACCTCTATGCCTTTGGAATTAACTATGCTGTTGTGTATCTGTGACAGACTTGGAAACTAAGTTTTGATTACAAAAAGTGTAATGGTTTTCACAAAAATATTAAGCAGCACAAATGTTTTAAGCAGCAAATCAGCAAATTAAATTGATTTCTGAGGCGTCATGCGACATTGAAGACTGAAATAATGATCCTGAAAATTCAACTTTGCACGACCCTTAACCTTTAAACAGTGGTGTATAGTCCAACACCACTCTCATATCAATTGTTTAGGAATATGAAAATAAACAGAACAAAATACATTCAATTCATTTCATTTCGTTGAATCTGTACTCTGTTTTAGTTTGTTTTTACAGTTTGATAAAAAAAAAAAACATTTACAAGTATGAAAATAAACGGTTTTCTGCCTGCGTCATCGTTGGGTTTCTCGATTACATAAACAAATGCAGTTTATTGTCTGTAAGCAGTCTGTGTAACAGGATACTGTTCATCAAGTCATGTTTATGTAAGTTGTGTTTTCTCATGGACAGACAGGAGTTCATTCCTCTGAGATATGACACTGTCTCGCGCAGTCGTTTGAATTTTAATAGCTCAGTGTTGGAAGGCCTTAAAGTGCCCTCATGCATGGATGACATCACAGGTCCCCACAGTGCTTTGCTGCAGGCGGCACAAACAGAGGTGACAGCCAGTGCAAACGAGGCAGAATAAAAACCCAGGGCTCAGCAACAGACAGCGTGCGCTATCATGTCTGTCTGACCCAAAATCATTGGAGGCAATGAGGTCGTTTCCTTTTTACTGGCTACACAGTTGTTTATCTCTTATGTAAACATTCTGGACTATACATTTGACACACTGCCAAAGTTAGATGAGCGTGACTTCTGGAGCGTGACGTGTCTTCGGCCTGTTCCTTTTTTCCGCTGAGGAAGCCATTTGACACATTCAGTGAAGCACGATTACAAATCCCTTGCCCCATGGCAGAGTTTCTCAAAAGGAGGCCATAAATTTACAAGACTCTTCACAGTCAAATGTACAAAGTATTGGCATATGAATATGTCGAACACATATTCATAAACATATTCATTTGCCTCAATTGCTCTGTTTGTTTGTTGAATGTTTGTAGCTCGGATCTGTAGCTTTGTATTTCTGTCTATTACTCTCTGTTGTTTAAAGTGATAATATATAACTTAACTCCCCCTATATTTCCTATAGTGTATATCAGACCTATTTGATTGTTGATCGTTCACTTTTAATCTAAAAAAGACACGTATCCAAACTTTAACAGAAGACAGTCAGAATGTGAGGGCTGTTGATACGGCTTTGGATGCATGTAGTTCAGCTCATGTACATTGTTCTGTTCCGGCAGCAGGGCAACTGGGTGACTGTGAGACGGCATAGTCGCGGGTCAAAACACTGCTCTTCCGTTCTGATCAGAACATCAAACAGGTTCTCCCCACTTAGTGACGCACTCACTGAGAAACCTGATGAAAGTGCTCTATTAATTGGCGATTCTATTGTACGGAACATGAAAAAAGAGACACCAGCCACCATAGTCCAGTGTGTTCCGGGAGCCAGAGCGCCTGACATCTTGGCAAATTTGAAAGTGCTGGCTAATGCTAAACGTAAATTCAGTAA
>JAUMHE010000056.1:4429694-4452232 GCA_032359235.1 Enteromius mattozi
TTCAGACTGCACGATTTTCAAAGTAGTCGCGTCACAGATCTTTTCACACTGCATGACTATCTGGGATAGCATTCAGTCACTGCTGTGTTCACGCTGCATGATAGATTGGCGACAGGGGGTTTCACACTGCATGCCTTTACAATAGCGAAGAATCACCAACAACTTTGTCTCACTGCCAAACACACGCAAGAAGTGACATGGAAACAACGCGAGGTCACGTGTGCAAGACCACAGAAGTGACACAGAAGTTCTCACGTAAGACTGGGATTATTATTAAAAATGATAGCAAGCAAAATAAGCTTGCCATACAAATTGCATGTGCACTCATTTGTGGTATAATGAGCAAAATGGAGCGTAGCTGGAAGAAAACAAAGCTAGAAGTGTTTCATTTAGCTTGGCAGGAAAATATGCTAACTTACAGAAAAGCATTAAAAAGGGTTAGATCTGATTACTTTTCATCTCTATTAGAAGAAAACATACATAACCCTCGGTATCTATTCAATACAATGACTAAATTAACGAAAAATAAAGCATCAACAGGTACTGACTTTCCACAAGATCACAGCAGTAATGACTTTATGCAATATTTTACTTCCAAGATTAATACTATTAGAGATAAAATAAAAACTGTGCAGCCGTCAGATACAGTATTGCATCAGATGCACTGTAGATCCCCTGAGGAAAAATTCTCATTCTCTACCATAGGAGAGAAAGAATGTATAAACTTGTTAAATCATCTAAACCAACAACATGTATGTTAGACCCTATTCCATCTAAACTATTTAAAGCACGTATCAGGACCTGTTTGTTAATTACTTATAAAGCCCTGAACGGCTTAGCTCCTCAATACTTGAGCGATCTCTTATCACATTATAGTCCTCCATGTCCGCTGCATTCTCTGGCCATTTGATAATACTTAGAATATCAAAATCTACTGTGGGTGGCAGATCTTTTTCCTATTTAGCACCCAAACTCTGGAACAATTTACCTAATACTGTTCGGGAGTCAGGCACACTCTGTCAGTTTAAATCTAGATTAAAGACACATCTCTTTACTCTGGTTTACACTTAACACACTAATACACATCTATAATCAAATCCGTTAAAGGATTGTTAGGCTGCATTTATTAGATCAGCCGGAACCGGGAACACTCCCATTAACACACAATGTACTCGTTACGTCGTAAAAAGAATGGCATCTATGCTAATATTACTCTGTCTCTCTCTTATTCTGTTTCTCAGTCCGTATCCAGATCAGATTGTGTATCACCACAAAGAGATGATCTTCATCTGAGACCAAAACACCTAGATGATCACCCAAACCAAATGCACACAAACACACACACGCACTACAAGTCCTTTGCACAATCTGACATGCGCTTAAAATTAAACTGGAAATATTTTTATATTTTGTAAAATGTTAACACATTATATTCTGTTTTTTTAACAAACAAATAATTTATTATAATTATAATTTGTTAATATATAAGGACATATAGTTATAATGTTAGTTATAGCTATATCTGCAATATAATTTAATTATAGCCAAAGACTGACTATCTGTCTAATGCAGGAAATGACTGTTTGCTAAATGGATTGCTGTGGAATGTAGACCATTTGTAGACTTTAGATAAATAGTATGGAAATACAATTTATTGATTTCTAAAGCCACTGTTTGCAAAGTCGATTTAATGCTTTAGTCTCATAATAATGTCATTAATGTTTAAGTGCTTTTCTTAGTAAATATTGGATTTTTGTCATTAGCAAATATTGAGTACATATCATTATTTTGTAACTGAAGTAATGAACTAAAAACACATTATGTAATTAACTAAATTAAATGACACTATGCTAAAGTGGGGGAGGAACCGGTTAAGTGGTGGAGTGTTTTATCATCACAACATGACACAATGCAGTGCTGGTCACGTAGCACTCTCCTGTGTCACCCTCAACTCTGACACGTGACAGGAAACCTGATCTGCACGTTCTCCATGGGAATGGGAAGCAGACCGCCGGCTTTCACACACCTCCCTTACTCCACAGCCAGCTGCAGGACAGTCAACAAAATGCAAAATCACCTTTCAACGTCAGCAATATTACACAATCTACAACAGGCTGCTTTTAATATGCTTTGTATGCATTAAATCATGTACATATACATGGTACATTTTTGATTAATAAACCCAATTTTTACACAGTTACTTTCAGAATGCTTAAATCCGCATAAAGAAGTTAAAATGGCATGGCTGCTTCAGCAAGTAGGCTACGTTTTTACATTACTTTTGCATTTGTTAACATTGTCGGGTTGGTTTAAGTTTGGGTTTGGTGTAGTGCAAACCTATCCTGGAGGACCCCCTGCCCTGCACATTTTGTATGTCTTCCTCATAATTAGGGAGACATGCAAAATGTGCAGGGCAGGGGGTCCTCCAGGACAGGTTTTGGAAGCACCGGTGTAGGGGATTTTTCCAGCATGACAGAGCATTAATCAGCGATATTTGATATTTGAATTCTGAATGGCTGCAAAATGTACCTAAAGCAACATAATAAAAACTCTGCAAAACATACCTGTACCAACCTAATAAAAATGTGCATTGTACATTGCATTTGCCGAGAAATCTTTCCCAACAGTTCTAAAATATAAATCATTAGTATAAATTTATCATAATTTATTTAATTAAAGAAATGGTTTGGAAGATGAATTTTGCACTTTCATATTTATTATATTATACATTTTCTATTTTTTTATCAGACAAACAAATGTATAAAAACAATTATTGTAAGTGTTTGTTTAAGTGTTTGTGTGTCATCCACTTATTTTTTACATGAATTTTGCGATATCACATTAAAAAATGCTGGATAAGAAGTACATACATTTTTAAAATGTGCACAAAATATATATATCCTCTACTGAGGAGGATACGTTTTCATGAACTGTCACAACTATCCCCACCCCAATAGCCGTAGCTTAGCTTTTAGCATTTTATCATGAATGGCTATTTTGGTTAATTATGTTTTGATGCTGGTTTATGCTGGTCTTTTGCTGGTTTAAGCTTGTCCTCTGCTGGTGTATGCTGGTCCTTTGCTGGTTTACGCTGGCCTTTTTGCTGGTTTATGTTGATCACGTGTTGGCAAAGGACCAGCATAAACGAGCAAAGGACCAGCATAAAGGATGATACTCATGTGTTTAGCGTGCATATAATATGCAGTTTTCGCGTGCATATTATAAGCAATTTGTTGCTGTGCATACACAGTTTTCGCCTACATATGATAAGCATCTACCCTACAACCCTAATAATACCCATTGTGTATCATACGCACAAGATCAATTTCCGCATATAAACAGTACACCAAATCGAAACATAATTCATGTTATTTATACGCACTTTCATAAGTTTGGGTTGGATATTGATATTGACTTTTCAAACTGACAGTGTTTACGACTGACTGTGTTATAGCATCGTCATCAATAGTATTTTTAACAGGAGCAGTAGCAGTATTGTTGTTAATTACTGTGACACGTTTTATTTTGAAGGAAGAGGCAATTAGGCAAGATATTAAAATGAAAGTAATAAGAGATAGAGAGGGTGAGAGGTTCTCGCTTGCTCCAGTGCTCCCAGGGTCAGCTGTTTGCTGAATGACGCACATTGAGCCCCAGTTAATATTGTACAGGAGGCACTGGCGTCTGACTGAGCATTCCATTACAGGCCTTTCATGCTGAGTTCACTAAGCAGCTGTGCACTGATTTAGCCTGCCTCTCTCTCTCTCTGTCCTGGGATCAAAGTCTGGGTCATTTACCAACATTACAGAGAAGGGACATAATACAGATCAATAGCATGACATAGAAAGAAAGGTTCATTGCAGAGCATTTGTTTTAATTGGTCTAATTTTAAAAGTTCATTTTGCTCCTGTTTACCTTAGATACTTGTACTGGAAATAAATAGTTAGCACATTGTCTTTTTTTTGTCATCAATATCAATTTATTGGGTTAAAATATCATTACTGTAAGGGAAAGTGTATATTTGGTAATGATGAACCATTTCTTTATTTTCCACCAATTGAATCTCTTATGCATTGATTTTAAATGGTCCTGCAGTGTGATAAATACTTTTTAAAGCTCAAAGATATCACATATTCCATGTCACGAAAACCACATGCATTACAATCATAGAGAATCAAATGAAAATGCTTTATATTTACCAAGTCAGCTTTATAAATACATAATCATAATAAATGCACTATTGACTTGTAGATTCCTGTGGTGAAAAAGAATCTGACAGTGACAATGCAAATGTCATCCAAACTTCAAATCTCTTAGAAAGTGAAGCCGCCTTTCTGAGAAACACACTATTACACCCAACCCAGTACCGGCTGTTTCTGGTTAGTGACGTAAAGCCTTTCTCAACCTGTGAACCACACATTCTCCTTTAATAATCTCCAGGAGTGCCACGATGGACTGTAAGGAAGAGTTATGCAACAGAATAAATGGGAATGGTCTCATAATGGCTCTATTATCATAAAGGTTAAACCCCTTACCGTTTTTCAAACTGTATGGGGTTTGTGTGCTCTGCTTTGTTCAAAATGTACGCTACTGCCAGATCTAAGTCTCCTGAAATTGATTGTTGTTCACAGCTGGAAGTTTATTGGAAACTAGAAATGTCCATCATATCAAAATCCTCACAGAAAAATGAGAACAGTGCACAAAAAAACATGGATTTTAGCAAGATCAGACTTGTTGTTGATGTGATTGATGCCAACAGCATAGGCCACACTGAGCAGCTTATGACAAGAAGATTATGAAGTATTGAACAAACAGCGATTTGGTTCATACACAATGATCTGATCATCTGGTTGTTTCTTGAACTTTTGTCTGAGAAGCAAGTCACAGTCCTGTTTCTAAATGTATTATTATTTTTTAGGTGGCAAAATTTCAGTCCTTTTTTTTTTTTTTTAAAGCAACTAAATAATATATGGAAGTAATAACATACAACTAAATAAAACTACATTTTTGCCTGTGCTGTGAAGGTGCATTCAAGCCAAAGACAAACCCAGACTACACTAACTGCACTAACACTTTTGAAGTGCATAAATATCAGGACAAAATGTACTTAAATTAATGTTTGTGGAATGTTTTATGACTTTATTCAAACAGTATGTTCTCATAACATTGAGAGAATACATTCAACACTAATGATTTTTAGTCGAAAACATTCAAAAAAATAAAAAATAACCATTTTCTTTGCAACCTTTTAAAAAAAATTTTAATAATAACACAACAGGACATTCAACCTTCTATAAAAAAAAAATAAAAATTATATATATATATATATATATATATATATATATACTGTATATAGTCATATTCGGTGTGAAATGTTATGAGAACGTAATCATTACCAAAGTAATTGACCTTTTAAGAACATCAAAAAAAATGTTCAAATAACATAATATATATTAGGTAAAAAATAAAATTAGCAGAGCATTTAGGAAATGTTTATGATACTTTATGATAACAATAAAGATATAGTTTTACAAATGTTCTAATTCTGTGATAATATAGCTGTCAGCACCACAACACTAATTGTAACTACACAGAGGAACACTGAGGATCATCGGAATCACTTTAAGGATTATTTCTTCTCCAATCAGAAGTGAACCGAAATTGACTTTAAAACAGTCAAGTGTCTAAAGTGGAAAAAATATGGGCACACTTATAGTAAACAAGACTTAATTGTCCAATGTTCCACTGACGCTTAATATAGATATTGCTATTGTTATAGTTATCATTCTTGTTGTGAACTGGACCTTAAGGGAACAGAATGCAAGACCTTGTGCTTGTTTATTTTTTTTTCATTCCACATCCATAGACCTACATTTTTTACACTTAAAACATCTGCTATGTGCTCACAAGTATCCCATTTGGCATGAGAAATATTTACAAATTCAGTTTGCACAGTACATCATGGTTACTGTTTATTGATTTTGTGATGAACATATTGGTTTTTACCTTTACAATTACTAAAGAGGACAGCTATAACATGCTCCTCTAAAATACTTGATTCTGAATGGTCAGTGATGGCTTTCTGCGCTCAAATATTATTATTACTGTTAAACTCTTTAGTTTGTCGTCCAAAATTTCCCATGTAGCAGTGTCCCCATGTCTCTTTTTTCATTATAATCCAATCAGTATTTCATGTCCATATTTTCCTGTTAAAAAAGGCTGGTTTGTGCTTGTTTAAGATGGTCCTTTGCTGGTCATGCACTAGTGCTAAGCTACTGGTCCTAAGAAACTAGCTCCTGCTCAGGACCAGCTAGGACCAGCACATGCCCAACTTAAACCAGCTCATGACCTTGATTCAAAACAAGCCTAATCAGCATATGCTCGATTTTTCAGCAGAGTTGTATTTATTTGCTAAGTAGCCATGGGAAAAAGTACACTCAGCTGGTCATTATCTCACAATAAACTCCTTCAGTGTGACATAAGACTCCTCCGCTCACATTTAGATGTTGATCACCCAGCCAGAGTTTATTTTGCGATAATGAGCAGCTGACTGTACGCTATCTCTTACTTGTTTCCCATTGGAAGTTCAAAGTGAAGGTCTTCAAATATCAGATATCAGATATCTCTCATTGCTGTCCACTCTTACCTGAACAACTGAGAACTAGACTAAAAGCTAAAAGCATTTCTAAAAAGACATTGAAGTGGTTTCTCTGAGCTTCCAGTCAATAGCTGCTAGCTGTTAGTCTCCTAGCGCTGCACTACATGACCTCTGACAGATTCAACTCATCTCTCGCTCATACTTATCTCAGCTTACAATCTTGGCTACTGAATGTCCCAGAAGGGAAAGATAGAGCGGTGCGGTACCAAAATACCTCTGACTAACCTACCATACACACAACTATTGCACTCTATAACCCATGTAATGTCATTACATCCACACGCTCGCCTCATTAAAGACACCCAACTTTAATCTGATACTCATCATATGCTATTGAGCGTCCCAAGAGACATGTCAAGTGTTAAGCAATAAACGCATTCCTCAATTGATTATTCTTCAAAGTGGAAAAAACACTGAAATTCTCAAATATAAAAGCTTTTTTCTTTACCTCTCAAGAGGAACAAAATATTATACACCAAGTGCTACTTGATTACATTTTTTTTTTTCTCTCAAATCTTTAAACCCCTGGTTATTTATAAGGCTGTTTGAAATGATATACATTTGATTTGGACACAAACAAACAAAAACAAAAAAAACTTTAGTCTTTAGTTTTAGTCAACATATGTTTAAGCTCATTATCTTAAATATTTAATACTACTTTATTGCTATTTTAGATTTTTAACACAAAATAAAATATAAAGGATAGAAAAAGAAAAAAATCAGAATACAGGATATTGTATCCCTATGTATGTATATATATTCAATGCAGGTGTAATTAAATTTTAATAGCATTTCCGGACAATATTACATTTGATATTTACCTTTGACATTTATGAATGAGGAAGCATAAAAAGTAGAAAACGGATGCCTGTTCCTGGTAACTGATGTTTTTTGCAGGCCCTCATCATGAGATCAGCAGTCTTTCAGAGAGATCTGGATATACACACAGAGATATTTAAGAGAGCTTCATCAATCAGAGTCTGTGTGACAGAGGTTTTGACACGCTGTGAGCAGGCGTTTGAGCTCATGAGGAGCAGGGCATCCAGTCAGAATGATTGGCATGGACCGCTGGCTTCAGAGCTGAATGTATGAGCGTGGTATTCCCAGCACAGATCAATGTGAGCTCTGGGCACAGAGCCACCCGCTCGCTTACAGCTGGAGAGATGAGCGCACACACGCTGGAATGTGTTTACATGGGCTATGTCTTCCACTGTACCTGTGATCCTCTCCGCAGAAGCTGTCACATTAGATTATATATTACAGACAGTTGTGTTTCACAATAATTGTTTTGTTTATACTGGTTGTTCGGGTTTCTGAGTTGTTTACGGTCTGGAAATAAATTTCATGGTATTTAAACATGTTGGATCACTGTTGTATCAAAAAGAAACAACAACAACTTTCTCAAAGCAGTACTTTGTTGTTTTCATTAAAATAACAAATACTTAACAAGTACTTGAGAAGTAAAACTGCATTAGAGTTTAGAGAATACATCTCGAATTAAGTATTATATATTTCTTATGCCACAAAATTACGTTTTCTGTAACTTTTTTAAAAAATGTTGTTGCGAAAAAAATGCTAATAATTATAATTAAAAACATAAACTAAATAAATGTTAGAGAAGTATGCCTATATTGAATGAATTGCTGTATTATTCTTACAGCACAAGAAAGTAGTTGAATAATTTCTTAGATCTTTGTTTAAAAAAGAAAGAAGAGGAATAAAAAAAGCAATAATTACAATATATATATATTAATAATATTGTTATTTTAAATATTTGACTTTAAATAATAAATACTTTTTTTTTTACATTGCATTGCAGGATTTACGTATACTATAGTCAACATTTGAAGTGGATCATAAAAGTTCATGAAAGTTGTCCCAAGACAAGAATGGTATTGTTTTAGTTTTAGGACAACTTTGATGAAAGGTTTAGGTCTACTTCAAATGTTGAGTAGTGTATGTATGTATATATAGCATTTTGTACATGTTAATTTGTAGGTGAATAATCATGCATTCGGATAATCCTGACAATCTTATATTTGACAAATGTCTTTAAGGAAAAAACACGCATTTTGTTTTGAGGATGCTCAAAGGAATTTCACCCAAAATGAAAATAATGGCATACTTTACTCATCCCCAAGCAATCCTAAGTGTATATGACTTTCTTCTTTCAGATGAACACAGTTTTTATTTATTTTTTTTTATCCTGGCTCTTCCAAGCTTGGTTATGCTCGTAAATCGGATATATCTGCAAGTACTGTGTTTGTAAATCTAACCTGATGGCTTGGGGGTGAGTAAAATATGCTGTAATTTCCATTTTTTTGGTGAACTATTCCTTTAATATCAGTTATTCAATAACACAGATTCATTTTAAGCAACTGTGTAATGTTTAAAATGAATACCTTTAGTAGAAAAGTGAAATTACATTTTAAACAAAAGGAACCCTCCCACCCCAAATTGTGGAGAAAAACACATCTGAACACAGAAATAAATTTCAAGAGTTGATTTTTTATTCAAATAAATAGCCACATAAATAATACTCCATCTCTCATATACTTTCACACAGCCATGTACAATCACACATACAGCAAGCAAGCACATCAGGGAAGTATAATTTATAATGTATAATCAACATAAAAAAAAAATTCAGAACAGTTCAGCATCAAAACATAGTGTTTTAAAAGTAACTACAGACTTGTCTATACCTGCAGTGGAAACAAACACTATTTTCAAAAGCAACTGTCATCATAAAGTGCATAATTTTCAAACAGCAAATGAAATGAAAGTATAAAATGGGGTGTTTGAACTAACAAAGAGCATAAGTTAAACAACTCTGCAGCTTTCTTACATCCTAAAATCATCCTAAAAAAAAAATCACCACCACTGGATTTGTTCAGACAAAGGCACAAGTTTTGTGGTGGGTGAAAAAGGAAAGGGGTGTTAACACTGTTTCTTACATCACCTTCAACAGCTTTCAACACATCTTTACCTGCACTGATTTCAAACACTGTCGTTTTAAAACCCAATCTGGAAACACAGTACAGATTTGTTCCTAATCAACTAAAACCATTGCACAAATATGTCCAATTCACAAAAGACAGACATGCAACAGGATCATTTATAGCTATAAAAACAGTGCTTCAAGCAAATGGAGCTTCAACAATGGTAACACACTATTATTTCATATAAATTGCACACAAACCCAGAAACACTTCTGAAATCTACTTCTAGCACCTAGATTGTAGGCTAAAAATAAAATAGAAAATATATAAAATTCAACTATTGCTACTTCAGCTATGTGTGTCTGCATCTGTGTGTGAATTTTAATCAAGAAAAATTATACGAGTATGTAAATGCATGGCCTTTCTGAGAAAGGGAGAACCTAAAACGATTGCTTATCAAATATTTGTGAACTAGAGGAGGCAGCTACTTTTTACATCTGAGCAGTACGACTGCTTTTGGGAGATTTAAACGTGCTACAATTTAATAAAAGGAGAGCTTTTCGACACCGTGACATCTGTAGAAAAATGTATGTTTCTCTTGATCTTCCCTTCGCTCTCTCTTTGGCTTTTCCTGTCATTTTTCTAGTTCTGCCGTTCTACAAAGCCAGCCTGGATGCAAAGGCAACCTGTGTCAACAAGCTGTACAAAATAGCCAGACTCTTATTTCCTATGCTCATGCAGAATACATCAGTAAAATCACCTTGTACATACAGTCATTACAAACAGAAAAAAATCATGCTCTATAAAAGAAAGAATAAAATAGCATTATCAGGCATAAAGTACCTTTTGCTTTCCTACAACAGCTTTTTTTCCTGGTTCTACATTTCAATGTGAAATATTGCACTATACTCATAATCTTTGTTCACTCTTAAAAAATAAAAAGATAAAAAAGCAAATTTAAACCATTGAGGGTCATGGATTCAAGACATTGTAATGGGCCTAACTTATTCTCATACAGTGTGTGTTGAGATACAGTCTTTTGAGGTGAAAGATGGAGGAGGTAGTGAACTGATGGAAGAGGAGTTTTGTGGGACCAAAACTGAACGGCTTTGTGGACAATGTCATTACATAGTCATTGGTAGGTGCACATTTGTATCATACCTAGTGTCTTTGTATACATGTGACTAAACATGAAGCAGCATTAAAGTCATTGTCACAGAAAGCAAAAATCCAAAGACCTGGTCTAATAAACACTATGCAGTACCTCTTGTGCTTATATCTAGCTTACTCTCATTTTTCTTGACGTTTTCTTCCCCTCATGCTAAGGCGCCTCTTCATTCATTGGAGGCATAGTGTGATGCACATTTTCACATCACAGGTGAAATGACAGAATTTTTTCTTAGTTTTGGAAGTATGGATAAGTCAGATACTGCATTTTGTTTCAAGAACTTCTAGGAAAGAATTCAAAGACGCAAAAAAAAAAACAAAACAATAAACTTTGGTCTTCTCTGGAGATGTAAAACACAAAATGAAAAGTTCAAGATCTGAAAGGAAATCATTGGAAAAGTCTATAAGGAAGACATCACCGTCTTACTTTCATATTTGTATCAAGGATAAACAAGTGTCTCTGACATTCGCGATTGTGGAGGCCAGTTCTACATATGAGTGGACCCACTTGCAAATGGATAGAAACTCACACTATTCAGTTCCTTGTTCAGCGACCCATCCTTTATTGCTGTGTGGACAGGAGCACCTGGCAAGGGTCATGGGCTCAATGAAGAGGTTGGTTATTGCTTCTTCTTATTTTCTCTGTTCATTCCTACACATGTAGACACAATCGTAGAAGAGTCTCTTCTTTGCATTAGAAAACTAATGAGAGCATCATCATGATGAGATGCTTTCAAGTTCTGACGGTCCACACCATTGGAGCACTCTGGAGTAAGAGTGGTGGAAAGAGTCAGCATCACCCTAAGACCTTCTTCAAAGTCTTCTTTACTTGACCATGACACAGCTGCTAAGTTGCTGCTTTTGACCGGCACAGACCAGCTCCTGGACATCATGCTCAGGCTCAATGCAGGTGCTCAGGCTCCAATTGCCCTGCTGGGGCAACAGAGAGAAAGGCCTCTGGGATGGGATGGAGGGCTGGAGCTGTAGGTGCTGTGGGGACTGAGGGTGGAGATGAGGCCGCTGGCTGATGTGCAGACGAGCCTCCAGAAGATGGGCAGCAGATGCAACGGGGGACAAAGACGAGGAAGATGAGTCAAGAGACTGCTGCTGCTGCCACAGGTTGTGCTGGAAGGTGATGGGAGTCTGCTGGCATGGAGGGAGGATAGGTTGAGTCGGGGGGTTGGAAAAGAGGGCAGCGGGGGCAAAGAGATTGTTGGAGGGAGGAGACGAGGGGTGGGACTGCGAGAGGAAGAGCACAGGCTGCTGAGACTGCACTTGAGGCTGAGGCTGGTGCTGAATCTGCAGCATCCTGTATGATGAAAGAACAACAGAGTTTAGGTGTATTCAATAAATGTACTAAATATGTTCCTGGAGGCACCTCAGCGGCACACATTTTGAAAGTCTCCATTATCTTGGAGTCTCTACTAATGAGCTGATTCAGTTGTGTTTGATTGGGATGAATTCAAAATTGTTGAGTACTGGGGTAGCACCAGGAACAGTGTTGGGAAACACTGATGTTTTCAGTCTTCAGCAATGTGGAATATCTATGGATTTCTTCTCACCTTTGCTGGTGCAGAACTTCCTCCAGCATGCTGCGACGCTCTCTGGGGCCGCTGGAGTTCTGGAGGCTTGAGGGAGAGCACATAGTTGGGCCGAGAGACCCCCGACTGCCTCTGGAGCATGAGGCTGGAGGGCACACCTGTCGTGCCAGACCTTTGATCTTGTTTAACCCCAGCAGGCCTTTTGCACGAGTGTTTTTCCTCAGCTGCTGTCTGAACGCCTTCAACCCTTAAGAAATAGTCAAAGAAACTACTTAGCCATGTGATTCTATAAAGCTGGCACATGTGCATTGACATATTTTTATTATTCAGTGAAACTCACCCTGTGTTAGGGAGGTATCTGAAGCCCTACGCCCCTCTTGGAAGCTGGCTGCAAGCATACTGCCTTGGTTCTGCAAGAGGAGGTTGGAGGAAAGAGCGAGGGGTGTACCAGCAGGAGCTAATGCCTCTGGGCAAGTATTGGAGGCAAGCAGTGAGGAAAGATCTCCTATAGCCGTGAAGTGAGCAGGGTTGGGGTTCGAGGAGGACTTCAGACAGCTGTCAGAAGAAGCACCGTCCGAGGGGCTAACCACAATACCTGAAAGAGAATCACAGATCTAATTAACAACCAGATCCTTGTATTAAGTCTTTCAATTTACCCTAATATTAACATTTTACTTACAAGGTGGGTTGCACTGGTGGAATCGAGCTGAGACCTCTGCAAGCGTGTGCCTTCGGGAGGTGGTGCTAGGCAAATGGGGCAGCTGGACCTGCAGCATTCCCTCTTCCTCTTCCAGGTCATGGGGTCGCACCTCCTCACTTATGGTGGTCTCAAGCAGGCTGTTGGGGGAGATTGATCGGTTCCACAGGAGCCCGTTCAGGCTGGCCTCTACCGGGCACACCACGCGCTGAGGAAGGGAGGGAGGCATTCACATTAGCCACTGCCTGTTTCTAATGGAGGAGGGGGATTGGGGGTGCACTGCATATCTGTAATATGAAACAGGACAGGGAGTCTATTTACTGAGCAACTAGGAAGAGAGGGGTCTAGAACAGGGGTGGGCAACTCTGGTCTTCGAGGTCGACTGTCCTGCAGATTTTGGCAGATATTCAGATATGTCTAATCAGGGTCGTAGCTAATCTGTTCAGGACAGTGGACCTCAGGTTCCCCACCCTTAGTCTAGAGAGGGATTACGTCAAGCTCAAGGGAAGTACTGACCTGGAACAGGCCTCCTTGTTCACACTCCATCTCTGAATGGACAGGAGTGTTCACCTTGGTGGCGACAGGGAAGGCTGAGGTTCTGAAGCTGTCGGACGACTCCATGATCACCTTGAAAGTGAGACAGAGCTGAGTTAGCAAAGGGAGATTTCATCTCAAACAGGAGACTGTCTTGGCCTCGCTTCGACACTCACCTCTGGGGTGGAGGAGTCGGATGCCGTCCTCGACCTCTGATTCCAGGCCCCACATTGGCGGCTCAGTTGTTGGCTTCGGTGCTCCTTCACTCTTTCTAGCAGCAGGTAATAGATTGCTGAGAAGTGGTTGTAGCTACTGTTCTGGAGAGACTGCAGAAAGCAATCGAAAAACTGTTTTAGACACAGTGACCATACTGAGTGTCACTTTAACAGGTGTAATGAAACGCAGGCAGCCTGCGTCAAGAATTAACTTCTTAAGGGATATTAGCGAAAGCTAAAAGCAACACAGCATGGCAGCTTTCAAAGCAGATGCTACTGTGTTTATTCTTTCTCTGCCAACAGAAGGACATATTTAACGCCATAGGAAGCTGGATAGGGTGTTGTTTTTATTCTGAGGTAACAAATTGACAATTTATGTCATTCGAACAACATTAACCCTTGCCCT
The DNA here is from genome assembly GCA_032359235.1 of Enteromius mattozi. Taxonomy (NCBI): domain Eukaryota; kingdom Metazoa; phylum Chordata; class Actinopteri; order Cypriniformes; family Cyprinidae; genus Enteromius; species Enteromius mattozi. Next base: position 4,443,852 of record JAUMHE010000056.1, read on the forward strand.
GGTAAACACGCCCTTCACCCTTTCCTGCTGGAAATAACTGAACCCATACTGTTTGTATCATATACAAAGACATGTATCCGCCCCTTTTCTCACCTCCACAGTCCTCTGTCTGTCAATGCCGAGGGTCTGCATGATACCCAAGACGGGTTCACTGTAGTCTCCCAAGTTGGAGTTGTAGTCAGTGAGGGACAGGGAAAGGGTTTGGTGAGGTGCGCTGGGATCCGCAAGCATCCAGCGGTGCTGCTTGATCTGAGCCACGTTGATTCGCTTGGCTGGGTCGACAACCAGCATCTTACGAATCAGATTTTCACAGTCTGGACAAAGAGACAAGGAGATCTCACTCAAAAATGGTTTTCTTCTGAGGATGCAGCTTTGTATGTCAAAAGAATGAGCGAAGAGCTGTACCTTGTGACATGAAGAATGGTATTCTGAAGCGGCCCTCCGTCACTCTCTGTCTCAGAGCTGGAAGACTGTCCCCATCAAAGGGCAGGGACCCGCACACCAACACATACAGAACCACACCTAGACTCTGCGAAAGAGACATATTTGTAGCATGTATTAGATTTGCATTTAACAGAATGCTTGCAAGGCATCAAATAAAAATGTTCTTTATTATATTCAGTATGCAAATTGGTGTTAGCTAAAGTACCAGCTGCAATTTAGAATGCAAACCAGACAATGACATCATTGAAGGTGGTTATGTTATAAATGCTAAACAGAGTTTTGCTTTCTAAAAGCAGTGCTTTTTATAATTTCGCAATGCTCATTTTATAATTCTTATTTTATTTTCAGCAAATGTTTAAAACATTAGTTGAGAATCATAGTGATATACATACCCATATGTCTAGCTGTGGCCCCTCATACTCCTTCCCCTCAAAGACCTCAGGGGCAGCGTATGGTGGGCTTCCACACCACGTGGAAAGAGGCTCCCCAGCATTATAGAAATTTCCAAATCCAAAGTCTGAAAGAAATGGAGGAGAACTGAGTTCTTTGTTGATGAAAAGACTCTTAAAACTGCATGTAAATGGTATACAATACTTATATAAAAGCCTATGAATAACTGGTTTGATTACTTAATTTTATTACTGATCCTAACTGTGAATTCAGTAATTACTTTCTTTTTAGGACACTCATAGTCTGGCTGTGGGAAGTGTTTATGAGTCTGGCACATCAGTATGTGAACCCTTCAAAGCTTATTTTCTTTGCTCACCTGCCAGCTTGATGTTCATGTTGGCATCTAGCAGCAGGTTTTCAGTTTTGAGGTCTCTGTGGACTATGTGGTGCCGGTGGCAGTAGTCCACCGCCGTCAGAATCTGCCAAAACTTCTTACGAGCCTCATTTTCACTCATCCTTCCGTTGGACGTCAGATAGTCTGTAAAAAAGAGGACGGCTTAGGAAGGGAGGAGACATCGCCTTAAAAGCACCATATAAAGACAGAACCATGCCTACGGTTATCTGGGGAGACAGCCATTGTTTTTTTATAAAGGCTGAGTATATGACAGGTGAAGAGACAGATATGTTATACTGTTTAAATCCCTAGGTGGTGAGGACAAGCAGAGGTAGAGCAGCTTATCCCTTTTACATAGTTACATAAAGCTTGAAAATCCAACACCTGTCTTGCTCTGTGCTCACTCACTGACTCACTGGTCTGACGGCAGTGTTGATCTAAATAATTCTCTCCCTGTCAGACCTCATTATCAACAACAACTGGACAAGAGGGTTTTGGGAGAGCCACAGACGTCAAAAACAACAGACAATAGAATAATTAGTCACTCATTTACAAAAGTGTTTCCACTTACCAAACATTTCTCCATTTTTTGCATACTCTGTCACGATGTACAGCATGTCTTTGGTCTCCATGACCTGTAAAGACACACAAAAAAATTGAATATAATAATTAATCACATTATCAAATTATCACATTTTGCTATTTCTTTAAAACATTTTGTGCATGTAGCTTTTATGAAGCAATACTGAGAGACGCATTTAATATTGGAAGTCTATTTATAAAACATAGGATCATGGTTTAATAATGCAGTAATATACACATAAAACAAACAAAACTGACTTTTATTACACCTATAGTAATTTTAATTTCGGACATGTAAATGTACAATTTATGCCTCAACAAAGCCAACTGTCTGATCTCTATTTCCCTTTTAAACCAAATTTCCTCTTTCTGTCAACTTCTATCATAGCTTTTGTTGTTCATACATGACATGTTGTTATTTTGTAAATATGTACCATTGCATAAGAGTGTACCCAAGCATTTCCTGAATGCCCTGAGCGCACACACACACACACACACATACACGCCTTTCTCAGATGCCTGCTGTCTGATCCATCAGTACCACTGAAGCAGCTAATGACAGCTGAAACTTCATCTTCACCAACACGTTTCTTCTGAACAATAAAATATGTTCACACACAAGACCTAGTTTGAGCACAAAGGCATGCGGTGACACAAAAGAAACTAGTCCAACAATTAATAGTGTAAGAAATTATAAAAGAGAGGGTGTATGACGTCCTCGCCCTTTATGGGAATGTCCCGGCAGAGGCCTGAGGGAGAAATACTAAACGCTGCATGTTGCGCTACCAGAAAGAGTTGCACAACAGGTTCTACGCTGTCCTCTTTTTCTCTTGCTAAAAAAACCTGTGTTATCGTCCATATGAGCGCTCAGACTCAAGATACTTTAGGTCAATGCCTAACATAACGTGTCATGACCCACGTAGTCAGGCTGTACAACAGCAGGAAAAGGGTCTTTATCTCTAGATAAACCCGGCGTCCAAAGTCTTCAGCCTGTAGTGTCAACCCAGAGGTGCCAATGATGTCATAGCTTCCTTAGAAACCCCATCCTGTTCAGCCCACAGAGACATCTCCCTCCGTCACGAACGCAGAGGGAGATGAGTGAAAGAAAATATTGATAGTTCTGAATAGAGTGAAGTGAATGAGAAGCTAAAGGCAATAAAAGGACTGTTTGTACAAGGCGCATGAGAACAGAAACAGTTTATCATGAGGGGTCATAGGTCACTAGTTCTACATTTTTCATCTCAAGGGCTTTTTGCTTTAAATAAACAAGGCTTCAGTTGTGAAAGGAGAGGTACATATGAGGTTATCTGACACTAAACCGGGATCAAACCGAGAGCTGAAAATCCAGCACACTTTCGTGAAGGATTCTTACTGACGCTGCAGTCATCAGCTTATATGTTGGATAACGTTAGGGTATGTTTTAATTAATTAACTTGAAAGAGTACGCTAAAGGAATGGCACATCCAGCTCATATCAAACTACATTGCTACTGCTCACTTCCCAAAAACGTTGCAAATGTGAGAGGTCAGATCCAAAGAAGTGAGGTGTGATGTTATTCCCAAGGATTTCAGTTTCTCGCAACTGCAGTTCTCAGTATAATCTGCAAAATGCTAATCTCAGAACAAAACAAACTTAAATTGTACATGCTATGAGAGAAAGAATGTGCTGACATATTAGCACCCTGTATTAGCCTGCCACTGTTTGCATGAACGTGCGAGCCAAGCTATGGCAACAAAACAAGCCCAGGGATCAAATCAGATTGTACTTCTTAGAGAATTTTCCTCTGGCTAGCTTCACGTGACACTACAGACACATTGCACTTGACTTCCACCAGCTCTAATTAAGTCGGAGATGTAGACCTTGCATCCTTATGTCCAACACACTCTCTGTTTTTCTGTGCTTCTCATTCCCAGACAAAAACACACATTTTGGACAAATATTAGTCTTATGTTAAAAACATTTAAAAAACAATGTGATAAAAAGCCAACAAATCAGTTCAAAACATTCAAATTGCACATACTGAGTTCCATCGTTAGAGACGCCGTGCAGTTGTTACATTCAGAATCTTTTTCTGCCTCTAAAATTACTCCATTTGGTGTAAGCTACTATATATTTTTAATTCAATAAAACCAACAACCTTAACAGTGTAATGCAGTGGACAGTTGCTATGCAGAAGTCAAATGCAAGGGAGAAAGTAACTTCATTCTATTTATACATTGCACGCTATCCAGAGAAGAGCACCTCACCATTTGCCTGACCAATACTTAGACATACAGTACACTCACCATTAAACCACACTCTCTCCATTTCACTGATCATGCTTAAATAAACAGTACACAACACTCCCACAGTTTAACTGACATTAATCCAGGGATTTCAACAGGGAAGCCTTTGTAATTAAGGCATCATTATTAACTTTACAAATCCTATAACTTACCTGATAGAGCTTTATAATGTGAGGGTGATTGAGCAGCTTCATAATCTGAACCTCCCTGTAGATTTTCTCCAAGTTGGCCGAGTTTAGTCTTGTTTTATCAATTATTTTAATTGCAACCTGCAAGAAAATACAAAAAAAAAAACTATTATTTTATTTATTGCAATTATTATTATAAGCCAATTGAAAAGGCATAAAATAACTTTTTTTAAATGCAAAAAACTACGCAAAATATTTTGCAGGAGTCCTACAGTACCTGTGTTTTCGTGACTTTGTGTCTGGCCAGTTTGACCACAGCGAAGTTTCCCTTGCCGAGGGTTCTGATGATTTCATAGAAGCCGACCTGCAGAGGCCTGGCCTGGGCACAACTCGACTGAGAGCCCGCGCTGCTGTCCGTCATTATAACCATGATGCCGGTTTTGTGCGCAGCGATAACTTTAATTTATCTGCGTAAACCAGAAATTGTCCTTTATAAATACGCACGAACTCTACTGAACTTCAGCGACAAATTTACAATCATTATTAATACTATTCGTTATAGTAACAAGAATTTTTACACAGCAAACAACCTTCACAAAACGGTAGTTATATGATTACAAGCTAAATTATAGAATAAATAAAGCCTACCTAAACGCTTTATTTTAACATGCACTGACATATAACACATTTAAACTTTAGAGCAAGTTAATGTCATTGTAACAGTCATTCAAATTGTAGCCAGAAACTTCAGACTAAACACACAATGAGGCTAACAGGTAAAACCAGCGCGCAGCGTCCATGAATGTCCTTCAAATCCCAAATTAAAAAAAATAAATAAACAAAAACAAAATCTAGAGAGGCTATATAATGACAAGTGTATTTGCTTTGCCCTGGGAAATGTCAAATGCGAAGGTGCTCTTACCTTTAACACACGAATATATTCCACCTCCTTCCACAGTACAAATGCTTTTTAAATCTGCATTTACAAGTCATTCCTTATGCAAATCTTGAGGGAAAAACTTGTTTTTGTTTTTACTCTGTCTTCTTGTGTACAACGATACACACTTTGACGGAGCGCGCTACTATGTACAAGGTGAGGCTCCGCTCTCGAGCAGCTCTGCTGGCGCGAGGCAAGCGCTACAGGCTCGTGCTATGATGAGGGACTCCTCCTCTCCTGTTCTTGCCATAACAAACCCATACCCGCCTCATTAACGTCACACTCGCGTCAGAGCTCAGAGCGGGGCGCGAGCTCACAAGGCAGAAGTTGCCGAGCAACCGAGCGGCTCGTCGTGCGGTGACGCCAGTGCTGATGGAGGGGTTGCTTGGAGATGAGGACGATGACGCCAGTGGCGGAGAAGTGTCGCCGCTCTCAAGCTGTCGATGTGATGGAGGCTCTGCTCCACCTGCTGGAAGGCATGCGCACTCCGCGAGCTGTCCGCTTGCTTGACATGCTTGTGTTATTTGAGGAATACAAAGAATGAATTATGATTGTGCTGCGCGAAGGCAAATGAGAATGCGTGTTTGTTTTGGAGCCATGGGGTTCATCTGAGTCCCCAGTATACATTTATCCCTAAAAGAAAAACGTGGGCAACTTTTTATACACACTATCTACATCCATACGGCATTTACTTTTAAAAAATAAATGGTGTTTTGCAGTGATTTGCTTTCCGTGAACAGTTCCTAAAAGAACCATTTTAAAGAACATTCTAAAAACCTAAAGAAACTTTTTCGACTATAAAGAACCCTGCCTGCATTTGAATGGTTCCATGAATGTTCAAGGTTCTTAATAGAACCATTCATGCCAACCTTTATTTTCAAGAATGTAGCTCACTTTTATTTCGCAATTTTATTTGTCTCTAGATTGTATATAGGGGACAAATGTAACTGTTTTTCACTTTACATCTGTTATTTGCACAAGTTAATTCATATAGCTTAGATATCATGTTCTGATGGGCATTTAGTAAGAAAGTAAATAGCAAGCTGTCATTTAGCAAATACTTTTATCCATAGTGATTTATAAATACTGTAATAGAGTGACATCACCCTAATGCAAAACCTCACCAACATGAAAAATATTTGCATTACCAAAACTAGTAAATGCATAAACACTTTACAATAAGGTGTAATTTGTTAACATAAGTTAAGAATGAGTATTTAGCCTATTAATCTTAGTTAATATCATGATTTATAACTTTTTAAATCTTATTCAAAATTTTTTAGATCAAAAGTTGTATCTGTTAACATTTAATGCACTGTAAAGTATATGAACATAGCTAAATTAACAAGGTTAATAAATAGTGTAAAAAAATCATGTTAGTTAGGGCATTAATTAATGTTTGCACAGGAAACCTTATTGTAAAGTGTTAGGTCGTTAATAATAATAATAATAAAAAAAGTTAATTGTTACTTCATGTTAGCTCAGACCCATTAAACATTAATAACAGATGCAATTTTTGATTATAATAATGCATAATATTTTTCAATGTTAGCAAATGAAACCTTATTGTAAAATAGTACTGAATATGAAATGCATCTCTGCGCAGTCTGGGATGCCTATGCATTCTTTTTTAATATATTGCGATATGTCATTACTAATACTTATAGTATTTTACACAACCACAGGTATGTGGACAACATTCTCTAAAGAACAAGTATGACTTTTTCAGCTACACCCATTTCTAACAGTTGCATAAAAGAAAGTATACAGTCATACTTGATACCAGTCTCAGTGCTTTTGAAATGATATATATATATATATATATATATATATATATATATATAAATGCAAATGCAGTGATTGTAATGCATAATTCTGTTCTTAGAAAACACAGCTTGCAGGGCTCTTTGCAAGATTCGAGTCTCCTTCTGAAAGTCAAGGTTGTGAGTAATCTGCTCTGCAGCTCAACAAGAGAGGGAGGGGTGCATCATTCATTGTGTATGCACAACGCTGATCTATATGACAATGCTTAATGTCCACAGAGAGCATATAGTGCATCGGCATTAGCATTTCTTAGAGATCTTACATTTGCACGCAAATATGTGCATGCACAAGCTTTTGCTTGCAAACCCCTCCCTGTGGACACACAGTCTCAATCATGCACACACACACACACACCGGTGCATAGATTTATGCCTGAGGCAACACCGCAGAGGAATAAAGCCATTCGAAATGGCTGATGCAGATAAAGATCAGCTGGTAATTGGTGCGTCAACACTCAAACAGACGCACAAGACTAACATGGTGGTAGCAATGCATCATTCCATAGATGACAGCTTGAACAACAGGACCGTAAAACACATACTTTTTTGTCATGGAATGAAACGTGGCATTATCCTTATTATCAACAGGTGTGATGTTTTACTTTCGGTGACCTCAATTCATCTGTCAAACAGATGACGAAGATTATCTTCCAGACATAAAATATGTTTCAGATTAAGAGTTCTTTCAATCCAGCTCATAATTCATAGATCAGACCTTGCTGCTTGCAATTTATCAAAACGAAAGTGGACTTCTTTCCTAATGCTGTCTCTTACACAAAAGAGTCATCTCCTGTGTTTTGAAAGCAGTCTAATTTTATTTGTCATATATTTTTGTGCAATATCTGGCTTAGTCACTATCTGAGTACACGATTTAGAGGCTGGTGGGTTGCGGAAAGAACCTAAATTTCACAGGAGGTGAAGATTGGAGACTCCGTTTGGTTTTGATATCTCTGAAAAGAAATCCCAGTATAGCATCTTTATACCGTGACATTAATGAGGGGTCTCCCTCAAATGCGACCTTTTTGAAACAGAGGATGTGCTGCCTACACAAAAGACGATGAAAGTCTCTGGAGGAGTTTCTTGGTTTTGGTGGTGAGACATTTAACATGTTCAACAACACACAAACTTTTCCGCTCCGCGCTTATAGTGGTGTCAAAAAGTTTTCTGAGTCATGGTGGAACTGGAATAGACTTAAAATAAACAAAAAAGGTAGAACTGCCACTGCAAAAAATGAAAAGAAATATATACAGTACTGTGCAAAAATCTTAAGCCACTAGTATTTTCACCAAAAAAATAGTTTTAAGTGGGTTATTTCTATCTTTTTTGCGGTAGCGTGTCAGTTGGAAATATCAGTTTACATTTCCAAACATTATTTTTGTCATTAATTGTAATAATGCA
>JAUMHE010000056.1:4454590-4489910 GCA_032359235.1 Enteromius mattozi
AATGCAGATTTATTTTCACAGCCACCTTTGCTCAGATTTACCAAGGGTGCCAATATTAGTGGAGGGCACTGTATATAGAGATAGATAATATTCCCTCAACTTGGATTGTCAGGTGATTTAATTTTAATAAGTGAACTGTTAAAGACAACTGCTAAAATTAGAAAGAGAAAAAAATACAAAATATATCAAAATGCAATATGATAAAACCTGTTTACTAGAGTGATGCTTATGAATTTAACACCACATGCTATGTATTATGTATAATTCAAATTCTGTATTTTCTTTTCATATATTTTTGGTATGTACATTATATATGCATAAAAAAGAGATTTTTTTTTTTTTTTGCATAAAATACAAATATATAAATATATATATATTTATATATATATTTTTTTTTTTTTTTTTTTTTTGCATATTTTTGCAAGTGCATGTATGCCACATAAAGATGAGGAAGATAAATATACCACATCTTTATTTTTCATTCATTAGAAGAAACATTAAATGCCAAGGTGCACAAAAAAAATCCTCAGTAACATGCAAATACATACACAGATGTTTCTTCAACGGCTGGGTAAGGATATTGGCATGAGCAATGATTCATAGTACTACTGGCCAGTTTATTGTGACGTCAAAGTCCGATTTTTAGCCCAAGAGGATGTGTGAATGCATGTGTTTATGGGAGAGAGAGAGAGAGAGAAGCCTGAATTAAACAGCCTGTCACAAATACTGTGTAGTGCTTTCACTAATCTTAATAACTTCCTTTAGCTGTCCAAAAAGTGTTTTAGCTGTGCTCCGATGATATTTAACCACTCTTGAGTCTCCATTCTGCTTTGCAAACATCTCTCCCAATCGAAACACACAAGTTGGCACACAAAACAATCACTGTTTACTCAAAACCATAGAATTAGCATGCTGTGTAGGTCCAGCTACGCCCTATTTACCTTCACATTTCATGTCACTAAAGAATGAACGGCTCTCATCTTTTCTTTTCATACCTGCATAATAAACATGCATGGCATACTCAGTAAGTTTTTCAAATAGCATTGTTTGCGAAACTAATGTCATCGCATGTGCTTTCGAAAGGAGCATTTTGCAGTACCACCCCATTGTTTGCAAATTCCTTGCTCTTGTACGTCATATCACCACGGCATGATAAATTACACTCATATTCAGCTGCTAATCTACAGGGCTATTATGAAAGGCATGAATGTGTTTAAAGTCTTTTCATACCAAAACTCACATTAGGAGGGGCAAAACACCACAAGCCTTTGTTAGCACGTGGCCTCAAAAAGCCATTTATACTTCACACCGGTGTATTATAATGGGTTAGAAAGGATTTCAGAGTTTGTGATGGAAATTGCACACAACTTTTTTTTAGGAAATACAACCACAGCAACCACCATTGCCAATCATAGTCATACTGAAATGCAACTCCCACTGACTCCTCTTACTTCACATCAGATGCTTATGTCAGAATCCTATATATCATTGTCTTTCTCTGTAATCATGATCATGCAACCACTGTGCATTTAAATTATAAATTGAACATTTCAAGTTGAGTCTTTCCTGTGCTCACGGTCTGCTACCCTGCTTGGCTAAGACTAAACATGTTTAAATCTTGTTGGTCTCTTGTTATTATCATCTGCAGTACCACCCACAGTCTGTTCACTGACCATCTCATGCTAAAATGGCTGTTTAAATGTGATTTACTGGTGCTATGAAGCAAAACGAACTCTAATTGATTGCTTTTCATGTCGGTTAGCCAGATCTTTCGGTGCAAGCAGGTCCAAAAAAAAGCTGGAAACTGGATCAGACTTCATGGCGATAGTCAAAAATGTGTCTATGCATGGCTAGTTGCCTGTCATAGTGCTGTTGTGATCCAATATTGTGAGAATGATGAAGAGAGAAAAGAGGGCAGGAAAGAGAGAATAGAGAAGCTTTTCTTCTTCGACTGATTATTGAATTTGTTTTTCCCACTATCTGTTGATTTTGGCAGCTACATCCCCACCTCGTGAGTTTGTACGTCAAAGATTCATTTTCAAAGAAGTCTTTTTTTTTACAAACAACAGCACTGACTTTGTGGTGCTTCTGTCCTCTAAACTGGACGCACACTGTTAATGAAAACACAAAACACACAAGCAAACACAGACAGAGGAAGTGCATGTTTGGAGGACAGAACATTATGTTGCTTAATGCCTATTTGGCTAATGGGTCAGAGTTCAAAGTTCATAAAGCAAAGCAGCGCTGGCTTCTGCAGGGTTTGTCAGGCAAACAAATGGTCATTTCCTGTAACTCAATCATCTCTGCTGGGCTAATCAATGAGCCATCAGCTAAATGAGAGCCAGCTCCAAATATTTATGGATTACCCTCTCAATAAATCAATTCCTTGACGTATATATCTCAAGCTATGCTGCTATGTACTTCCTTTTATAATTGCCCTAATATCACCAATCACATTATTTTGATGATCTGGAAACATAACAAACGTGTTCAGCTTGTGTTGTAAATTTCTGTATATCAGGATGGCATTTTAAAGATGACTGATATCAAAATGCACGTTTGTGGTGGGTCAGTAAATCACACCGAGGGTTGGCCGAATGAAGCTGGTGCTCAGTGTTGAGGAGTAACCAATTAACGGTTGTCATGCTGCTCATTTCTCAGTAGAGTGACTTTAGTTGTTTTTTTCGAGGAAGTGCTGCTCTTCTAACAAGTAGAGGGTTATCATGACACCTTTGTCACATCATAGCTTTACAGATGAGAAAACTGAGATAATAAACAAACATGTTAAAATGTTCTCTCTCACACATGAAACATTGGGAAGTCAGATTCATTTTAACGAATCAACTGGTTTGAATGATTCATCTGAATGAATCAATTCTCTGATGCATTTGCCTATAGAATATTACACTGTGTTCTTTTTTTTCTTTCTTTTTCTTATTAATTTGGTCATCACAGGAATAATAATACATTAGAATATAGTAGAATGGAAAACATTTATTTTAAATTGTGATAATATTTGACAGTATTACTGCTTTTACTGTATTTTTTATTAGCCTTGGTGAACATAAGAGATGTCTTTCAAAAATGGTTCACTCCCAGACGCAGAATCTAACAAACTTTCCTCAAAAGAGTATCTTGACTGTATTTAACTCTGCTAAAACTTATAAATATCTTACATCTTGATAAGCTAGAGCTCAAAGAATCTTCCCAGCACTGCTGCTGATAAAGCCCTGTACTGCTGGCAAGCCTACAAAAAATCCTGGACATGTCAAAACATCAGTCATGGCTTTTCTTAGAACTTCCTGCTCAGTTTAGACAACAAACATTAAAGTCTCTTTCAACTGCTCTGTCAACAGTTTAGCAGCTTACAAAGTTTCCTGTAAATATGGCAATGCCTGTAAAGGGCAATAATGAGGTGTGCTCACATGGTGTAAAGCTCCCTAACGCATGTGATATCATCACAGGGCAGTTTTTACATCACATCTAAGCAGCCTCTCACAAGATCCAGAGGAGGACACATGTGATTTAGATATATGTTATCTCTTCTGAAACGTTCATTAGCAGGTTCTCAAACCTTATTTAATAGGCTCTGAATCACCATACTGTGATATTTGAGTCATAACATACATAACATTATTGGAAGATTAGTCAACGGAGCTCATTCACACCTGCTGAGGTGAGATGAGATGTACCTCACAGCCAGCTTTAATTAATGTTTATTAGCTGGCATGCCTTCACACGCATGGCTCATGTTCACGTAGAGTTCATGCATCTCTCTCTCTCTCTCTCTCTCTCTCTCTTCCCCCCTCCCGTTTTAGACACACGAATATGTTTGCTCAAATGCCTCTCTGCACAAAAGCCCTATGTGCGTCATTGCTGGTAGACAGTCCTTTGTCCCTAAGGAAAAAAGAGAGGCAGAGAGACAGGGTGATACAGAGAGTAATGGAGAAAAAAGAGAAAATTAGGGTAAAAGCTAAAATGGATTTAGAAACATGAACTATGGAAAGGACGAGAGAGAGAGAGCAGACCAGAGACAGGCTGACAGAAAGAGATAAAGAGGTCAAACATTTGGTTTGTTATGCAACTACTATTTGTATGTTTCACATAAAATGCGAATAAAATGTGTAAAACAATTTATTTGTTCAAAGATGAACATACAAAAGTGACTTTATAAAAAGACCCAGCAAAATTGCTTGATGAGCATTTTATTTCCCATATTGTAATTAATTTTTCCTGTTAAAATAAAATAACTATATAACATAATCAAATAATTAAATTTATTTGTTATTTTTCTTATTTTTATAGCCATCTTCTTACAATAATAACATTATTATTTCAGAGCTAATTGTTAATTTAATAATTAATTAATTATTACTTTTCAATTAATAATTATTGCCGAAGTTGATTAAAATAATTTATTATTATTATTATTATTATTATTAAACAAAAAATACCTCATATATATTTGTTTTGTTTATTAAATGAAAAATAAATTTAAAGTTAATTAATCTAATAATTAGGCTAACTATGATAATGATAATTAGCCTAATTGAAATTGAAGATAATATTACAATAATAAATAATAATTATCCATATTATAGTATATATATATATATATATATATATATATACATGCACATGAATAATTATATAATAATATGCTCACAAATAAATGAATGAACAAACAAACAAATAAATAAATATTTGTATTCTTCCTGCATTTTATAATAATAATAGTAATAAAGAGCAGATTTTGTGTGGGCCTGTCTATTAGACTGAGAAATACAGACAGACACACAGTAATTATTGTAAGCGGACTGACTGAGAGGCAGACAGAGGGAGTGTGGGGGTGTATATGTGAGACAGAGCAGGAGATCACTCACAGGATGCTATTTCTATGAAATGAACGAATTTAATACGCAGGCCACTGGGTTTTGATTAAATGTGTAGGAGGTGATTTTAAATAACAGCAAAATAAATATGTCAGATTAGACGGGGTGTCTCTCAGAGGCCCAGTGAGTCAACACAAAGACGTATGAGTGCAGAGAAATGAGGTAGATGGTATATGACTTCAGAATATATTAATAGCAGGTGTCATATATACTGTGTGTGACAGAGAAAATATGAAAAACCTAAAGCTCAACGCTCTTTCCCACCTGGAAAGCACATAATGTGCACACACACACACACAGAGAGAGAGAGAGATCAAATCCAGCCTTCAAGCAAGGTTAAACAAGAAGACAGCTGCTGCTGACAGAGCCACAGGTGTCCAGTTTTCTGATAGCTTCTGCTACCTCAGAAGCAAAAAGCCTGATGTTTTGCTTTCACGCACACACACATACAGCATCTGCTGTTTAATTTTCATCTTTTTATTCTTGATTTTTATGAAGCACTATACTCAGATTTAATTTTATACAGCACTCAGATGTGATTGGCCAAACAGATCACTGCAGCGATCGTGTATTCCTGTAGAAATTATTCACCTTGGTTCTCTTGACAAAAAAAAACAATAGTATTTTTCCATTGTCTTTTGGATTATTGCTAACAGAAAGCACCATTTAAAGCCTGATTCTTTCATTTTTGTTCATCCTGATTATCTAAACAAATAAACCAATTTTTTTTTATTTTTGAAGCCTATAAATGTATTAATTTGAAGTAAGAAACAAAAGGCAGACAATAAACAAACTACACCATAGTTGCATGACTCCAACTTAATCGTCAACATCATTAAACAGAGTTCTCATTAAATTCTAAAAAAAACATTATTATTATTATTATTGAATGTGTCTAGGAAGTTGAAAACATTAAAGTTAAGAAATTGTAAAAAATTGTAACTTCTGAATGTTCTCTGAACAATATTAATAATAAAATAAAATATTTATTAATATCATGTGTGCATTACCATTGTTTCATGCAATACAAATGTGAAAGAGACTGCTTGGAAAAGTACAGCCTTCAACCGATTATGTCTGGGTATTAGGTTTATTGTTAGAGGAAGATCTCGTATGACATCTCTGACCTCTGCCCTTCATCTTCTTATGTTTCCTCTTCCATCTGAGGCTTTTCCTCTTGCTCCCTCCCTCTGCCTCCTGTCCTGTGTGCTGTTTGTTTTGTCTTCAGGTATGTTTAATCTGTCTCTGCTGCTGGAGAGTTTTCTGGACGTTAGGGTGGATGGGTATTCTCTGCGAGCCTCTCTTGCCAAACGCACGTGCAGTGCTGGATTTACCTCACTTAGTCTAATAGGCTTACACAACCCCTCCAGAATGCTCTCTCTTCGCCCTGATGCTCTGACGCACCATTCTCCTTCCTTCCATATCCATCTGACAGCATGTACTGTTCTTTCCATGTGATTTTTTTTTTTTCATTTAGTCATCCTCGTCCACTGTCCTCGGGCTCTTGAATCTCTTGACAAGTTTTCCTCTGCCAGGTTTGTCATCATCATAGAGCTTCTACGTATATAGGGGCAAAATCAATAGTTGCACCAAAACCTGCACCTGCATCTTTTCAGCTTACGTGGAATGTTCTGTCAACATTCCCAAAATTTAAAAAAAGATGTGAAATCTATGAATCGCAGTAATCTTGAACTTGCGCACAACTGAATGCTTTAAGCTCTCTACCTTGTAAACAACTCCTAATTCATGTCATTAACATAAAAAAGATTACCAGTCATTGTCCAAATTCTTTCATTTAGAACAGCGAGCTGCAAAACAGCTTACGTTTTCAAAAACCTGCAGTACTCCAACAAGACAAAGTGTGTAGGTCTGCTCAGACCCTGAAGTGACACTAAGCACTTTTTCACGTTAAAAGCCATTTTTTAGTGCATTTAAATGTACACAAACTCTAAGATGAAATCTGAGGCCCCTTATCTAATGTTCTCAAAATGTTAGAACAAAAACATTATTTATACATTGTTCATGGAGCCTAATATATATTAAATGTTATGACATAATTTGGGTGTACTGTCCCTTTAATGGAAACATTAGCAAAACATTCTTCGATCATATTTTTGTTAGTTGTTACAAACCAGTTGCTAAATTGGAAATATTTTGTGCACACTTTCACTTGATTGTGCCAGCAATCATTCATAGAAACAACAGAGAAAAGTGTATTATAATGGGCAAATAGAGGCATTTTCGGAGCCCATTCATGTTTCTGGATCACAGTGGTGAAGTGATTTGTTCTTGTACCTGAAGACAGTATTTGAGTGTATGTGAATGTGTGTGTGTTTGCGTTTAAGTTGAATGTGTTGGTTAAAAGAGCAGCTCAGCATGGATTAGAGGATGTCTGTGTTTGTTTGTGAGGCGTAGGAGGGGACGCTGGGTGAGGAACACCTGTTGTGCTGTCTTTGCCATGTGAGGGTAGATAAATACACACACACACACACACACACACACTTATACAGAAAACAATGTATTTGATGTTGGTCAGAAAATTAAGAAAAGTTGCAATGGTTTCTTTCCATAGACTTTTTAACCAAAGTACTATTCACTTCCTCAAGCCCAAAATTATGTATTTCTTTAGAAAAACTAAAACAAATCTGTTTAGTTTGCATACATAAAATACAGTAAATTTATGCACAAGCTTTACTGATAAACAGTCAACATTTATTTAGTAGGACATTAGACATCATGCATCTCTGTGCTAGATATTAAAAGGATAGTTCACCCAAAAATGAAAACTGTGTCAATAATTACTCATCCTCATGTCGCTCCAAACCTGTAAGACCTTCGTTCATCTTCAAAACACAGATTAAGATATTTTTGATGAAATCCGAGAACTCTCTGACCCTCCGAGCAATGCAACTGACAAGTTCAAGGCCCAGAAAGGTAGTAAAGACTTTGTTAAAATAGTCCACGTCACATCAGTATTTCAACCGTAATTATACAAAGCTGCGTTTGTGTGTGCAAAAACAAACAAAAAAACAATTTCTGCTAACAACAGTTCCACAACATTAAAAACACTCATTTCTATAAATTATTAAACAAAAATATTACTAGATGACTACTTATTTACATTTCACTGCTAAAAACAGGACCATGTTGACTGTATTCACACATGATGTTTAAGCAGTTGGAGCTCTCAGAATACTCAGATTTTAAAAGTTTTGAGAAATGACGGGTTCCAGCTTTTTAGTTGCATTATAATAATCACTGCAATTCCAGCATGAACACAGCTTTTTCTCTGTCTACTGTCTTTGAGCAAAGATTGCAGCATCCAAACCACATGGTCTTCAGGGAATGCTAATGCTAATGCTAACAGATAAATCATTTCAGGTATTATAGACCTCAAAATGCATGTTTAATGTTACTCACTAAGATTCCATGGAACTATTACTCTTTGCTGGATATAATGAACAGGTAGAACCAGATAAATCCAACAAATAAAACGACTAAATCTAGCAGTCACTTTAATGTTGTTTACTAAACACTGCTAAATGAATGTGGTAATGGCACATAGACAGTGTCTAATGTATTCCCGTATGCTTAAGAGTACTCTGGAAAGAGGGTATGCTGGGAAATGTCACTTCATAGAAAAAGGTCTGTTGAGACCAAAGTCAGGAAGTCTCGATCACTCCTAAGGGTCGCATTCACAGGAAGTAGGAGGAGCGTCATAGGAAGGAGGAAATGGAAAGCAAGGTAGCGTTTGCGTCACCGAGAGTAGAGGACCAGTGGAGGGAACACGGGAAACACGGTGGAAACGACATCTGACACAGTTAACTTAACGACACTGTGGCACTGGACTTTCTTACATGTTCCAGATTTAGGAGCAGTAATTTATTAAGTGGTTTACCACACATACAAACACAAACACACTGAATGCAAAGTAGTACAGCTGCCCTGGGAACTACCAAAGTCAGAAATGCTGCTAAACCTCAAACAGGATATGGTGAAGTGTTTCAGTTCACGTGCAAATTATGCTACACGTGAAAGAAAGAGTGCAGCGTTAAGTCCAGCCAGTGCAGCAGACGCAGGGTTAGCTCACCATCCACGAGTTCAGAAGACAGTTGTAGTTAAGACTGTACTTTACTCCAAATGAGGGGAAGAAGTCTGCATATAATACAAGTGATATATTAACAAAATATATCTTCTCATCCAAAGCTGTATAACTCACTTTCCTGCACTCCCTCTTCCCACAATCCTTTGTTCCTCTTCCAAGAAATAGCCAGGTCCTTTGCCAAAGAGATAAATCCTGTGAGAGACTCTCTCTCCCTCATTCCCTCTCATCACGTTGAGCTTCGAAATGATCTAGAGTCAGTGGAGAAAAACGCTGTCACTAGGATATTAATGTTGAGGTAACTATTGAGGTATTTAATGAGTCTTATTCTGGATTGTCGCTACAATTCACTTGGTCTAAGAGGACATTTTTTGGACCAACAGGAAGGCCTTGTGATTGTTGATCTACTCATCACAGCTCCCTGGACAACATTCATAACATTATTTGACTGTGATTAGTCAGTTGCTGCACTCTTTTGTGAAGTATAAGGGTGACTAGATTCATCCAGAAATATTAATAAAGAGGAGATTGATCTTAACATAAAAATATAATTCTTAAAATAATGATTTTAAATCAAAAAATGTAATGCAAGTTAATTTAAATTAAACGTTAAAGTGCCACTGTTATGGGTAATGAATCATATTTTGGATTTAGGAGTCCCCAGCAACAAGTTGACATGCATGTGTAACCAACTTGGGTCCGCTACACCACCACAACTCGTTCTCGCTCCAAGCGGGTTTTCGAAACCAGGTCTCCGGCATGGGAGGCAGGCGCTCTAACAAGGAGGCTAAAGGCCATGCCCTCTACCATCAGTCGCTAGAGTGCTTCTTTTTGAGATCAGGGGAGTGAGGTTTACCTACACAGCACCTACTTGCTGGCCTCCGTTACACTCACCCCCCTAAATCTTACTCCCATCAGGGTCACGGCACCAATGTAACCCCCCTGGGTCCGCACCACCGCAACTCGTTCTCGCTCCGAGCAGGTTTCGAATCCAGGTCTCCGACATGGGAGGCGGGCGCTCTAACAAGGAGGCTAAAGCCCATGACCTCTAACATCAGTCACTAGAGCGCCTGTTTTTGAGATCAGGGGAGTGAGGTTTACCTGCACAGCACCTACTTGCTGGCCTCCGTTACACATGCAAGGTCAAAAAACACTTTCATTGTCTTATAATATGCATTTATTTTTACCTTACTTGCTCAGCGACTCACAAACAATTTGCTCAACGACTTATTTTGCCAAACCCTTCTTTTGTGTGACGCTTAGTGGTGATTGGTCGACTGGTCTCATTTTCATTTCATCTTGACCAATGCAGTGTTTGTGAGTGCAGTGCTGCTTTGTGTACAGCCGTACCGGGGAAACCAGGAAAACCTTTTTTTTAACCAAGTAAAATGGTAACTATTTTTACCGAGCAGCACCTAGTGGCAAAGAATGAATTTCCATTTACATTCAGAACAACTTGAAAAGACTAGCAAGTGGGCGGGCAATATGCTAATGATTTATGTTGATGTCAACTTGGGATTTGTTTTAAAAACGACTCTTTTCAATGATTCAGAGTTGACTCTTTCTTTTTAGAGACAATAACTTTATACATGGTGCACTTTCAAGTTTAAAACTTTGCAGGATGTTTTCATTCACTTAGCGCTGTGTTACAAACTGCATGAAAGATAGTTTTCAAAAAAATTATAATAGGGGCACTTTAAAATGTATCATGCAGTTACATAATTGGTCCTATTAAACGGTATTAAAATGCAGTGTTAAAACAGAGGTATCAGGCCTGTTTATATTAATTTCACAGATATTTACAGAGCCCCTAAATGGACATGGTGATGGGGAAACAATGAGATGAAATAATATTTAAATGTGTTCTGTTGCAAAACGTATGTGTTCCCTGACAAACTCTGCATTTACTCGCAAAACTTTTGATTCTTTTGCATTCTAACTTAATCTTATGAATATTTAGAATTCTTTAGCAAAACATTAGAGGTTTATGTACAAAACATATCAGTGCATTTGTATCTTAATATTTTTGTCTCACAAAACCTTGTGCTCCCCCAAGAAACTTTAGCTTTTTTCTTGCAAACTGTTGTTTGCTGGAAAAATTTTGCATTCTCTTGCCAAGAATTGCCTTCTATCGTAAAACCTTGTGTTTGTTTTCAAAACTATCTGCGCTCACCCGAAAAAAACCTTTGTGATGGAAACAAACATGAGGTGGGAGGAAACTATATTTCAGTACTTATGTGCGCAAATACAGGTTCTCGGGGGAACACAATACTTCTAAACAGCCCTTAAACATTTTTTTCCATCACCATGTCTGCTTAAGGGCTCAGAGATACTGGCCTTTATAGACTTTAAGACCCATTCATTTGACCATTTCTTCTATGTGTCATGTATATTTTGTAAGTATAACCAGCTGATTGTACATTATCCCTTATTTGTCATATGTGGGCAGCTGAAGTGTGTATGAGCTCAGCTGTATATCTGACTGTGTGTGTGTGTGTGTGTTGTAAAATGGCTGATTTTACAGAGCGATACTGGCAGGTGGGCTGGTAAAATGAGGGTGAACATCAGCACAATGCTGTCTGTCTCATCCTTCCTTTCTCACACCCCAGCCATCATTCACTGCCTCTGTCTGTCCTCATATCTGTCTCTCCGCTTTTGTCTGTCACCCTCTCTCTTCCCAATATCATTCTCTCCAGCTTATGGCCCAGAGCTGTTGGCTGCTGGTCATCTGCTGTCATCTGTCGCCATAAACAATCTCCATTCACATAGTGAAAACGAGCTGGCGACGCCAGGCAACCAGAGGTGTGTGCGAGACGTCACTGGGCCGGACTGAGAGTGGCATGACGCAGGACGAGTGGGATTGGGTTACCTGGGCAGGGTGACCTTCCAGTCCAAACAACCAGAGTGAAATAAAGAGCTGGAGGGGCGAAGGGTGTCAGGTTAGATAAGTCTCTAGTGTGTTCTCTCAGCCCTTTTCCTCTTGTTATGTGTCAGTACATCTCACTCTCTCTGGATGTCACTGTCTGTGAGAAAAAAACAAAACACACATACATAATATGACCTTATTGCACTCATGTAACAGCTCTGTAACACTCCCTTTTCTCGTAACTAGGCTGCCTACATGAGGTGAACCAGCACACCCTCTGCTCAAACGGTGAGTGTGGGGGTGGGTGATATTTGACTGTCAATGCATGTATTTAAAGAAGTTGAGGTTAAATCTCATGTGATGATCCCCGTATTGGATGAAGCTTAAAAGGGTCCCTTAAATGAGTCAGAACTGAAAACAAACAACAAAACAAACAAAAAAAATATTTATCAATATATTTATTTACAGCATATTTCTTATTAAAATGTGTTTTTTTTTTTTTTGAATGAATGAATGAATGAATGAATTGATGAATAAATAACATTTTACATTAAATATATTGAATTATATTTAATTACAGACTTGTAATATTACTTACTAACATCCCAATTAATTAATATTTTTATTTACTTATGAATTAATCAAATTAATATTTAACATATTATGTGTTAGTTATTTATTCATTTTATATGATTAAAATAAATAAATAAATGAATACATTTTATATTATTATTACATTATATTTTATTTATTCATTGGCGCCAGATATAAGCCATGACAAAAAAAAAGCTGTCAGTCCTAGTTCACTTATATTTAAACATAATATGTGCATATAGCTTCAAATCCTGCATGCATTTATATTTAAGTAAAAAAAAAAATTAAACTGTAAATTACTTATAAGTAAGCTATACAGACTAATAAAATGATGTTTTTATGATGCACTGTTGTAAAATGTTCCAACAGCTTTGACATTGGTAATAACTGATGTGGGTAGATGATTTCAGAAATGTCAGTTTAAAGCAAATGATTTGCAGAAGTTGCAACTCTATTGGTGTAAGCATATGTGGACAATTGAATGTGAGACTTCTGCCACAGTGCTTTAGAGAAACTCCTTTTATCTTGGCGTTTTCGTTTAGTAATTATAGAGGACATGGGAGAGCAGACAGGAAAGTATACTTGAGAAAGAAGGGGAGCAGGTTCAGGACATGACCCAGGTCAAACTCAAACCTGGTTTCCCTGTAAACACAACATTTCCTTATAAGAGCATCAGCTTCAGGCTACCCTCAATCTGTGCCACTGCTCCAGCTACACCAATTCAATTATCAACCATTTGTTTTAATGATTCACATCAGATGATTCAAAATTCTGTTTGTTCAAACTAAATCATCCTAAAACCATCATCTTTGTGTTTGTTCTTGCTATTTTTGATCATATCTTTAATAGGTTGTCTTTCTCTGTCTCTTTTTTCTTGGTCCATACACACTGTGTTCTCTTATTATCTGTCCTCCTCTTCTCATTTCATTACCAGTTTCATTCTGTGCCTTGTTTTCCCGGCCCTGTCTTTCTTCTCAGTCGTCTGTGTGGGTCAGATGGTGAGATGTGGAGTGATGTCAGCGGAGTGCGTCAGTCACAAGACGCATGTGCTTGCTCTCACTCACAGGCAATAAGAGAGGCTCATTACACACTCAAAGTGGATAATTCAACACACGCTATGTCCACAGAGTCAGTGTGTGCCATTGACAACCATGTTTATTAACAAGTGTGATTCCAATCATCCTGTTCATGCAACAATTTACCACCTTTACAGCTAGAAAACAACAACAAAGACATATTTTCAGATATATTTTTAAATATACAATAAAATTAAAATAAAAGTTTTGTCAGTATTTAAAAAATGAATTGCTTACATAGATCTCTCTCTCTCTCTCTCTCTCTCTATATATATATATATATATATATATACATACATATTTTTATTAAGATCTATGTAAGCCATTAACCATTAAATACAAACTATTTTAGATATACATATTTAAAATATACAAACTATTAGATGTCTATCGGAAATCTAGCAGTTTTCAAAGCACATACAACATGTGGAACTGTATAGAAATTCAACTGTATAGAAATAGCACACTCTAACAAAAGTTTACTTGCAAAAACTGTATTTTTTTCCCCCCCAAAATCATGTTTTTGATCATGTTATCATGTTTTTATTGTGTTCTATTGTATATTTTTTTTGTAACCTAGTCAAAATAACCCAAGTGTAGACTGATTGACATTAATTGGAATGAATTGGCACATGATTTTTGAAAATTGTGAAAACTGAGTTATCTATTTTTGCTGATAAATTCTTCACACACACACAGACACACACACACACACACACTTTTGCATGTATGCAAAATAAATTTCAAAATTGAGAAATTTTGGAATGTATTTTCCTGTGTGAAGAGTTCGATATGAAATACATATTTACTTTTGTTTACAAAATACAGCTTGTATCAGTTCACTTTTCTATTTTCTATATAGATGTGAAAACCATCTGCGACCGCAGTGAAAGTGACTAAACAACATATGACAAATGACCATAAGAAAGTCTTATTACAGTTGGCGTCTAGTTATTTAATCAACCATTAAGATTTGATAGATTAACTTGAATCGGGGAAACAAGTTCATTCATCAAATCCTAATTAATCAGTTAATCATTTCCATTTACACAGCCCAGGTTCACTAACTCATTCTCAATGTAAGCCAGTCAGTTTGGTTACAGAATGCAGTTTTCGCTCATTTATAACCAAGCTGTGTGCGAACATTACCAGATTTTATGCATAATTATGCATAACTGAACAGCTGTTGGCATGAATACGGCTCTGCATGCTGGAATACATACTCAGACAGACATGCACACAAAATGCTATTTCTGAAACAGAAACACAGCCAGAATGGTCCATTAGAAAGCACAGGATTGCACAAGTGGCAAGTTTTTCTCCTGAGACAATCAATGAAGGCGGTCGATAGCATCAAGGCTCAATGATTTCCTCGTGCCCTCCAACTGTGACTTTCACCTTAGCAGGAATGAGGCCCATGAAATATTCACTTTGCTGTATCACGCTGAAATTCAAAGAGTGCAGCTGCAAAATACAATTAGCGAACAGAAAGTGTGATGCACTGAGTGTTCACGCATCCCTAATCGAATCCAGTGCTTTTGCATGCAGGATGGTGCAAATGATGCAGAACAAAGAACAACACTATCCTTCTCCCTCCCTTCATAGAAACACAGTCATAAGCACCAGGACGTGCACCATGTGACGCACTGAATAAAAGACAAACTGGATGATCCAACCACACACACGCAATCAGACCCACGCGGTAGGAACAACCTCTCTCCAAGTATTTTTCCAAGAACATCATGTCACAAAATTTGCAACAATTTGCCTTTTGCAACAGAAGTGCACAAGGTTGCAAGCATGAGATACACTGAGATAGCAGCCGGCGCTACAGATGGGCTCAGAGACAGACAGCTTAACGCATTAGTTGTTTTGCTCTGCCAGTTAAAGTTCAGACCACACAAACATAGCAGTTGTGTTGAATTTACGTCAGCCAGAGACCACAGACACACTTAAGGCCACTCACACAAACACACACACACACACACACATACACTATCAACATAATAAAATGTTGCCATTGGTGAAAGGACAGAAACAACTAAACAGAATAAGGACAAGCTACTATAAAATACATTCGAAACAATCTGTGCAAATATTGATTCAGATTAAAAACAAGCATTTGTTAAAGCATGCTTATTGTGAAGCTATTAAAGGAACAGTTTGCCCAAAGATGTGAGTTTTGCTTAACATTTACATTTACCTTCAGGCCATTCGAGATGTAGGTGAGTTTGTTTCTTCATCAGAACAGATTTAAGAGAAATTTGGCTTTACAATACTTACTCACTAATAGATGCTCTGAAGTGAATGGGAACGTCTGTAGCTGTTTCAGTGCCATATAGAAGAGCCAAAACTCACATTTTTATGGGGTTTATGCTTCAAAAAAGGAAAAACTATGTGTCTGGGATACCTGTAACAGTGATTCCAGGTATCCTGAGATGTTAGGCAATATGATTTATTTTATTCAGTTTCCTGAATCCGAACGAAACAGAGCAAAATGTCCATAAGCATTCAACCTCAATCCAAATGAAGACAAAAACGTTCATCAAGCAGAACGTTAATGTCATTTTGTGCTTCAGCAAGGTATCTCTGGTTAAAACTAAAAACGTTAATGTTAGTGAGTCCATGCTAATGTACAAACCGAAAGAGCAGACTGTTCTCGCATCTTGTACAGAGTAACTTAAGTCAAAAACACAAAGAAAGATTTACATTTCACTGTCTCTTCATTTTAAACTGGGCAAATTTACATTTATTTAATCGTATTATGCGATACATGAACAGTGTTAGTCATCCGTGATCGTGATGACCGACCGTAATATGAGACTTCTCCACTTGCAAGGTGATCTGTAAACCCTCGCTTTGATTTATTCACCATATTTATTTTTTAATATTTTAGAAATAACTCCATGGAATATTTAATTCCCATTTGGTGGCCTTCTGTGTCCAAAAGTGTGCAAAAACATTGTGGAACAAGGTTGTAAAACAGTGAGCAATTCTGTTTGTTTGTCCGAGGGAACTCCAGTAACTAAGGGGGAGGGGGGCGGGGCTTACCGATAGGTCAGTTTCAGGAGGGCCACAGCTCTGTTTTGTTCCAACCCCAATCAAACACACGTGATCCAGCTAATCAAGCTCTTCAGGATCACAAGAAACTTCCAAACAGATGTGATTCGGAGCTAGTTGGAGCTAAAGTTTGCAGAGTGGCCCTCCAGGAATTGAGTTTGAGACCACTGCTTTAAACCACCACTTCTGACCAGTCTATAATCCATTATAACATTTCCTCTTTCTTCTCTCACAGTTTTTGCTTGTAAATGGTGCTTGATCTTTGCATATTTCTCTCTTGATTCAGGCAAAATTGTTTTTTTGGAGAAAGCAATATTATAAATTATGTTAAAAATGTCTTGATGGGTTTGATGATTACAAATATTATATTACTGTGTTACATTTAAAAAGACATTAATAAGTTATGGTGTTTAGATGAAGAAACAAACTCATATCCCAAGTAACCTAGAACATTATTAGCAATTTTTCATTTTTAGGTGAATGATTCCTTTACATTTACATTAACACCTAAAATGATCAATAAAAGCTGTGTATTCAAATTAATATATATTAAAATCAATTGTGAGTTTATATGTGTTTATATGATGAGCATTATGTGTTGAGGTCTATATAATATGCTTGAGAATAATAAATATATATTAAATGTGACTGAGCAAAAATTCTGACTAATATTTTCATTGTGCTTTTCAGGTCCTCAGTGGATAGTATGTCTGTGAATTGAATTAATGTTTTACATGGATATATTATTAACCCAGTGTGACATAAAGGTAAAGTAATAAAATTATCCTGCCATACCTGAATCATAAGTGTGTCTTCAGAGACAGGTTTTTTCCTAGCGTACCTGTTATGCAATGAAACAATTGGAAAGCACCCAAGATAAACAGGCCAGAGCCAGAACCTGAGAACATTCGGAGAGGCTGTTGTAGTAGAGAAGCTACAGTTCTGATAACAGCAGGTACTTCCAGCATTCAGTACAAACATACTTTGACACTGTGTGACACTCATAAAGATACAGGGTGGGTTACTGTCAGTCCGTTTTAACACTCCACACTGAAAGATCATATAAAACAGAGTGACACCAAATAAAGCAAAATAAAGCAACCATTTACGAGGAGACTGGCCAGTGGAAAAAAGCTTAAGAAAGTTTTAACAGAATGAGCTCAGCACTGCCAGCTCGAACAACCGTCTGCCTCTTTCACTCTGCTGGGAAATGCAAGAAAGCGTTCTTTTTTTCCCTAAATGCAACATGTAGAAATTTCGTAAATAAAGTCGTTAAGCAGAGAAAATACGGCATGACTGACGTCAGCTGTGTCCTGAGGGAAAGACTTGATGAATATCATAGGTGTGCAATGCTGCATATTGCACACTGTGCATATGTAATAGTGAATGCTTTCCTGGAAATATTGCAGTTAACTTTCAACAAATGCCACAATCCAAATCATTACTCATACTTTTAAACATTAAAGAATTTAGGGTTGGTCTCTCGTAATTCGTTATTCATTCCTGTGATGCAAAGCTGAACTTTTAGCTTCATTATTCCAGTCTTCAGCGTCACAGGATCCTTCAGAAATCATTATTATGATGATTTGATGCTTAAGAAACACTTCTGATTCTAAAAACAGTTGTGCTGCCTAATATGTTTGTGAAAACATGATACTTTCATTTTTTGTTGATGAATAAAATAATATAACAGAAATAACATTTGAAATGGAATTCTTTTGTAATATTATAAATGTATTTACTGTCATTTTGTTATCAATTTAAATGTGTCCTACTTTGCTGAATACAAGCGTTCATGTCAAATTTTAGTGAATATTGGATTTAGTGAAAATGCATGAATTCCAGATTAATACTATAACCGTAATTTAAAATTGAGCTAGATAAATAAGTCTAAACTAGTTAGAAAATCTAATTTACCATGCAACAGGCAACTCATAATGTAAACTAGCTTCTACAATGCTGTTATTGTGAACAGTTAATGGGTTAGATCACTAAAAAATTTAAATTTAACAATAAAAAGCCAAGTGTATATGACTTTCTTCTTTCAGGCGAATCCAATCGGAGTTATATTACAAATGGTCCTAGCACTTCTAAGCTTTCATTGCAGTGGGTGAGAGTTTCCCTTTAAAGGGTTAGTTCACTGAAAAATTTAAATTCTGTCATCAATTACTCACCCTCATGTCGTTCCAAACCCATAAGACCTTCGTTCATCTTGGGAACACAAATTAAGATATTTTTGATGATATCAGAGAGCCATCTGTCCCTCCATAGATCCAGAAATGTTGTAAATACATCGGTAAAACTGTTGTAAAACAGTCCATGTGACATCAGTGGCTCAACTTCAGTTTTGCGACACTACGAGATTATTTTTTTTGCGCAAAGAAAACTAAAATAACATAATTTACTCCATCATTCTTCTCCCAAATTACATGTTCCACCATTTTTAGAGAGTATCACAATGCATGCTTTCCTCTTAAACAGGCATAAACAACCGCAGATTACGTACATGTGCATGCTTTCCCCCAGATGTAAACAGGACTGATTACGTCAAATATGTTAAAGCGTGCGTACGCATTGCATTGTGGGTCTTATGGGTTTGGAACAACATGAGGGTGAGTAATTAATGACAGAATTTTCTTTTTGGGGTGAACTAACCCTTTAACAGTCTAAAACATATTAAACAAAATGCGCACAAACATAATAAAATGTCCCTCACATGGCTCCGGGAGTGAATAAAGGGCTGCTTTAGTGAATCCATTTGTTTTTTAAAGATAAATATCCATATTTCTTTTTTCTCACTTCTGCTGCATCAAAGGAAACAACAGCCATTTCTCAATATGCGCTCTTCAGCGCAAGTCAGTGGAAGAGAGAAAAAAAAAGTGTTTATTATGTTTGAAATATGGATAGTCATCTTTCAAAAATGTATGTATTCTTTACAGGAGGTCTTTATTCACCCCCTCTGAAGCCGTGTGAGGTACAATATGTTTTATTACGTTTGCACCACTTTATTAAACCTGTTTTGGACTGTTAAAGGGAAACACCTGCCTACTGCAATGATAGAGTGCCAGGACAATTTTTAATATAGGAAAGGGATATAGGGTTTTCAGCATTTGTTGTTCTTACACTCTGTCAATATGAGGTGACCCGAGAAAAAGTGTCAGATAATGATCCATTAAATATCATTAACTTCCTGTTACGTGTACAAAAGTAGCACATTATCATGTTCAGAGAGGAAGCTTTTCCAAAAGCTTGCAAAGGACAAATGAGGCGTGTAAACTGACACCATTTTGACTATTCTTCAACCCTGAAAACCCATTTAAAAACCCTGAGGTACAGGCTAAAATAGCTTCCAGCTCTAAGGGTTACGGAGAGGGAGTCTCTGACCTCATAATCAATGCATCTTTGAGAAGATTATGAGCTGTGATTGATATGCTGACACGCAGGCCTGACAGCTATGAGAGGTCTGGCCTTCAAACGCAAGGGCAGAGTCCAATTGTAGACATGAATCACAGTAAAGTCTCTTTGGAAGATCAATCTATCTGCCTTCAGGGCATTTAAAGGACGTTTCATCTTCCAAGGCACTCTCCGGCATTTGACTAAACAAGGTCAAAAGTAATGGAGCAGCCAGCTTTCTGTCTAATGTCAAAGTGTTTCCTTTTACAAGTGCCCTCAAAAGGGAACCATTTAAGGATGCATACATTCAGCTGCTTCAACAATTGTTTGTGACGTAGTGTGAAACTGTGACCTTTCAACACCCTCGCTACATCCTATTTGGATTAACTAATGCGCGTGTGTTACTTTCTTGAGGAAAATGTGAGTTTTGCTTTTACTGTAGGTAGTAAACAACTCATGCACAATTTTTTGTGAGGTTATTTCTAAAGGGAAAAACAGGATCATTTTCTGGGGAAGCATATGACTCTTTTGAACAGAGGGATGACCTGAAGCGGGGGAGAGGCTGGGAGGTGAGACTGGGACAGAGAGAGGATGACAGCGGTAAATAAGCTGAGATGGGATCTTTCAGATGAGTCAGTTGATTAATTGCTCCACTTTTGTATTTCTATCACTCAGCAATTCAGGCATTCAGGATGTCACACAGCACGTTTAACTGGTAAATTAAACAGTGGAAAATGTTATGGCTTCTTCACATCAATACCAACTTTGTCTCAGGTGTTTTTTCTTAAAGTGACAATTTATTTAATTTGTTAGCAGATATGTCAGACGTCTTATACAGCATAACATATACTGTCAAATAAGATTTGTATTTATTTTTTAAATATTTTCCAATCTATCTATCTATCTATCTGCTGACGTATTTGGGCAAATCTGAGAAGTGTTTGAGATATTAATATTTAATCTGAAATTTTTAAGGAATCTCTAGAAAACTTTTGTGTGTGTGTGTGTGTGTGTGTATTTATGAATTTAAATGACCAAAAGTGAAAGTCATCACAGCAATAAATTAACAGTATTTCTGCTATTACTGTATTTTTATTCAGTCTTGGTTGGCGAGCATATGAGACCTCTTCCAAAAACAAACAAACCTATCAACCCAACTATTTAAACGGTAGTGTAAGAACAATTTTCATGAGAAAACCATTACAATCACTGCCTGGAAAAAACAACTGAACCATTAATGCATTACATTTTTGCTTAAGAGATTTAATTTTTTCTTTCTTGTGGCTTTAACAAAATTAATTGCTTAAGAGGAATGAATAAGTCTGCTGTCCTCTGTTTAATAAAATTTGGTGTGGCACTGTCTGTCTTGATGCTGCATCCACAGAAGTGTGTTTGTTTGCATCAGCATGTCTGACTATGTGTGAGCGCGTGTGCGTAAGAGTGTGCGCAATAAAGCAGCCGGACTTAATCATCTCCTCTCCTCAACACGTGAGAACTGGGTGGGTTGGCGTCAGAGAGCTGTGAGGAGATAAAGCCTGATGTCACTGGGAGAGCTCCGTCTTAGCCGCCCCTCCTCTGCCTGTTCTGAGGCCAGACGAGACACATCAGAGCCAGGCACACTGATCCACAGCAGCACTTAGTATAGCAGAAAAAAGGCATCTGTCACATTTCCCTGTATTTGCTGCATAGTGGTTTTAAATGAAAATAAGCCTGTAATTGATTAATAATGCCTGCTTCGCTGTGCACCTGTCCCTCTTCAAAAAGGGGAATCTCCCTCGATGCTCTGTATAATGAGATTTTCAGGACTGGAGTTAAGAGACTTACCTGTGATGATAAGATTAACAGGGGCTCTGGCCCTTTGGCTCTAGTGGTGAGAGTGTCAGTGTAGAGGCCACACACACACACCTGAGTGCAGATAAACAGACAGAATGCTACGTTGACGTCACCTGCCAAACACACATACACGGTAAGCTGAAATATAAATACGAGAGGTAAAAGACCACGTGTACAAGTGTGTGAAGTCTCACATGTCTGGGTTATATTTTGCATACATACATAAACAAATAAGCTTTTGTTTTAACTATTAGAATTAATAATTATTGTTAATATAATGGATAGTATATTATTAAAATGGATAGTGTATAAAGACACACACACACAAATGAGACATTTCACTAAATATTCTATTTTATTTCAAATATTTGATCACATTTTAGATTTTACAGAATAATTGAAGTCGTGCAGACTTGAAACAACATGAGGTTGAGTAAACGATGGCAGAATATATTATATTCTCATGACAATTAAACATATGACATTGGTGTTGTTTGCATTGTATAATAAACTTCAACTGATTTATATATATTTTTTTAACTTTTATTGAAGAATTTAATGAAAATTTGGCAATAAATGTGTGAAACTTTCAAACACATATGCAAAAAACACTACAAATATTTTATAAAAATATAAAATAATGTTTTTTATAGTTATTTTTTACAAATATAACCTGTGCAGAGGGGGAGATGCACCTACTACCTAACCTAACCAAAAAATTTCAAATGTCAAGTAAAAAAATAATAATAAAATGGTAAGGTATTTTAAATCTATATTTCTTAAACTAAACAAACACACAATCACTAAGTAGAAAAAGCACAGGTGTGCAGGGAAATACAGTTGCTGTTAAAGCAATGGGAAATGAGACAAAATGTAATGCACATCCTATGATATTTTCTTAACCCTGGAACAACATTTTAATTCAAAAATATAGTCTTGACCAAATCTCTACACCTTACCCATGAGTTATGCCTACAATCAGAGGAAATGATAGATGACTGACACTAATGTACAAGCACCAAACACTGATTGTAAGCCTAACTTCACAAAAACTGTAAACTGTTTCTTCAAATCTGATTTGGTTAATCACAATGTTGTCCCAGATGTTGACCCAGGGACATGTTGCACTAGGCAAAATCAGGTTAGCGAAAGAGAAAGATGCTAGTTCACACTTAACATGCATGCAAAAAAAGAATATGAGGAAGCAGCTGGACGTCATTAGCTGTGGGCTGTGGGCTGTGTGTGGGTTGCTTTGCTGTTTATGACTGCAGCAGTGCAACACATGAGAGCAATTTACAGGTTTCGTGAAAGTCACATTTTATCTCAAAATCCAGGTCAAATATTCTGGAAAGGGAAGTCTTTGTTCTTTTATTGAACTTTTAGAAGTCTTACCGAAAGTCATGGTTTAAATTTAAGGAAATGTTTAAATAGCATGTGCAGAGCAGGCGGTGAGTCAAGAAGACTGCATGCTAATATAGATCCAACCCTCAAACAAACAGACATGATTCATCTCTGAAGGGACACGTCTTCATGTTTGTGTAAATAAAAACTGACAGGACTCAGACGTCTTAGATCCAGTAGCCCCAGGAACTCACTGAATGTACAACACAGATGAGCGTGCTAGTCTGCAGATTAATCATAAAGCACATGCAAAGAATAAATGGACGACCTTTTATTCCAGTGCAGCAATTTATAACAACAATATATATTTCTGCATCAGAGATATATAGCTAAATCTGTTTTCATAACGCATAAAGCTACTGATATATTGTCTGCCTTTTTTTTTCTTACAGTGCATAGGCAGCTTCCTTTTGCATTTTCTGAAAACCTCAACCGACAACTTCTCTACACGGATAACAACTTGGCATGCCATACACATAGTGTTCCTCATGCAAAGCACAATAACACAATGATTTAACAATCATGAAAATGAAAATGTACACACAAATATATTGTAAAAATGTCTTTCTGAATATATACTTTTTAGTACTGACCTACAAAGTGCATTTCATTCGATCATAAGTGCCCTACAAAGTGGACTTTGTGGACTTCCTAAGTCAGATTCCAGTCTGAAGAAAGTGACCATGTTCAGTTCAAACAGCATAGACAGAAAGGAAGACTGATGCACAAAGCAAAGAGCAAGAAGTGTGAATTAAAACAAATGTAGTGAAAATGAGTTGAGACTGTGGCATTTTAATTGAGTTTAACTGAGTAATTAGTGGTTTGTACTAGGTTGTTTACGTGGATAAAGTGTGTGAGATGTGACAGTTACAGTGCATCATATGGTTAATGAAATAAAGTGCACATATAATGTAACCAAATTGCATTTATTTGCAACAGAAACGTATCACTGCTTTCAAATATGGCAATGCATATTAATGAAATTAATAATAATTAATTTATACAAACATGTATGTGTTATATGCATGCTCATGAAATGAAAAAATACATGAAGTGAACTTCAACAGACATCCTATGCTTAGGGAGCAATGAACACTGCGTAGGGACCCTATTAATCAGAACACAGCCCTAATGTCATTTTGTCCGCCATCTTGAATTTACTGCACCTGCTGCAATGCATTTTGGGATTGCCTCCTTTAGGTAGGATTCTTGCGGTGCAGTCTTTGACTTTGGTAGGCAGTGTCTGGTCGTCTGGTACATGCCACCCAGCCTTAAAGGAATAGTTCACCCACAAATGAAAATTCTGTCATCATTTACTCAGCCTTAAGTAGTTCCAAACCTGTATGAATTTCTTTGTTCTGTTGAACACAAAGGAAGATATTTTGAAGAAAATTTGTAATCAGGATGTTTTGGGTCACCACTGACTTCCATAGTATTTTCTTTTCCTACTATGGTGACCCAAAACAGCCTGGTTACAAACGTTCTTCAAAATATCTTTGTGTTTAGCAGAAGAAAGAAATACATACAGGTTTGGAACTATTCGAGGATGAGTAAATGATTTTCATTTTTGGGTGAACTGTAAGAGCAGTCTTCCTGTAAGAACCGGGCTTATGTCTTAAAATACTACCTACCTAGGCAGATCACTAGGTTTTGGAAGATATCCACTATCTTCAATGGCACAGTGGACAAGCTGTGCTCTTAAGGCCTTTCATTCTGAGCTCTTCGACATAACCGCCTTAATCAAGCTAGTTAAGACTCACCTCAGCTGAACAGTAGCAACAGTTGAGATCAAGTGGCAGCTTCAAATTCACCAAACAGCAATGTGAGTCAGTGAGGTATGAGGACAGGGCTGTGATGTAACCTGTCCTCTGTGTTTTGGTACATAACCTGGAGCTGGATTGCTTTACCACATGTGTTAAACGGCAGTGGAATAAAGGTTTTTTGGATTTAGGGACACGGTTGCTAACAAATCGGTCTGTTACGCTCACCGCGGAATTTCCGGTCTTTCATTCCTGCACAGAAGGAAACGTCTTTCTCTCCTTAGACTCAGGAAGTGTTGTGTAATGTCTGATTATTTTCTCCTTTTCAACCTCTTTCAGTTGGATTTTTCATGTGCTGCACACATGCGGTTTCCCTCTCTCTCTCTTCCTCCTTTTCTTCCTTTTATCTCTACAATGCACCTGCAAGACAAGGAGACTTTCCACACTGCAGACAGCAAAGAAATGTTATTGCTCCCACTATTTAATACCCTTTTCCTCCCCATCTATCTTATCCACATGCGAACGTAAATGAGCACACTTTCCATCCCTCTTACTCAAAATAATTTTAAAGAAACATACACAGACGCACAGATGCACGTTCAGGCTGCATCACGGAGGAGGAAATACGTCATTGCGCTGCTTCAGTAACAAAAGACAGAGCTCATGTAGAAAAGAAATGAGAAAGAGAAACAGGAAAAGGGTAATCTATCAAAGTAGGTCTCAAGTGGTGGGGCACAGGTCTGTTCTGGGGACAAAAACAGCAGGGAAAATGATACCTAATGCAAATCTTATATGTGCATAGTTAGAACAGCAAAAATAAAAAGGCTTACGCTGGTCCTTTGCTGGTTTATGCTAGTCCTTTGCCAGCACGTGACTAGCATAAACCAGCAAAAGGACCATCTTAAACCAGCATCCTAGCTTCAAAACATACCTAAACAGATCAAAATTCTAAATTTTAGCTTAGCTTATGTTAATAATTAGCTAATATTAATAATTCTGCATATGATTTGAGCCTATACAGTTAAAGTTTCAGTGTTTGATTTGATATTTGTTTACTTCTGTACAGTACAATATAAAGTTAAGTTCTTTATTGGATGCACTGGATGTCCAGTGAAACTAAATTACATTAAAATAACCTACTGGCAGAAGAAGTCTGAAATTTTGGTCCATTTTGGTCCATATTGATATGATAGTATCACGCAGTTGCCAGCTGCACATCTATGATACAAATCTCCAGTTCCAAAATATCCCAAAAAATGCTCCATTGGACGGAGATCTGGTGACTGTGGAGGCCATTTAAGTACAGTTAGTATAGTCATGTTAGAGAAATGGCTTGATTTTTGACATGGCTTGATCTTTGTGTCATGGCACGTTATCCTGGAAGTATTCGTCACAATTGGGTGTACTGTAGTCATTAAGGGATGGACAGTGTCAGCAACAATAGGTAGGCTGTGGTGTTTAAACAATGCTCAGTTGGTACTAAGGGGGCCAGCACATCCACCACATCATAGCACCAGCAACCTGAATCATTGATACAAGGCAGGATGATCTATCCTGACGAAGTCTGACTTTACCATCCAAATGCCACAGCAGAAAAAGAGACTCGTAAGACATTTTTCCAATCTTCTACTATATATTTTGGTGAGCCTGTGCGATTAGAAACTCGGTTTCCAGTTCCTGGATTACAAGAATGGTATGTAGTGTGGTCTTCTGCTGCTGCAGCCCTGTCTGCTTGAAGGTACAAAGTGATTTCTGAGATGCTCATCTGCAAACCATTCATTCACCAGTTTGGATATTTTCTCTTTTTCAGACCATCCTCTCTGTGTGATCAGAAATACTGTCTGGCACCAACAACCTTGACACGTTCAAAGTGATTACATATTTGGGCCAAAAAGCAGATAAACACTGTGTGATAAAGTGTGTGATTAGTGTATATATGACTCTGAAGCACAAAACCAGTCTTAAGTAGCAAAGGTATATTTGTAGCAAAAGGCAAAAATACATTGTATTGGTCAAAATGATATATTTTTAATTTAATTTTGACAAAAAATCAAATATCATGTTCCATGAAGATATTTCCAACAGTAAATATATCAAAACTTAATATTTAATATGCATAGCTAAGAAATAATTTTGAAAACTTTGAAAGTGATTTTCTCAAATTTCTTGATAGATTCCAGATGTTCAAATAGTTCTTGGCCAAACATTGTCCTATCCAAACAAACCATCAACTGAAAGCTTATTTATTCAGCTTTTAGATGATGTATAAATATGAATAAAAAAAACCCTGATCATTATGACTGGTATTGTGGTCCAGAGTCACATATTTGGAGTATTTCTCGATATATTTCTACATAACGACTTCCTTTTAGCACAAAATAATTTCACTCATAAAATTATCATTAAACTCAAATCAAAATTCCATGTCCACATATTTATTTATATTTATTTCTGTGGTGAGCAGTAATAAATAAGTGGGATAATAAGCAAGATTATGTACAGCCAGCTGTCTCTCTTCATAAATGAAACCCTTTGAGAATGACAAGACCCTGTGGCTTAGTTTATTTTGTGATAACACCGTTCGACTGTACATTAACCCTTATACATTTCACATTTGGGCAATAAATTTTTTTTCCGACGTTTTCAATCTTTGATCATATCAGGCTTGTAAGTAGCCATACAAGTACTCATCTACAACCCAAATAAACATCTTAAACAACAAAAACAGTCTCCTACTATTCATTACCAGAACTGCATGTGCTGAATGCAAGGCCCCTCTGTGTGGCGGCGGATGTGTGCTGCGTGTATTTTTAGAGGTGGCTCACGTATGCGCTGTGCAGTTGCTATCTGTGGTTTACTCATATGGCTAAATGTGGACAGCAGCTCGAGCTCTCGACAACACATGAACAGATGTACATATTACTTTAAAGCCAAAAATGTAGGGCCTGCATGGGCCAGCAACCACAACACGAGAAACCATTACACTGTATGAACGACCTGCTTCCAAACAGACAAATTGATTGAATGAATCACTCAATAGGTGCATGCAAATTTGTCATGTTACTTAAACATCCTACATGCATTCATCAGCTAGTGATGCAAAAGTGAGCTGTGAGATGCTATCACTGCTGTCACACAAAAAAAGTAGTCAAGCTCATGTGCTCTGAATGATTTCACACAGGAAGTTTGATTCTAATGCACCATGTCTAAGTCTCTTTTATGGCAACATGATTACTCTTCAAGACATTTTTGGCATCATTTTATAAAGACAATAAGCCACTCAAGGTTATGCTTTCCAAGGCTTTGTTTTTGGTTAAAAAAAAAAAATCAGAGGCATTACTTAGCTCTTCTCACCAGTGAAATGCTGCTGTGCCCTGGTAAAATATTACTGATAAAACCTTGTCTCTATATCGCCGCATACTGACTTATATATTTTTTTCAGCAATCATGTCATGTGTTTTCTATTTGCTGTATAATTATTTTTTTTTAATCTAATAATGAATATGTTTGCAAAGAAAGTCTGAATTTGTGATTCAGTTTTATTCCCTCATGCACTGAATTGTTTGCAGCAATTTCGCACACAGAAATATTGTGACAAAATAAGAGAGATCATACAAAATGTTTGTTGTTTTATTTAGTAAGATGTGTAAGATACTCGACATAAAAGATGTTTACATATAGTCCACAAGACGAGACAAGACACACACACACACACACAAAAATAATAATTTAATGATTAAAATAACCCCCTTAAAAACTTTGGGAACCCTTGGTGGTTACCTGGATGATTTTTGTTTTGTGATGGCTGTTCATGAGTCCCTTGTTTGTTCTAGTCCTCCATGTCCTGCAGATTCTTAAGTTTTCCAGCATTTTTTGCATATCTGAACCCTTTCCAGCAGTGACTATGATTTTGAGATGCATCATTTCACAATGACCTAACGCTAACCCTAACCACTAATAAAAAAGGTTGTAACATTCACTGATGTTCCAGAATTAAGGAAACACAATTTTGAACAGAACAAATACATAATAAATATACACAGTATACACAAATATAATATGTAAAGAAAAACATTTATTTTGTTATTCAGCCATGGAGCTCATTCACATCATAATTTAGTAAATGATTTTCAAAGTTGTAAATAAAATAAAGATGATGTTAAAGATTAGTATGCTTTACAAGAAAATACTATTTCAGTCTTTGAACTTTAGAATTTCATATTCCTACACCATTGTTTTCTTTATATCTGTTCAATAGGAAAAACAACATTCAGTGATAATAAAATTACACATTAAACATACAAAACAGTCTCTGTTTTTCCACCACACACTCATAAACAAACACACACGCACATGCAAATCACATTTTCTGTGGGCAGAACATCATCTCTGTCCAAAACGCTGTCTCATTGTCATGCTGTCTTCCTCTCTCTCTCTCTCTCTCTCTCACACACACACACACACAGATCCAGCAGTGATGTGAAAAGCATTAGACGTGACGGTTTTCCTGGTATTCTCCCCTGGGCAAAGTGAATCTTCAGAGTGAAGGCTGGTATAAATATTTAACCCTCCTCATGGGGTCACCCTGTCCAGGGCTGCTGGGTTTTCACACAAGGCCGCATGGCTCCTGTCATACACACTTCTTATCTCTCTCACACACACCCCAGCAAAATGGGTCTATGACCCAACACCAACCCCAGGGACCTCTCACGACAAACGTACATGCAAACGAGCTGATATATTGACCTAACACCATCATCTCTCAAACATCTGGGTGCACACAGTGTCGCAGCTGGTTGTCCCGTCAGATTTCATCCCCATTGGCTGCACCTCACACACACACACACACACGCACACAGTGACATTTACGCAAGACAGATGAAACATGCACATGCACAGGACCCAGCAGGGAGGCTTATCATGAGCAAAATGAAGCAGTAAGAGACACCATGACGGCACAAGACCTTTGTGTTTGTGTGTGTGTGTGTGCACAGTGCACACAAGAGCGTCACAACCCAATGAGCCTTTCCCATGAATGTGGCATGAAAATAATGATCTTTTTTGTTAGCCCTTCCTTGCACCTCACTAACCTGGCAATTACTGTCTCATCATAAGTCATGAATCACTGTTCAATGGCCAAGGGCTTCTGCACACACACACACACACAGCTATCTAAATGAGAATAAAACATTTACATTATCATGTTAACATAAAACTACACTGTAAATGTTTATGATTTTGAAAGTGGAAACCTATTAACTGGTTAACTGTAAGTTATACCTTACCATATATAGTATAAATATTGTACCACATACTACAAATGGTTTAACATAACATTTAAAGTAATTTTATTGTAACATGTTGTAAATTTGTTTAATTTTATAAGTAAAACTATTAAAAAACTATTATACATTTTCAGTGAAACAAAAATTAACAGAAGTCTCTGTGTGACATATAGTTTTATTATTTTAAGTTTTATTATGTTAATTTTTATTTTTGTTATCAGTAATGTACATTGGGGTGTTAAGTATTATATTTCCTGTTATTTAATTAATGTTTTTACATTTGTGTGTGTGTGTGTCAAGTATGTTACCCTGATGATGTTTTATGTTTGACATTATGCATGTCTATGCCATTTTATTTATTTATGACATATTATTTGAATATGTACCACAGCTATTATACAGGATATTATAATTATTACAGACTACCCTTTACCCTACCTGCAAAACAATTGTAAATTGCATTTAAAAAAAAAAATAAATAATAAAAAAAAATAATAAAACGCTGTATATTATAAACTGATTATTAGTTGATTGAAATAATTTACAGAAATCTTGGTTTACATTTTTAACATAATACATTTTAACTACAAATACATTTGCATTAGTTAATTTATGAATGAATACTGGTGAATAAATAAACAATACTAATGAACATTAAGCTATGATAACAAATCCTGTAAAAGTACTGTTAGTGTAGTACACCTAATGTTAACTAAATGAACTTTTTGTTGAGTGTGTGTATGAATCAGTTTTTTTAAATGATGACACTAATGGGAGGTTGTTACAGTTATCTCACTTTAGGGTGTAAATTTGCACTCAAATAAATGAAGCACACACACACACACAACATAATTAACTGTCTAAAAGGTCAAATCTGTGTTGCACACATACCTTTCAAAACTGGACTCGGGCTGAACACCTCGAGTTTTATTTTAACCTCCAGAGACATGGAGAGATACACATATACCTGCGTCTGTATCACTGTCACACCTCTGCGTCATCGCCTTTCATCATCCCAGCGCTCACAGACCTGACTCATGGATAGTGAAAAAATGCATTGAGGCTAGACACACACCTGCTGACGCCAGTCTGAAAGCCTACCACTGCTCTTTCTTTTAAATGGACATTAGGAGGTGAGTCGGTGTCAAGGCGTTTGTATCGATTGCTCTCTTGTGTCACTGTAGGACCTGGTCATTTCTGACGCAACTGCAATGACGGCCACAACCCCCCATGGTCAGTCTGACTGGCCTAGACAAACAGAG
Source organism: Enteromius mattozi (assembly GCA_032359235.1). Lineage (NCBI taxonomy): Eukaryota > Metazoa > Chordata > Actinopteri > Cypriniformes > Cyprinidae > Enteromius > Enteromius mattozi. Next base: position 4,486,115 of record JAUMHE010000056.1, read on the forward strand.
ACGGGGTAGGAGGCAGAGCTAAAAACAGTGTGATGTTTACCAACTGATAGCGTACGAGCCCACATTCCTCTGGTTAAGATAACAGCAGAGCTCTGGGAAGCAGAGCCAAGCAGACAGCGACAGGAAATACAGTGGACTTAGAAAATAATAAAATTCAATACTTTTCATATTTTGCTATGCTGCAGCCTTAAAATGCTCAAACGCTGAGGAGTTAAATCAGGAGTGTTAGATGAGAAAGACATCCAAAACGTGCAGTAATAGAGGGTCTGAGAAGGACTGCTTTCTTTTTTTCACATTAATCTACACTCCATATCCCATAATTACAAAGCAACACCATATTTGTGATAATAGTAAATGTATCTAAAAGAAAGAACTGAAATATCAAACTACATAAGTATTCACACCCCAGTTGGTGTACCTTTAGCAGTGAGGCAACCTCAAGTATTTGGGAGAAATGATAGGGATTTTCTCAGATCTTCTCAAGCTCTGTCAGCCATTTTCAGGTCTCTTCAGAGATGTTTAATTTGGTTCAAATCCAGGCTGGCTCACTCAAGGACATCCACAGAGTTGTCCCTAAGCCACTCTTGTCTTGCCATTGGCTGTATGTTTAGGTCCATTGTCCTTTTGGAAGACAATCTTTAGCCCAGTCTGAGGTCCTGAGCTCTCTGAACCAGAACAGTCGCGGGCATTGAAAAATCCTACAGGAGGATGCTTCCACCATTAAATATGACATTTTGAAGTATAGAAAAATGAAATAATATTTTCTCCATACTCCAAGAAACTTTGTGCTATTGACAACTTCAAAGTTGTTTTGGACGTAAGTTATGTCTTAAAATATACATAATAAAATACAATTTTTTTAAGATAATTTTTAGAAATGACAGTGTGAATTCTAAAGTGAATCAGTACATATGATTTTATATATATATATACATATATATATATTATATATAGGACATTATAATAGCAAATTAGCAAATTCACTGATCTATATAAAGATGAATATAGATCAGTGGGCAAGATGAGAACTTAGATAAAGTTTGTCCAAGAAGTTGCTATTTTTATACCTAAACTTTTGAAAAAAAGTCTCAAAAGGGGTAGTAAAGTCGCTAATCTAGCAACACATTTGCTAAATTGATAACACTGACTTTGACATGATGGCTTTATTTTGGGTCTGATTTGCATTTTAGCTTGTAAGAACTTGTATGGACAAGTGTGTGCCTTTCCAAGTGGCCATTCAATTTGCAGAAGATGGACTCCAATCAAATTAAACAAATTACAATCAAATTATTTAAATTAAAAATACACTAATGATGATCTAGAGAAATAGGATACGCCTGCACTATATTTTGTGTCACAGGGTGATCATTATTACAATCATTCTGCCAGCTTAACCAACAAATACGCTCACAAATATTCTCACACAACAGCCGTGGTTAAAACAACAGGAAGTCAGCCTTTCAATGTGGGTGAAAATTATGACATGATAAGAATTTTAAAAAAAAAAGAGTCTTTACCAGCTTTACAGCTGAAGGAAACAATAGGAGAACACAGACAAGAGAAGGAGCACATTTAAAGGTGAGAGAAGAGAAGTCTGACCAGTGATGTGCAGCAATGGTGAACAATAAGATACTGATGGTGGTCTTTGTCCTGATCATCTATGTAACAGGAAGTCAAACAAAAGGTTAGTGTAAATACCATTAATTAATAACACTTTATTGTACTTTCATTAATAAATCCTTACAAACCCTTAATTCCAACAAATGTCATCAAACTTTTAGAAAGTATAATCATGCACACTTAAAAAAAACAAAAAAATAAAACACACTAAAAAGCACACTAAATTTATACAATGATTAAAAAGCTTATTTAATGCACTTTTGAATGCTAAGAAATGTCTTTATACTTCAGTTCATATTACCTAATGCTTTTTTGCACTTACAATTGTTGTTAAAAATGATCTTAGTAAACTTGTAAACACTTGACTTTATGAACTATTAGCATATTCATTGAATCATTATAACTTCCTGTAAAGGTCACATATCTGGTCTTTATTATTGCGTATATTTCTACTAGCTTCACATCTTAAATTATTAATTAATCCCAATATAATGTAAAAACTATTCATAATTTGTAAATGTTTGCTAATTTAGTATCTTTATGTGCACTGGACTTTTAGCTGCTGTAAAAATGTTTGTAGCACGTGTGGATAAACGCCTGCTATAGACACAAAACACGTTTTTATTGCCTCAACACTATAAACTGTACATTAAACATGATATTTCTTAGATCACACACAAAACAGGACAAAACAAATCAGTATTTCAAGAAAATACTTGATCAGTAATCAAAATACTTCTGACCCTTAAATCTACCCATTCCTAACCTTACAACGCAATAGCTGCAAAAGAGTTGTGCATTGACAGAAGCTTTTAATCACTGTATAACAGCTGTTAAAACCATTTGTCAATTTTGAAATTATGGTTGTATTTGTAAGCATTTCAATTTACATTAAATAATGATCTGAAAATCATTAGGTAATGTTTAACAAGTTTATTAGTGAACATTTGTGAATATATGAACTAAATATCTATTAAGCATTATATAATAATGTTATTAACAATGTATCAAAAGTTATTATAAAGTGTTTAAATTTGCTAAATCTATATCTCACAATTACATTTTGAGTAACTTAACTGGAAATCTCATTAGAGTGAATGATTGAGTTTCTTTGTGCTGAGCCTCACACGAACCTGTTACTAACACGCTGTGCTGCTAACTGTCCTACAGGAGAACAAGATACTGCCTCACATCCAAATAAAGAGTCTGTGATTAAACAACTGAGAGGTCAGACAACATAACTTTCTTTGTTAGTTTATGTAAATACACTCATTTTTCATTAATAGAGTACAAAATAAGAACAAAACTATCATAAAATATTTTTAACCGGTAGTCAGTGAGAAAGAAATGTCATTTATAGACTTTTATAGAATTACCATTTTACATGTTGTAAGATGGTGCATCTACCATGCAGAGATAACACCCTAACATGGTTATTCATATGGCATTTTTTTCTGTAGTTTTCAGAGAGCAGACATTTATTCCAGGCAGTGATGTGATTTTACAGTGTCGCAATGCCTTTGATATCAAATGGAATGAATTAATTTATATCGTCTGGAATATCAGCCTTTAAGACAAAAAATGTAGCCTTGGTTTGTTACTCAAGCTGTACGACACATGTAAAGATGGAAAAAGGCTGTACAACACCTCAGATGGAGTTAACTTAGTCATTCCCAAGATTTCAATACAAGATGAAGGATTTTACACTTGTGATGTAGCATATAAAGCAGGAAGCTATGCTTTAAATGTGTCTGTAAGCGGTGAGTACAAACACAATTTATTCTAAAACTTTTGCAAGAACTGAAAATGTCATCACAGGTTGTTGTTACCTAGTTTCATTCAGTGAAAGACTAGTTATGTCTCAGTGTTCCACTGTAGTCATGAACTCAAATTGATTACACACACATTTACTTAGCTCTCTAAAAGGACATTACAGAGACTTCTGTTGTTTTTAGATGCAGATAGTTTTTATAAACTATAATCCTAATCCACACCCTAACTCTTGTTGGGTGTTACAATTGTTAAAAACAAACAAACAAAAAAATTACAAAATAAAAAATAAAATATATTGGTTTTATACCAGTTTTATAAATGAGGACGTCTCCAAAGGGAGGTCTTTGGAGATTTTGTCAGGTTTAGCTCACTTTTGGTTACAAGTTAAGTTACACATACATTC
>JAUMHE010000056.1:4500775-4516113 GCA_032359235.1 Enteromius mattozi
TTTTAGCAAAATGTTAGAAATGTGCATACGTTTTTAAACATAAAAATATAAAAATCTTTGCAAGATTTACATCAATAACTGGAAATGTGTCATCACAGTCGGCTAAACAGTCCATTATTTATTGTTATACAACGCTTCCGTTATTCTAATGAGTGGTCTAATGCACTTGGGAAATAAAATGATTGTATTTGATACATCATGGAAGCATTTAGTGCATCAAAGATGGTTATTGTTAGGTTTCAACATTCCTTGATGATCGTTCCTGCGAAATCTCAAATTTCACTTTAACTCTTCCTGTTATTCATGTACTTAGTGTCTTAAACCATTCTTCTCTAGACACTCCCAGGCTTTAGAAGGCATTACACCCATCCAGATAAAGATAACAACGCACACAGAAAGTGGGAGTGGCACCAGTACACAGATATTTATGACTTCCTTGTGACTTTCAGATTTAGTTTTATAATTCATCTGGAAAAAGTTTGATCTAAAACCCTGTTGATCATACACAGACACTTAGGAATTTCCCTTTAAGTCTGAAACGCAAGTTCATCCATGCATCCCATGGAGCTTTGAAAGTCAAGGCAATGCAGAAAATGCTTTCCCTTTTCAGTAATTCGTTTCTAAAAATAAACTGAGGGGTTGGTGTTTATATCTGCCTGCTGACTCTCATACTTCATTTGGTTGGGTAACCTCAAGACATCTGAGAATACAACACATCAGCTACATAACAGATAATGTAGCTCTTCAGAAAGCGAGTGAAACCTGAAGTTCAACGTCATTACCTGAGGAAATACTACACCCAGATGTGTCAGTGCAAAACTACACTTGTGAAAATACTAAATGACAACTTGCACGTGCAGCTCGATATTCGGGAAAAGGACTCTGGGGAGGTTCTTTTAGCCAATCAAAAACACTATGAATGAGAGAAAGCAGTTGAAAAGCATGTCACTGTGTTCAAAATGAAACAAAACAAGAACTGTTACTGTACTATTGCATCTAATTATGCTTCTAAAACCGGTTATTCAGATGTTCGTTTGGCATTACATGTGATACATAGAATGCAACAACAACTTGTACACCTGAAAGTTATGTATAAATATGTATATAATTTAGTTTTTTTATATATACCATTACAGTGCAATACCTTGTTTATATATATATATATATATATATATATATATATATATATGACTGTTACATTTTTATATAGATTTTCAATTTTCTTTTTTACACTTATAATTTTTGCTCTTATTTTATACTGATCCTCTGTTAGTACTTATTTCTTATTTCAGTTGGGGAGTACCTTTCAGCCAGAAAAAACATTTCACTGTATGTTGTACCAGCTATAACTACATGTGACAAATAAAGAATCTTGAATAAGTCGCTAAAAAAAGTGCGACACTCATTTGTTGCATTTAGTCTTTTTATTATTTCTATTGTACCAGTTGTGCTGAAAATAAAAAATGATTTTACAGCAATACAACTGCATTTCTTGAATAAAAAATAAAATAAAATGAATAAATAAATCCTCTACAAAGTACTAAAATCTAATTAAAACATTTGTCTTATTTTCGGTTTTGCTCTTTTACAACCAACGCGGATCAATAACAAGACAAGCTTGGTTAAAACAAAAAACGTAAACAACAAGACAGATCAAGCCAAACTGTCTGAGGAGCACCACCGAATGTATGCGTAACGTTCAGCTAACGTTGGATCATCAGCACAAGCCAGATCAGACACGATGACATTTGCGTGATCCCATTATCATCTTCTGATGCGGTTTGAGTACCATTCACGAATATCTTGATAATGCACGCATAAATGAAAGACGTAGCAATTTTGATGGTTTAATTTTAAGAGTAACAAATTATGGTTTTATTAAGTATGCATTTTGGCCACACTGTATCCATGTGACAACTATACACGCTGCTCAAATGCATGTAATTATGTTACCTTGCCGAAGTGTGCAGCCCAGTGTAGAGGAGTCCAGCCGTAGAAAGAGTCCTCCACGGCCAACTGATCTGCGCCGCACTGAAGGAGCGAGCACAGCGCGCCCACATCTCCATCTCTGCAGGCGCGGTGGATAGGGAAGCGGATATTCAGCACCTCCTCGCTGGAAAACCCAGACTCCAGGCCCACCGACATTAGTGCAAAACACAAACCCTCGCTCTTATAAAATACGTGGAAATAAAAATCCCCACAAAAATGGTGGACTTCACGATGTCTGCTCTTATTAAGCGCACCGCCCAAACAAAGCGCTTACAAAGGGGAGGCGAGACCAGACGCACATCACACTTGCGCGCGCCGAAGGAACCAAACTTCACACGAGGACCTACAAACCCCAAAGCGGATCAGTTGAGAGGCAGGACTGGAGCTACGCATGCCCACTTAGAGCATGACCGTGGTCCAAATCCCGAAACGGATCACACGAGACCGAGGCTGCGCATGTCTACTACAAAAGAAACGCAGCACAAAACCAGAAACGGATTATTTCGGCCCGGAATCTAGCCTGCGCATGCCTACTAAAATAAAAAAGGCCTTGGTAACTAGAAACGGAACTCGACTGACGCTGCGCATGCTCGGTACAAAATAAACGCAGCACAAAACCAGAAATGGAAAACCTCGAGGATCCGGAGGATTGAGTCACGCATGCGCACAAGCTATATCTGAACATGGCGTGCGTGGTGAAGAGCATGCGAACAGTAACAAAATAAGAACGTATGCATAAACATTTTATGCAACATAGTTATGATGTTATACAATTTTGATGGAAAAAGGGCGACTACTTCTCTTATTATCTCTGTGCTGTTTAACTATTATAGGTATTGGGCAGTAACTAGTTGATAGTAACGCATTACAGTAATAATATCACATACCCTGGTAACTAGTTGTGTAACTAATTACTAATAAAATGGAACTAATATTATAGTTACAGAACAAAAAAAAGGACTGATTACTACTTTTGACGCAATTGATAATGCTTTAAATTTCCAAATTTAATAGCTGGAAATAGTTATTATTTTAATTTTGTTGGTTGAATGGATGACAAACATCCACGTCACTTGTAAATTGTTTTGAGAAATGAGTCCAACACTGGTTGTTATTACAATACCACAAAGGATCTTCTATATGAAAACAAACAGAATGTTTTAGTAAGAAAAATGTATAAACTTCTTAGAGATGACATATTGTTGCAGACTATTTTTGCATTATGTAAATGTATTTGCATGCATTTTTTTAACTAATTTATTGCAAAAAGAAAAGAAAAATGCTTTTAAACATGGCATAATGGTACATACTTATAACAAATCTTTTGCAAGTTTTATCCCCTATGTGATTAAAAAAAAATTACTCTTGCCAAACCGCTTACCAACCAAAAACAAGTCCAGACACGTGCATGTATTCACACAGAGTAAATAACACAAAACAGAAATAGTTCTAAGTAAAACTTTCATGTTAGTTTAATATGTAGGATAGCAAACTATATCTAAAAGTGACAGCCACTTTCAATTATTTGTAATTTGTCCCACATACTAAATAGGGATTGTTGAGTTATTGACAGAAAATAAGATGTTAAACAGCTTAACGTAAGGAGAACATCCACTATAAAGGATGAGCATTTGTTTGAATACTTGAAAGTGAGCATTTTCAAGCAGACCAATAAATAAATTGAAGCTAGTAGCAAGACAGCAATTCATTCATAAAGGGACAGTGTTATCTCTTGGTGGGTTATCAGGTACAAATCTAAACACTCGCAAACATAACACACACACACACATCTAAAGACATAGATGTTAAAAAAAGTATTATGTTTATAGAGGGTCACCACACACATGATAGTGGAGAAGTAGTTGAAACTGTATTGCAGAACTACAAAGAGGCACTTTAAAATAAAAAGGAAAAAAGGTGCTCAACAATGTACTTTTATTTAATATGAGTAGCATTGCGATGCAGACCTTTAGTCTTAATAATGAGCATGAAAAAGAATGGATACACACACATAGTTTAGCTTTCAAACAACTTCTTGAAAGCGCTGCTTATCTCCTGGATCATGTCAGAGGTGGTGGTAGATCTGCTGTGTTTGTGGAAGGCCTGGCGATTACATTGCCTTGTCAGAGACGTAGCACCAAAAGCAGCTACCAGTGAGGGATTCATGCTAGAAAAAAAGGAAGATCTATTAAACGTAGATGAATGTAACTTTACTCTACTAAAGCATAAACATACTATATTATGTTTGATGTAATATGTTTTCGGGGTGCTGAAATACTATTAAACTAGCAGTGGACGGGTTTCACAAACCAAAACGAACACATATTCAAAGGAGAATAACTGACTGTAGCATTGTTTTTCAGATAAACATGTATGTTAACTTCTCTCTTTTTCTTAACAGTTTAGTAAAAAAACACAGGCATTTCATATCGTTCATCGTCATGCCCGTTCCTGTTGGGTGTTGTCAATCTGGCAACCTGCATGTGTGTCAAGTCTGAGGAGGATGGGCCAGGTGAAAAAACTATCCAATATTTTGAATTTGGCCTGCAATACCTACTTCAACCACTAATCAAATCCTACAAAGAGAACCTTTAAACTGAAAGTGGTGTGCAAGGACATGTTAAATAAATACTGAAAATTAACAACTCACCCTTTAGTTGCATCTGGAGGTAAGCTGAACGCCCAATGGGCGAAGACTCCTAAGGAACCGGAGAGCAGATCTCCCTGTCCTCCACACCGCCGTCCACTGCCCTCTTGACTACAGGTCAGCACTGAGCACAGGTAGACAAGCAACGTGTTAGAGACAGAAACTGTGCACTGGAACCTTATGAAGTCTGAGTGTTTGAAGAACATCACTAACTGTTCTTTCCGTCAGTAATAATGTCCTCCTCCCCCTTCAAAACCAAGGTAAGGTGGCCCATGGCGATGCTCAGCTGCTGAGCACTTCTCTTGTGGTCCGTGCTGTCCAGAGGTTCATGATGCTGAAATGAAAGTTTGATTTAGCATGTATACTGCAATTGTTTCCATTAAGTGCCTGTTGAAGTCTTTTATTTTTTTTTTAATTGCTTAGATTTTTTAAAACTTGTTTTAAATGGCAAAACAAGCAATTTTCTTGGACCATGGTTCTCCCTTTTTTTTTTTACTCCAAGGTTGGCCTTTGTTCAAGACAACATTCAAAATCCCTTTTGTTTAAGCTGAATGTTAAACTTTTTTAATACAAGTAAAAAATAAAATAAAATACAAGTACATTTGTATGATTTTAAGTTGAAAACTTTAAAAGTGAATGAATCGGGAATATATGGAAATGAACAGGAATATATAAAAAATTACAGATTAGGGAACTAATCTAACATTTAGTATTGAACTAATAATAAAAAAAACCCACACATTTTGCAGCAAAGCCTTAGTTGAAACAACCAGATTTAAGCCAAACCCCTAAACCATTAGGGGCCACGACTGCCCTACTAACTAAATGATTCGAACCCAAAATGTGTTTATATGGCAGCTAGCTAACCAGAAAGTCAGATATGCTAAACTTAAGCTAGCCAACACTATTTTGCTGACAATTTGAGAGGCTAACTATGCTAGCTCAACTGTAATGCTGTTTCTTCTGCTAGCCTGTTTTCTGTTATTACACAGGAACATAGGATGCGTTCCAAATTGCATGTTTTGTAGTATAAATAGTGCGAGTAGTGTGTCCACACTTAAAATTCTAAAAAGTTCACTGGTTGAAAAGACATGAAGTGTGCAATGTTGCACTCAACTGTTGCAGCTTTAATTATGTACTAGAGAAGAGGGAGGGGCTATAAGACTCTGATTATTAATGACAAAATAACCTTAAATAATTAATACACTACATGGTTGAGTACATAGTGCATAAGCACACAGTGTAAATGTGAGTGTTCCTCCATCTATTTAGCCTATTTTTATTCATTTGTTCAGCATTTTTTTTTACCATTCCAGCTAACCATTTATACATCTCTCCATGGCATTTCATTAATGTTCATACATTTTCAACCCCTTTACAACCATATTTTTAAAGACTTCTTTGGGGTCCGTGGAAGTTTGCTGATGCCCACTATGCCCCTGGATGAGAACCAGATGTTCAAATCTGTTCCTGGAGGGCCAGAGTCCTGCAGCGTTTAGCTCCAATCCCAATTAAACACCTGAACCAGCTAATCAAGGTTTTCAGACTCACTAAGAGCACTAACAGTTGTTGGAGCGGAGTTAAACTCTGTGGGACTTTGGTCCTCCAGGAGCAGAATTGAACACCCATGATCTAGAAAAAGCATAACATTGAAAGGCCTTGTTCTACAGAGTTACCCTCAGCTGAAACTGTGATAACAGCACATCTGGAGAGCATCAAATGTTTCTGTTTACAGTGCTACAGTGATCTCTTGAACACGGTTTGAAACTTTGTATTAAGAGCACTTCTTGTGTTTATTTGCCTCTGTGATAAATCACTTGCTGTATTCCTTGTTTGTATTCTGCTTTGGATAAAAAAAAAAAAAAATAAAAAAAAAGCTAAATGAAAAAAACAATTGTTAAAGAAACACAATAGCCAATAGATTTAAAGTGAAATGAGTGAAAGATTCATAGTGATTATAAAAGAGCACACTTTGCATGATTGATTGATTGATTCAGAATTAGATTTTTTTTTTTATGCCACTAAGAAGACCAACAGCTATGTATGTACATGTGATGTACACAATGCCTACAAAAAGGCGGGAGTGACAGCAGCATTTAAATGTGGCGATACTTCTGAAGTTTCAGTGATTGACGTAACGGTAACCATAGCAAGGTGTGATAGATGTGTATTATTTAACATAAATGTACACTAAAAAATTAACAGAAAAACATTTGCACTGTGGTTTAATTTTGTATTAAAAATGTATTATGAGTCAGAAACACATTTATGCCCTTGAGTATTTTAGAAATTCTGTTGTGGAAAAGTAATGATTTGCAAAACTTATTATCCTTTGAGTGTATATTGTTATTCTTGTTAAAGTGGTGCTTAGGAGCTCTTCCTTCATTACATCTGCATTTTACTAAAGCACCATCACTAATTTCAGAAGCACCTCTGTTATCTGATAGAGTCAGGCATGCGGTGTATGCAATGTTGTAAAAACAAAGGCTTAGTTTATACGTAGTAATAACATCTACGTCACGTGATCTGATCACAAGTGAGCATATGAGACACATTTGAGCTGCATACAACACCAGGGAAAGTATCAGTATAGTCTGATAAAACGTGATGAATATCAATGCCACATGTAAAAAGATCCTTAGACATTACATGCAAACTTGCTCAGCTACACAGACATTAGATATTAATACATTCAAAACTCACCATGGCCTCATAGAGACGGGTAAACTCCATAAAGTTGGGTGTGAGGATGCCTCTCTGATATCCTTGAATGACTGATGGTTCTTTTGCAACTAACCAAAGCCCATCCTGTAAAGAAACACAAACACAAATGTGCAAGGCATACATGCGTACATACACACACACATTGAGTGTTTTATCCAGCAAATCCCTTGCCTGCTAATTCAGTAAAACATTGGTGTCGGATCAAGACCGTGCTTTAACATCATTTTAGACATTAATAATATTAATAATATATAAAAAGCCATTTCTGAGTTCTGACCCAGTTCTCCTTCTGTACACTAAATCTATTGACAGTTGCCAACATACTCGGTATAAAAGCATATTGATCAGCAACATTAAAAGTGCCAGTGAAAATAGTACTCACAGCATCAATGATGATTGGTATCCCTCTGAGTTTTGACCTCTCAATAATCTCCTAAAACAAAACATATGGCAAACATTAATTCATTTAAACCCACGTAAATATAAATATGAAAATACACAATATTGCTAAGCTCTCTAGAAATACATTTTACAAAATGATCCTCTTAAAAAGAGTAAAAAGTGTGGCCTACTTATTTTCCACAATTTAGAAGTGAGGCATGACAAATGCTGTGCAGCGATCAACTTTAACGTGAACAACAATACAAATTTTTTATTATGGACTATGAAACATTTGAACAAATGATTTGAGTATTTAAGCATAAGCCTTTAAGACAACACGTTTATCAAAGTTTGTGGTTTGTACTATATAAGGGAATCAAATACAACATTTTTATATGGTATAATTTCTCTTGCCTTAGCATTCTTCAGAAGCATATCTTCCCTCCCCAGACCTGGTCCCACCACCAGACTGTGAAGCCTGGGCAGCCATTTCTCGATCTCCTCCACAGCATTGGGACTGTCTCTGGAGAAACAGCACCATCATGCTCAAATCTCTCTCGACATGACAATAAACCAAATGTGACTCGGCTGGTAAAAAGGACTGAATCAAATATCCCTGGAGATCCATAAAAAATTACTTGTCAGAAACTCTTCTGTTGGCAAACAGAGATATTTCATAAAATTCACTTGCAGTTAAAGATCATGTCTAATTAGAGTTCCTGCTTACAGCACTGGATGGACGATGAGTTCAGGACTGTAGGACTTGATGACTGGAGCTGCATCTTTGGTGCAGAACACATGAGACAGATCGGCTCCCTGGAAAACAGGCAGGATGAGTAAAACGTAATGAATTGACAAAATCTGCCAATATTTCAGCATTTTGAGCATGTTTTTTTTAATGTCTCATTTGATGACATTAAAATTGTATCACACTGCTCAAAATTTTAAACTCATTAAGAATGTTTTAGTATAATGTTTAATTTAAAAAAAGCTTCTTATGCTTAACTAGGCTGCATTTATTTGATGAAAAATACAGTAAAACAGTTATATTGTGAAATATTAACGAGTTACTGTTTTCTATTTATTAAATTAAATACAAAATGAGTAGATTTTAAAAAGTAATTAATGCCTTTAATGGCCATTACTCCAGTGTCTCATGATTCTTCAGAAATCATTTTAATATGCAGCTCTGGTGCTCAACAAATATTTCTTATTATTACCAATGTTAAAACATAATATTAATGCTGCATAAAATATTGGTGGATACATTTGTTGTTCATGATTCTTACTGGATGACAGAATACTTACTACTTTTAAAGCTGAGATAGCTGCAAAGAAAGGTGCTCCTGTGTACCTGACAAGAACAGAGAAAACGTGCGAGTTTTACCAAGCTAATTCCCATACAGACAGAATAAAAAGTAACACCTTATAAAATGCTGCTGTGACAGAGCATGCCTTCATGGTATGTAGTTAAAAGTGAAAAAGCAAGCAAGTTAGGCGCAAGCTCTAGAAATTACAGTCTAAACACAGTACAAACAGCTCTGGAAAAATAGGAAATATATGAAAAATGTCCTAACACTGTAAAATTGCTATAATTGTATATATTCTCCTGGTCACATTTTACATTATATGATCTTATACTTAACTATCTGATGCAATAATACTTTTGTATATACATAAGGTGCATTGTAAATTATATTCTAGTTACTTTTAACTTTACCCACAACTATAACCCGAAACCTTTCCCCAAAACTTTAACCCACATAATCCTTACTCTGCTTCCTAATCCTATAACTATTCCCTATTTTAACTATTTTCCAGAACAAACAGTTACATAGTAAATCATAGTCTTGATGTTTTTTTGTCTTAAGTATTTTATGTTAGTACATGGTAGTTAAAGTCATCTAATATAAAGTGTGATCATTTCCCCCAAATCTCTCATTTTTTAAAAAGGTTTAATCTGATTAGTCGGCCATGCATGTGCAGAACCCACAGCTGCTAACATAGTAATTTAGTAAGTCTATAGCCCTGAGAAAGATCTGCGCAGCACTTACTCTTGACATCCTCCAATGATTCCAATGCGTCCGTCCTGACCCTTGTGCTTTTTGGACGTAAGTGGAGGAATTGTGTTTCTTACAAGAGGAATGACATTGTCCATAGCTGCCGTTCCCAGAGAGAAAGAGCGCTCTATGACTGAGACAAAAACACAGCAACAATAATTAAATTAATCACAAACCAGACCATCTTACCTCAGTTCCATGCATAAGGATAAGCCTAGTAATTTTAAAAAGTTTGTACTTTGTTAAAAAATCTGTTTCAACCAAAATGAAAATTGTGCTATCATTTTCACATAATATACTCAGGTCAATTCAAACTTTGTTGTTGTTTCTAACACAAGAGAGAATATTTGGAAAATCTTTTCAGTTTATTTCCATCCAATGACTGCTCATAGTCAGTAAGTCTATGAAGCTTCTAAAGGCCAAAAACCATCATGAAGTAATGATGAGACATACAACTTGTGCTCTATATCTGAGACTTCTGAAGCCATTTGAGCTTGAAATTCAGGCTTTTATTCACCCAAAGTCTGTCTCTTTGCTGTAGCTCCTAATTCTCACTTTCCGTTTTACAGAATCAATCTTTTAGCACCAATGGCATCAAACCTACTACTATTATTTAAGTCTGAACATGAACGCAAATTGTATTTCAGAGCTTAAGCACTAGGAAGGTTTATCAGTGAATATAATGACTAAAATATTAGTTTATTTCATACAAAGCTATAATATTGCTTTAGAAGGTTTGGAATATGGCTGTATGGATTACTTTTATGGTTTGAGCCTTTGCGGTCACAATATAGCATCATCATTGTATGGAAAACTGATCAATGTACACCAAGTTCATTCCCTTTTTTTTGTAATAAGAGCAGAAAACTAGAAAACTATGCTCTTTTTCATTTATTAAAAAAACTGACTTGATTTTTCATTATGTGAAGAGGCCGAAAATACATAAACACCATGAATATTAGGGTAATATTAGTTTGAAGCATTTCTTAGTCCATTTGTTTGATGTAGTTGCAACAAACACTTTAAAAAATCTGTACAACTACAGCAATGTGTGATTATTATGTTGTTGATGTCACAGACTCATCTTTGGTTGACCAATCAGTGGAAAGGGGGCGTGTCATGCATGGACACACACTGAAATCTAATAATCAAGCTTTTTTCTGCTTTGAATATTTATTAAAGAATCTTTCCTGCAGGGTTTTATTCCCAGAAATTCCCAAGCTCTAATAAAAATGTGTACTTTAAATGCAATCTTTGAGCCATTTTGGATAAAAATGTCTACCAAATGCATAACGTAAATTGAAAACCGAATGAACCCAATGCACAAGGACCAAGATACCTACTTCAAAATTCTTTCAAGTCTCTCTGTGTTCCACTAAAATAATGCTAATAATAACAATAACACCAGAATTTCCATATTTTGTTGAGGTGAGCTATTCTTTTTCACAATACTTTAGCAGTAAAACATTGTGTTTATCACCGCTTTATGACTGTGTAACAAATAGTAATTCAAAATAAATGGCAACTCTACACGAACATGGAGCATCACCCTCTTCCATGAGCAGACCTGGGCCAGCTGGTTGGCTGTGGCTGGCAAACTCGTTCAAGGCAGGCGGATGATTACAATTCCCAAAAGGGGGGCGTGTGAGGGGTACGGCAGATTTAGTCTGAGGGATACAAGAAGGCTGCGGACTGGCCTGCGGTGCA
Source organism: Enteromius mattozi (assembly GCA_032359235.1). Taxonomy (NCBI): domain Eukaryota; kingdom Metazoa; phylum Chordata; class Actinopteri; order Cypriniformes; family Cyprinidae; genus Enteromius; species Enteromius mattozi. Next base: position 4,512,284 of record JAUMHE010000056.1, read on the forward strand.
GGAGAGGGTGTGCGAATGCCAGCGAAAATCTGGCCCAACATCTGTAGCATCTGCAGCTCTCTGGAATGTTCCTCCTCTCTGCGCTTATCCTCGGCCTGAAGACGCTGCTCTTCCAGCCTGTAGAAGTTGTCTTCTGCCTCCATGCTCTGCTCCAAGAACTTCTCCATCAGCTTCTCCAGCGACATGTTTGCGAAACGCTTCTTGCTTCTCCGTGGCCTGCTGCACGAGGTCGAGGGCGGGTTGGTCTTCGTCAAGCTGCTCTGTTTGGTTGGAAACGAACCTTAAAGAGAAGATCACACAAATATTAACAAGCACACACATGGGAAACCAGAGCGATTAGGCTAAAGATGGCAGATCACTGCCTTCTGACGGATCAGAATAAGTTGACATACTCATGCCTCCCACTGTCACCGGAATGGGGCAGGATGGGTACTCAGTTTTGACCGGATGCTCCATAAAGGAGCATTCACCACTGCCATCCATGTGAGCCTCCTGCAAGAGTTCAGTACTCTCAGCATCTTCATCCATCGTTTCATCTCCCCCAACAGCAACACTATCAATATCCTGCCTCTCTACTAAGGACCTATTGCTCAATATTCTCTCCATCTCGTCGTAGAACTTGCACATCTTGTGGTACTGCCCATTTTTCCTGGATCCCTCCTTCGCTTGGAAATACTGCCTCTTTAAGCTCTTAACCCGTATTCTGCATTGGTCTGGTGTCCTATCGAAGCCCAGTTCGCACAAACGGTTCGCGACGTCTCGGTAAACGTGGCTGTTCCTAAAGTTTCCGTCCAGCGCTGTCTGCACGTCGTGCTCACCCCAGATATTCAACAGCGCTCTGGTCTCCATATCCGACCACAGGAAACCGCGCGTTGCATTCACTAACATGATGGTCGAAGCAATCCAAGTCGGCTTCGCATCGATAAGGCGGCGGGATCTAGGCCTCGTTTCGACGACGCTTCATGCGGTTTCCGAGCGCATCGCGACAAAGGCCTCGCTGAATCGCCGAGATCAACTGAGCTGCTTTATGCAAAGCTGCTTAGAACTTCGCCAGTGTTTACCGCGCCAACAACAGTGAGAACGTCACCGCGATGTTGTGTACTACGTCACCACAACCGTGCGCTCCACGGCTCGGCGATGAAAACAGTCAAATAGCATCGAGCATTTCTCCAAGACTACATTTAGGAAATAGCTATTTCACGTTGTAAGCCTAGCTTATCGTGCTCAGTGTCCGGAAATGCGAGTTACGCTTGAGAGTTTGAGTCAAATCACAAAACTGATAAAGAAATTACAAAACACAGTGCGGTCCGAGAACATGCTGGTTAAGCTGTTTGGAGTTTGAACGATCCTAAATGAATATAAGATGCTTCATGATGTCAAATAAACACATTTGTGACACACCTTTGGAATGTACCTCAATCATAATGGAGTAACGTTACACATATGGCAAAGAGTTCACTCAAAATGTCACGCTTATACTTTAATTACATTGAAAATGCATCCAGTTAAACAAGTTTGGAAGCATTTGGACCCCTATGTGTGTATATCATGTCGCACTCGACTCTGCATTTACCTTTATCATACAGCAACACTGCTGCAATGGTAATGGTTACAGTTATCACGCCGAGAAGAGAACATTTAAGTCCATGCATTCCGTTCTTCTCAACCTACTTTATAGTTTGATAAACTCCGATCTTACCAATTGCCAGACTTAGTGGCTGTTCAGAGAAAATGAAGGTAGCACGTTTGAGAAGATTCATCAAGTTCTCGGGTAAACAAACACTGTTCAGGAGGAGGGCGAGATCTGTGTTTGTACGGGGATTAGCTGCGGTATCCAGTCAGATAACAGGAACAAAGTTCGAGATTTATTCTGATTATAGATCTGTGTTACACGACTTCGCTCCTTCAGTCACAAACAGTAGAATTGTCCTCCCTCTATAATCGTCAGACTTCCGCTGACGCTCTGCTTTGTCGCTTATGCGTGATGACATAAGCGATATTCAATCCATGTTTGACATGAAATAAACACAGGACAATGCTACTCGCTTTAGCGAAGACTGGTTACAATCATATTGTAAAAAGGCAATAACTGCGATATTTATTTAGCCCCGCCTTTACTGTTTACTTCCTGTGACGTTGGCAGTCGAGTTAATTTTGCCCCGCCCACCACCGTTGGACAAGAATCTGATTCATTTCTGCAAATCGGTTCTTTTGAACTAGAAAAACTAGTTATAAAAGTGATTCGGTAATTTTACAGTCGCGGCGTAATCACGTAATTATATACTCCTAAAACCTTTTAAAACATACGTTTTATTAATAAGCATATTTATTGTATTCTCCCGTGTCCCAGCTGCTGTCATCATTCTGATAAATAAATAAAATCATAACTATAATATTTACATTCAACAAAAAATACAGTACATGTAATAACGACGATTTATTAGCTGGAGTGATTTAGTTCTTGATCGAATCTTTCAGAAAGGGATTGTTCAAACATTGAAAAGATTCGATTCAAAAGAATGATTCACTGAAGAATCGGACAGCACTGCTGTTAAACCCGACTTAAAACTTCTGTAGTTAGAAAATCGGCGTCGTTACCAACTATATTAGGGGAACATTGCTATTGTACTTTCTAACACACACGACTGGGGTTTATTTCGACAAACTTTGTACGGAGATCGTCAGATTGGAGGTGATGAGATCATGCATTTAAAGCACAGAGACCGATAGCTGTATTGTTTATATGGCGATGTTACCTGTAAGAGTTGAGTTTGCGTGAGTGGCATGTGTTTGGAGACATGTCTCAAGCCTCAAGGACCAAGAAACCCGACGTGAAAATCGTCATTTTGGGGGACATGCACGTGGGAAAGACTTCTCTCCTCCACAGATACACGGAGAGGAAATTTAAGGACACTATAAGCACAGTCGGAGGGGCGTTCTTCCTCAAGCAGTGGGGACCCTACAACATTTCTATATGGGACACTGCAGGTGAGCTACTTTTACACTTTGTTTAAAACAGCAGAAAATACAGTCAGCTGACTAAATCAACACAGTGTTACAGTATCAGATAAAAGTGAGCTCAGTCTGTTTTGTTATTATTGTGTGCTTCCTAAATGATCTCCTTCGTATTTGTTGGTATTTGTTTTTTTCCCGATTTATAGTTCAGTACTGCTTTCTAACAGTGACTATTTTTTCCATTTTGTGAATGTCAGCACTTTTTGTTCCTTATTCAGGTTGTATATTTAAGAACTGGCCCTGTCATGGTTGAAGTTAACTGAACTTCAAATAGAGTTGTATTTAATTTGCACATTTCACCATGCTTTTATTTAATGAGCAAACCTGAAGATAAATGCTTTTGGTCAATGTTTGAAAACTTCACCCATTAAAGGCAATTATTTAACAAGCCAAGGACTCTAGTGTAATAATAACAAAAATTCAAGTGACACCGGGATTATCTATAAGTAGAATTCTATCTATCTAATGTAGAAATAATGTCCTTTCTTGGTCATTTCCTGTGAAATGTTATTCCGTTCAGAGCTGTTTGCTGTCTCTTTACAGGCCAAAAGTCACATGCTTGTGTGCAAGTCAGATGAGTGTGTGTTGAATCTTTCTCTGTGTGTGTGTGGGTGGATGAAAAAAGGTTTAACTATTCGCTCACACAGTTGATTTTCAGGGGTGGGGGTCTAAGAGGGATGTTCACATTTAAGTGTTACGAAGCTTTTTATTCTCAGTTTCAGATTTGAATTTGATCCTCTTTGGGTTTAGTGGAAAAGCCGGAATTGCCAAGAAAGAAGTACTGAGCATGCATTGTCATCATATGATCAAAATGA
>JAUMHE010000056.1:4517849-4536776 GCA_032359235.1 Enteromius mattozi
CATGAGTTTAGTTAAAGTGAAACATATCCTGAAAACTGTTTAGTGTGTGTGTGTGTGTGTGTGTGTGTGTGTGTGTACAGTGGTGGCCGAAATTATTAGAACACATATTTAAGAGGTTTCAGGTGTTTTTGTTGAACTAGTCATCACAATACCCATATAACAGACTATTGCTGGAACTACCTGCGATGGAAAGAATATTAATGCGTGAAATGATGGACTGGAAATGTTAAACTGGACATATCTATTGTGCATTCAAAGGAAAAAGCCTTTGGCTTGAGTTGCAGAAGGCATGGGATAACATTAGTGTTGAACATCTCAGGAAGTATATTAACACTATCCCAGAGAGACATACCAAATATTAAAGGGTTAGTTTACCCCAAAATTAAAATTCTGTCATTAATTACTCACCTGTGTGTCGTTCCAAACCCATAAGACCTTCGTTCATTTTCGGAACACAGATTAAGATATTTTTGATCATATCAGAGAGCTATCTGTCCCTCCATAGACAGCAACACAACTGAAATGATCCCAGAATTGTAGTAAAAACATTGGCTCAACTTCACTTTTGCGGTGCTATTAGAATACTTTTTTTTTTTTTGCGCAAAAAAAATATTCTCCTAGCATCACAAAAGTGAAGTTGATCCACTGATGTCACATGGACTGTTTTACTGAAGTTTTTACTATGTTTCTGGACCTGGGATCATTTCAGTTGTGTTGCTGTCTATGGAGGGACAGATGACTCTCTGATTTTATCAAAAATATCTTAATTTGTGTTCTGAAGATGAACAAAGGTCTTATGGGTTTGGAACGACACAAGGGTGTGTAATTTAATGACACAATTTTAATTTTTGGGTGAACTAACCCTGTACTCCCTGGACCTCAGCAGGTTTCATATAAATACTAGCGTGTTATTACAGATGTTATTTTTTCTGACAGACATTGATGTTGTGTTTATATTAAAATGATGTGGACTTAAAAATAGATGGATTATATGGTTATGATTGCTATTTTTATTTTTTTTTTGCTGGCTAGTATTGAAGTGATTGATGCCAGAGAGTGTGTTATATAGATGTTTATAGTTCTAATACTCCAACTGACACCCAGCATAAGTTTTTAACGGACATGGTAACATGAAAAAAAAAAAGTCTTAGAAAAGTAACACCAAATAATACATTCTCCAAACCTACACTGCTTGTGTTTTCTGCTGTGTTCAGGTCGAGAGCAGTTTCATGGCCTGGGCTCCATGTACTGCCGTGGCGCGGCTGCAGTCATCCTCACCTATGACGTTACCAACTGGCAGAGCCTTGCTGAGCTGGAGAACCGCTTCCTGTCCCTGACCGACACTGCCAACACTGACTGCATATTTGCCATTGTGGGTAACAAAGCAGACCTTACCGACGCTCTTGCTCAAGACACAGACACAGAGAGCGAGCAGAAAGACGAACCCCAGCCTGCGGTCACATGTCCGACTCCTCCCGCCACTCCGCTGCAGCACAAACAGGTCAGCAGAGAGGACGCCGTGGCCCTGTACGCCCGCGTGCTTCGCTACAAAGGCCTGGAGGAGAAGGCCTGTCTGCCTGCTGAGAGGATGTGCTTTGAGACAAGCGCTAAAACAGGTTACAGTGTAGACACTTTGTTTGAAACCCTATTTGAACTGGTTCTGCCCTCCATCCTGAAGAAAAGGAGCGAGGGAGAGAGTGCCACTGTGGACCTGGAGACGCCACTGGAGTTGAAAAGGACTAAAGCAGGATGTTGTGCCTAGAGCTGAACAAACATTGGAGATGTGAGGATTGTGGGATTGATTTAAATCCGTGCCAAAGGAGGAATGGATCAAAATTGTACATAAAACTAAAGATCATATGAGCTACTGCTATGTAGTACATATATTTGTTTTCTCCAGAGCAGTGTTAAAAACCTTCGGGAGGAGTTAAAGAATTAGAAGCACTTGATAATCATGTATAATAGCTGATTGTTTTAATTTTTACGTGACTTTTTTTTTTTCTTTGCATTAATGACATGAAATGGACGTATCTCTGATTTCTTTTTATATATCTGGAGTTCATTGTATTTTGTGAAAATCACATAAATATTTTCTGATACTGCCTCACTTATTCTAATTCAAGAAAAATAAAAATTCCTACAGTTTGGAATAAATGGTTTAGTCTGTGTGGTTGGTGTGCAGTTTCTTTATTAAGTACACTAGCGTTTAAGTTTTGGGATTCATAACATGTTTTAAACATCTTGTAAGTAGTCTCTTAAATGAACTATTTTCTGTTTTAATATATTTAAAGGTAGTTTATTCCTGTGAAATCAAAGCTGAATTCAGTGTCACGTGATCCTTCAGATATAATTCAGATATGCTGATGCTTTAATTTGCTTATTATTATCAATGTTGTGTTTTTGTGAAATATATATTCATTAAAACAATATGATTTATTAAAAAATTTTGGAACATTATAAACATCTTTGCTATAACCTTTGAATTATTGCTTTCTTGTTGAATAAAAGTATTAATTTCAGAAAGAAGAACATAAGAAAGGACACATGTAACAAACAAAAAGCATTTATTGTTCTTTTACTCAATAACACTTTAATTCAAAATCAACGTCTTCAAATATTCCACGTAATTACATTTAAAGTACATTTGATACAAAAGCAGTGGCATGTTTTCAATGCATAAAGTGTTTTGAATAATAATCTTTTTTTGGTTCGCTTTAATTGTGTCAAACACAGGTTAGTGGTTTATGGGCTTCAGAACAATAATACTTATGCAATGTGCACTGAAAATGGGCAAAGCTGCTCAAAATCCAAAATAGCTGGACCATGTTTAGGTGACCCACATTTGCTTTAGACTTTGTTTACAGATATAGTCTGCGTGTGGAAGTGGGACAAAGATTGAACTCGAGTCTTCTAATGATCTGAACATGTGTCCTGTAAACCTCAGAGAAAATCAGTGCAATTAGTGTTCATCTCAAACAAACCAGAATCCAGAATCTCCTGCCTGGACAAAACTCTAGTTAAAAGCTTCAAGTCTCAGAGTTTATGACCTGTATGAAACAAAATACCCAATGAACACCATACTTTGTCTCCGTCTGATAAAAAGTGTCAGGTGACAACACTATACAATATGGGGTAATACTTGATGCTAAACCTTTGAGTTTATAGCACATTAAAAAACAAACACACAAAGCAAAAATAATGTACAGGCAGCAGAAGGTGTTAGTGTTGTGAAATTATATTTATATAAGAGTTAAAATATTAACAGAAGGCACTGTATTTAAAGTAGTATCATGTGGAATTAAATGATTCTGGTTTTGAAACTAGATTAACACTGATCAGCTTGGCATATTTTATTATGGTGAATGCAGAGGTTCCAGAATCGCTAGCAGAACTGAATCATGAAGTGCAGAAACCCAACTAAAAAAAAACAAAAAACAAATACATGTTCTAAGAGCATTCTGCTAAAATTCCCATTAAATTTATGAACAATCTCTGATCTGTCAAAATATTCAGTTTTTAAAATGTTTCTTTAAATCATTTTGCAAACATTATGGGAATGTTACTTTTCAATTTTCTATCAACATTCTGAAACAAAACGCCACCGTTTTTCCATATTCCACTATGTACTTCCCTTAACTTAGATGAGCTGATATCTCTCCCATCTCAGTGCATGCACTTAATCACTCTAGCGCGCGGCACCACTATGATAGCATTTAGCTTAGCTCCATTCATTCCTTAGGATCCAAACAGGGATGAATTTAGAAACCACCAACCACCAAAGACTTGACTAGTTACACGAGTAAGTATAGTGACACAAAATAAAACGTGGCAATTTTCTAAGCGGATAAAAAGGTAACTAACTATAATGTATGGCGGAAGAGCACTTCGCAGCACTTCAACCTCGGCGCAGTAATATCATCACTCCTTGGTTGTATTGACGGAAGTGAGAGGGAGATTATAGTTCTCTTTTTTTATCCGCTTAGAAAATCGCCACTTTTATTTTGTGTCACTATACTTACTCGTTTAACCGTCTTTAAATAGAGAAAGCTTGGAAGTGTTTGGTGTTTTCTAAATTCATCCCTGTTTGGATCCTAAGGAATGAATGAAGCTAAGCTAAACGCTATCATAGTGGCGCAGTGCGCCAGAGCGATTAAGTGCATGCACTTTTTTCAGAAAAAAATGTTCCATGCATGATAAATAACATTTTGTGCGAACATTATTAAAGACTGGAAAAGTTTGAACAAAGAGTTCATGCATGTCACTAGAACGGTTTTTATAACTTTGAGAGAATCTTGCCAAGAACGTTTCCTATTAGCTGGGTAGAAGAGATGTGCTAACTATACTAAGAGTAAATACAAAGTCTGTTATCTGCGTTAAGTATAAATAGATACTGCCTTTAAAAAAAAGAGAAAAAAGCTTGTTTTGAATAAGAACCTGTTCTTGATTCCCAACCCCTCCATTCACAAAGTATTACTCATAACACAGAAGGGTAGAGAAGTACATAAGCATGGGCTTCTTTGGTTCAGCTGTATGTTTTGTAATACTAATTCATGTCTGATAATGCTGAGGTAATAAGTTAGAATCTAAGCACCATTTCATATATATATATATATAAAAGTAAATATTTCAGGGAAATATTATAGATATGCTTTCATGCATCTCTGGCGTTTTACTTCTCATTATGCACATATCTTCAGTCATAAGGCACAGTAGTGTTGAAGAGGGAATCTGAGGGCGTCATATGTGAAACATTAAATACATTAAGTAATTTCAAAAGCCTAACTAGTGACGTCCGGCTGACATTTGGAATAAAGTATTGGCATGGCTCGTCTGCTAGTGTTAACTGCAATGCTGCTCAGCTGTAGTGTCAAAGCTGTAGTGTCAATAGTGTCAAAGTTGTTCATAGGTTGCATCTCACAGGTTCTTCATGCACACTTGGCAGCGGCTGATGCGTGCTAAGAGCTGACCGGCTTTTAGCGTCTCAGAGACCGGGGAACTCTGGAAGGCCTGATCGATAGATGTCAACCAGAAACTCTGCTTGTTGGCGAAGTAGTGGCACGTACCCTTGGCCCCGTTACACTCGATGAAGGGAGTGGTGCGGAAATCTTCTAGACAGGAGCCTGGAGACACCAGAGACTGACCACCACCTTCATCTCCAGCTGCCGTGTGCTGTGAGAGAGACACAGAATGAGCTAGAGGACTGTTAAAAAGATGGAGGTGGAACATTTTAGAAATCGAGTCTCACCATAAGGAAGGAGTAGCCAATCCAGAGACTTCTCCAGCCTGCTGGGCACTGTGGGATTGTTATATCTTGACTGTGTATGGCGATGGCGACAGATGGAGCTTCACACACAGAGCAGCGGCTGATGTATGGTTTTATTTCGCCCTCCTCTACGGGCATCATGGGAATCGGTGCGGTGGTGGACAGCCAATAGGATTTGTCATTGCGGCTGGCATAATAGCACACATCTCCGGGATTGCAGTACAGGAAGGGCATGGTGTTAAATCGGGGAAGACATGACCCGGCTAGACCTGAATGACAAAACAGAGGCCTTCAGCTTTCAGATAAGGACAGTTACTGATTTAAATATAATTAGTTCATGTAATTATTTCAAAATAATATTTAGCAGCACAACTTTCAACATTGATGATAACAAGAAATGTTTTTTGAACAGCAAATCATCATAATAGAATGATTTTCTGAGTACTGATGCTGAAAATTAAGCTTTACATCACAGAAGTTACACAATTAATCGCATCCAAAATAAAAGTTTTTGTTTATATAATGTATGTGTTGAAGGATTCTTAGATCCTCATGTGCAAATTGTGTTGTGTTTTTATGTTTATGTTTTTTTATTTTTATTAATTTATACTTATTTATTTAATGACTCATTTAGTCATTCATATGCTTTATTGATTTATATATATTTTTTCATTTATCATTATATTTTATTAAGTATTTTTATTGTTTATTCATTTATCCATTTATGTTGTTTCTATATTTTATATTTCTTATTAATTTTTCCTTACATATGTATTTTCATCATTGTTCAATCTCATGCTTGTGGGGTTTCATGAGGTGTTTAGTCTGTATGAACAGAGATAGATGGATTTATGGAAGCCCAAGGTTTATGAGACGTTGCTGTGAAGCAGTTTTGGTATAACAGTACATGTTGATACCCAAAATGAGGGTTAAACAGTCTTATGTCAGTCAAGACGTTGACCGAGAGAAGCCAGAGAAGAGCAGATGCAGGAGATGAAGTGATAATGGTAAAAAGTAACAGTTTATTGAACAATCTTAGTTTTGTATGTCTCAATGTTCACACTTCGTCTCCTGCTTCTGCTCTTCTCTAGCTTTTTTCGGTCAATGTCTTGACTGACATAAGACTGTTAAACACTCATTTTTGGGTATCAACAGCTCTTCTGACTTGTCCTGTTACTGGCCTAACTGATATTATCTGGCGTGGAGACACTATCTCTCAGTGTGTGATGTGTATATTTAGTATGTATATATAAAGACACACACACACACACACACATATATATATATATATATATATATATATATATATAATTTATATCATATACCAATATATTTAACCATTGTGTGACCTTCTGGACATTTTTGTCCCTTTCATTTGTTTTGTTTTTTTTCATCATTTTGGCTGTTATTGGCAGCTGCATACATTTTGGCACATATGTGTATTTTTATTGTAATTTTACCATTTCAACCCCATTTCCTTTAATAAATCTTAAATTTCCTTTAAGAAATGAAATTAAATCTATTTTGAACTAGGTACAAAAAATGTTCCTCTCAGGACCTTTTGGACAAAAATGCCCCTAATGAAACCCATTAAAACTGCTATTTTTAAGCGCAAAAATGATGCAATTTTTGTTAATAAGCATTCATTCTGTTGACAAGGCCTTTAAAACTAATTATTTTACTACTTTTTACCAGATGGTGCCATTTTTTCAGGTTTGGAACAACTTTTCTAGCAGGTTCACACATTGGAAGTGTTCGTAAACAAGTCTGTTGTTGACCAGTGACTGAAGAAACAAATCTTTCTAAATATTATAATCAGTTGAACTTATTTGTAAAATGATTTACTGATTCACTTGTTATTTATAATTTTATATTAGTTTTGTTTGTTTAAAACTAAGTTTGTGTCCATACTAAAACAGTACTGGTGTTTTTTGTGTCATATAATAAATAAGCATTATGTATTGGGTGTTTCATGGACATGAAGGAGTTTTAGAAAATGTAACTGAAAACTAAAAACTGTTGAAAAGTGTTGTGATTTTTTTTTTATTTTTCCTAATGACTAAGTAACGTGATTCCAATATAAGTAATGATTATCTGTCATGGGTAGCTATGAAATTTAACCTTCAAATTCTGTATCTAAATTTGTGCAAACAATAGTAGTATCAGTCATGCAATGACTGTACATCTTGTGATTGATTTATTACTTTGCCAGCTGCACTTACCAAGATCTTGGTTGTGGGCCTTCTCCTGTCCCTCAAAGTACAGAAGACTGTAACCATCCCATAACTTGGACATGCCCACAGGGCACATGGGGATCTGCTCAGACTGACTGTGCTTCACCAGCAGGTAGCCAACATTGACACTGCGCCCAGGCATCCCGATAGGACCAGGTAAACCAGGGCCCCCTCGAGTCCCTGCCGATCGAGTTTCATTATCAACTTGTGAGAACAGAAACTTATTTACATGCCAGCCCTGAATAATCCTAGAATCCTCATCCGTCTTACACAAACACCATTTACCTTCTTCGCCTTGAAGTCCGGGGTGGCCTATTTTTCCAGAATCTCCACGGAAGCCTGGGTTTCCTGGTAATCCAGGGAGACCTGGCATGCCTTTGTCACCCTTTGGACCCAAACCCCCTGTAAACAGATAACCATTTACACAATGATTATGGAGCACAGCAACAGCATCATATTCATGGATATATTTGTTTCAAATTGAGGTTTTGAATTCTCCTACCTGGATCACCAGAAGGTCCAGCAGGGCCTGGGTTTCCATTTCTTCCCTGTGGTCCTTGAATACCCATTAGGCCAGGTGGTCCTCTCTCACCTGGCAGTTTCTGTGCAACTGGTGGAAGTCCTTTGGCACCAGGTAAGCCAGGAAAACCTGAAGCAACAAAGCAGAGAGAATGGATAAAGTGCAAAATTATTTCAGACATTGCTAAAAATGTTTCTGACATTATATCTGGTCTGAATTAATAAGACAGGTTAAATGTTCACTATACAATCTAGATCCCTTTTCAACCAACACATTTAGTACTACTGGTCAAGCACTGTCACTCTTTAAATAGTGCAGGTCAATTTCATATGAATGAAAAATCATGCATTTATTTTTCCATATTAAGCTGGGAAAGGAAATTACACAATTACACACAGATTTTAAATATAAAGATATATCGTATTTGGGATTAAAAGGGTTGTGCCAACAAATCATTTCAACTCACCTGGGGGTCCAGTATCTCCTTTAGGTCCAACAGGGCCCCTATCGCCTTCAAAACCACGCCTTCCTGGGTATCCCATCATTCCTGGTTCTCCTTTTTCACCTTGTTTCATGAAAGAACACATTCTTACATCGTTACAGATATTTTTCAGTTAAGGCTCATACTAGAACAAAGTGAACAATCTAAACATTGCTCGACTAATATGATTTTCATGTGAGAAGATGAGAAAGTGCATGGTGTAATTGTCTTGACATGATGACTAAAGGTCTTGTGTTTTGATTTTGCCAACGCAATTAAATCATATTTCATAATCAACCTTTTCTTCCTGACACTCCAGGTTCCCCTGACGGTCCTTTCTTTCCTGCGTCCCCCTGGACTCCTTTTTCTCCAGTCAATCCAAAATCACCCGGAATTCCTTTCTGTCCTTTTGCTCCAAATGGAGATGGATCACCTGGGATCCCTCTGGGACCAGGAAAACCTAAATGATAACAGCAACGAGTTTCAGACAAGATGGCCCATTCTCGTGATTTATTTTCAAGACAGATTGTAGATTCAGAAATAGGCTATTTCACGAGTTCACGCTTCCTCATAATAATGGTAATAAATAGTAAGCAGATTTGGCATGCTGTCCGGGGGGCGAGCCGGGAGGACAGCGGACTCCGAGCCCTAGTGATTTGAACCCTAGCGAGGGCAGAGCTCGGCGTCCGGCTCGGACCCTGCATGCCCCCTGAAGTAAGGCGCGAGAACGGGCGGAGAAGGGGCGGAGGAGGGATGCACGAAGACGAGGAGCGGAAGGGAAGGAAAAGGGGTTTATTTATAGTTGGTAGGATGGATCTGATTGGGCAGGTGAGATGAGGAGATTGATTAGGTAATGCGGGGCCAGCCGCGATTGATTCGTACGCGCTCCTCCCGAAACTAGTTTTTTACAAAACGTCACTTCTTGTGAAGCAAAGTGACACTATATATTTACTTTAGTCACTTACAAAACATATTCAACCTGCTAAATTATATTTACCTGGAAGTCCTTGTGGACCTGGAAAGCCATAGTCGCCTTGCACTCCTTTTATATCAGAGAATCCTTGTTGACCCCGAGGTCCCGGTACACCAGGATGCCCAATTTCACCCTTATTACCTGTAAACACAGCAGTGTCAGTGACAGTGTACAACTGATGTATAGCTGCATCAAATAAACAATGCATGAAACTCCAGTTTCAGAATATGAAGTTTGGAATTTTGATCTACCTTGATCTCCGATGAAACCCTTGAATCCCAGCTCTCCTGGGACACCAGGCTCTGTGCTGGGGATGCCAGTCTCTCCTCTTTCTCCTTTTACTCCTGGCTCTCCAGAAGGACCCAAGTTGTTAGAACCTTGCAGAGACAAAACATACCAAAGCGGTCATTACATTACCAACATATTAAAGATGTAATTTCTGCATATACATTATTTAATAACAATAACAAACTTTTCTGAAATTAAAATCATGTAATAATTACTATTCATAAATGTGATCAGTTATATGCTCTAGAGGTACCTGCAACACCCTTGATGCCTTTGTGACCTTTTAGGCCATCCAATCCAAAAATGCCTTTAAGACCAAGAAATCCTACAGGAAAAATAAGCCAACATTATATATTAATCTTACAGCTCTCTTTAGTCTTTTGCAAGTCAAGTGACTAGACAACAGATATTTATAATACATACTGTTTTAAACCATCTTTACAGAACAGACATGTTGTTCACGGCAAATCTGCAAAGGTGTTAGCTGTTTAATTAAATATGACAATTAGAACTACAGACCTTTTTGTCCTGGTTGGCCTTGGATTCCAGGGGTTCCTGCCTGTCCAGTCTCGCCAGGCCAGCCCTTCTGACCCTGGGTTCCTGGGAAACCTTGTAGGCCGTCAGAGCCTAAAAAAAAAGGAAAAAAAAGAAAAATCTATTTAAAAACATTTCTTAAACAATGAAATAATTAAATCAAAGGATAATGAACAAGACTCTTGTACCTGGTAGTCCATATTTTCCAGGTTCTCCGGTATAGCCTTTCATCCCACGGATGCCATCAAAACCAGGACCTCCTCTGTCTCCAGTTTTACCTATGAGTCCCTTTTCACCTAACCAACGTACATTAAAAAATCAGTGAAGAAGCAATTTAATAATAGAGACAATAAAATATCATACTGTTTGATGCACTATAGAATATGGAAATTTCTTACCTAAAGGTCCAGGAAGCCCAGTTTCACCTCTCAGTCCTGTTGATCCCGGAATATTGATAGTAGGACCAAAATCACCTTAAATAAAAGATTCTTACGTAAATCTTTTAGGCAGTTTATTTAAATGAAGTCATATATTAAGTATAGGACGCATGGGCATTTTAGAGGTTTATTTATGAGCACCTTTTATTCCCTTGATGCCAGATTCTCCGGTCCGTCCATAAGCGCCAGACGTCCCTTTGTCACCCTGCGATTTAAACACAATGAGCCACAATGACTAAAAGCACAACTTTCCAAACATTTTAACAGGACACCAGATACAAGTGGATTCTGTGCAATGTTTTAAATCATAAAGCGTTTTCAAAAGGAAATGGATTCATTCATTGTCATACCCTGGATCCAGGCATTCCAGGAAAACCTTCAATCCCAGACTCTCCTTTATATCCTGGCATTCCCTTTTGGCCTGGAAATCCTTCTACTCCGTGAAAACCTGCAGCCCCTTTTTTATCACTGGGCTTTCCCGGATGTCCATCTTTACCCTCCATTCCTGGAAAACCTGGAAGACCTTTTGTACCTGGCCAAAGACAAGTTAAAAGAAAATCTATAGGTGTCTATCTGAAAGGAAACATTATGCTTTATTACCATTAACAAAATTCTTGTGATTTCACACTGACCATATGCAGAAATGTAAATAAACACCATATAAACAAATTCTGATTAACATTCAGAGCTCTAATTGCTTCTTCAGTTGATATGAAATGTGTTTGTGCCCTTGAGAGATTAATATGAGTGTAGTTACCTCTGGGACCAGTGAAGCCAGGATCTCCCATTTTTCCATGGTCACCTTTAGCTCCCTTCATGACCTCTTTCATATTCTTTGATATATGTATAACTGGCTTTTCACCTGGAGGCCCCATCAACCCTCTGTCACCTTGAGAACAAGCACAGACAAGACATTCAAAACCAGCCAAGTATACAGTAAGTAAAGACTACAGTGACATTTATTATACGACATTATAAGACATCATCTCACAGGGAATCAATGCAAAAGTAGCAAAAACTTTTAGTGTAATCTTAGTATTGTTTTATGCATCTGTTACAAAAAGGATGGGAACGTAAAAAAAAAAAGAAATATATATATATATATATATATATATTACATGGGGGAAAAAACATCAAATAAAAACAAAAAAATGGTAATGAAAAACAAAATTGAGAAATTATTAACTTTTTAGATACGGAAAACAATTGTATTGTATGATCAGATTATATATTGTGTATGATGAACACACATAGTCAATCATGCTCTTTATTCACCTTTTAGACCTGGAGAGCCAGTATATCCTTTTTCACCTTGAAGTCCTGGATCACCTGTTGTTCCTTTCAGTCCAGATATGCCCTTCACGCCATGGTCACCAGGCTCACCAGGGAAACCCGTCATGCCCGAACCACCTCTGGGTCCTTTATTTATTTCAAATTTGGGTAACATTTTACAATAAGGTGTTGTTTATTAACATTAGTTAATGTATTAACAAACATTAAAAAAAGAACAATGCATTTTAACACTATTTATTTATCTTTGTTAATGTTAGTTAATGAAAATAAAGTTGTTCATTGTTAGTTCGTGTTAGTTCACAGTGCATTAACTAATGTTAACAAACACAACCTGTGGTTTTAATAAAGGCTGAAATTAGCATTAACAAAGATTAATTAACACTGTAGAAGTATTGTTCATTATTAGTTCATGTTTACTAATGTTGCTAGAGAAACTGTTGCTATAAAATTAGAAGCACACAAAACCTTAATCAATGCCTTTGTTTTGTCTTAACATGCACCTCAGTAATGTTTTCTTCTAAGCATGTTTATAAAAATCATTTCAATGTCCTAATTGAAGTATGGCCTAATCCTGGCTTAGTCTAAGCTCTGTCTGTGAAACCGGGCCTAAGATTTGTACTCATGGACATTGGTAAAGTAATCAAACTTGTTCAGTGGAAAGGGGTGTCCAAATATTTTTGGCAATATAGTGTATATGCTTTTTTGTTATGCATAATGAACTCTGCCAACTTTCAAAGGAATATAACATGTCAACATAACATAGAGAAAAAGCAACTGACCTTTTAACCCTGGAAGACCATCAACACCAAATGGCCCTTGTTGCCCTGGATCTCCTGGTGGCCCCAAATTTCCTTGTAGACCAAAATTTCCCGGTTCTCCAGTGACACCCTTTACTCCTCTGGGCCCAGAAATTCCTGGGTCTCCCTGATCTCCACTTTTTCCACTTGGACCTACAGAGACCTCGAATATTTAAGCATTGTTGGGAGAAAGATATTTTGCTTCATTGCACTTAAATTAAATGTTTGGACACCCTTGACGAAATTTATGTTTGTGATCCTAAATCTTTACAAATCCTGACAAATCAAAAGAATTTAATCATTTATACTGTAGAGCTGGACCAGAGAGTAAAGAGAAATCAGGCAATAGGGGCATTCACACCGGAGGAATGGAGGAAGTAGCTGATTTTTGGCTTTCTTGCATGTGCACCACAGGAAATGGGAGTGAGTTTAGCTGAAGGAACAATTAGCTCCTACTTCAAAGAAGGGTCTAAGCCAGCACAGTAGAAACTATTGTATGCTAATTGGTTGAACGCATTCAGTAAACCTGTACTTATTCCACAAATTAACTCAACGAACATGGAACATGGAAAATGGTGCTAAATGGACCGACATCACTGTAGCACATAAGTTATATTGATGTCGGGCGGCTCACATCACTTCAGAGTTCCTACTGGCCATGTGAATGCAACCAGAAAAATGGCCCTAGGGGAAATTTAATTCTCAGGGGACCACACTACACCATGACCTAAGTACATGCGATGCCATGAAGGTATCTTTTCCATGTTAATCTGAGTTTTTATCCTAACTAGTTGCGACGGTGACACACAATTTTTTTTATTTAGAAACAGTTTCTATTTCTGCAATGTTGCGGCTGGAACAACACCATACAAACTATATGACAGCTGACAATCTCAGGTGATTATGTGCTTTATTCAAACATTTTCATGTCCAATATGAGTTTAAACATCATATAGTGTGACCTTATAGACATACTGAAAGCAACAACAGACAGTTTACCTCAAAACTTGAAAATAAATTAAACCAAAGATGACTCTGTGAACTCACTCCGAACCAATGAGTGTATTTATGAATTTGATTATAAACATATCAGTTTCATTGCGAGAGCAGTGTGCTTCCAGAGAGAGCACGCACCACACCACGGTTCTGACTGGCTGTGATATTTGATTGATTCTGTCGCGTCTTGGTGTCGTGTTGCCTCTACTGTGGACACCCAAATTGCTTGTCATTGGAATCTTGTTGCATCGTGTGTAGTTAGGACACGGTGTTAGGGGCTACTTCTTATAACAAGATCCTTTAATCACTCAGTGCAAAAACCCCTAATAAGAGTTTAATATACTGGCATGTATTTTAAACCTAGGTTTTTAGTATCAGTTACCTGGTTCTCCAGTTTTTCCAGATGGTCCGGGAGGTCCTACTTGACCAGGCTGGCCAGGAAAGCCAAATGTTCCTGGTGGTCCAGGTGTTCCTATCTCTCCTTGAAGACCCGGAGGACCAATTTCACCCCTAAGGCCAATCATACCCGGCATTCCCTCCATACCTGTGTGGCATTGCATCCTTTAGTCAGTCTCAAGAACAATGGATTCATCATAGACATACGGTCACTTCTGAGCTTCTGGGTGGAAAAGCAGCATAAAAAGATGCATGCGCAACTATGGGCCATAGATTGTATTTGTTTTACTGACACTCTCAAAGGATTTTTAAAGCTACGACCTTTCCATGCAATAGGAACAAACTAGAACAAAAAGGTTCAGCATATATCCATCACTGTGGGTTTGACAGGTGGGTTTCTTACCTTGGTGTCCTTGAGGTCCTGGGTCTCCTGGAAGACCAGTGACACCTCTCCGTCCAGGCAGTCCCGGGTCTCCAGCAGTGCCAGGAGAAGCTCCTAAAACTTCACCATGTTCACCTTTTCCCCCTAAAAGACCATCCAAACCTGGTATACCAGAAAGGCCTGGAGCTCCTTCCACACCTTTGGTGCCAGGATATCCTAAGTCGCCCCGAGGTCCAACAAAACCTATGTAGTCGAAATCAAATTATCAGAGCTGAGAAAAGGAGACAGGCAAAAGTATACATAACAATGATTTCATAAAAAAGCAAAGAAATGCACAAGCCTCCTAATGCTTACCTTTAGGTCCAGGTGGGCCTCCTCTTCCTGCTTCACCTCTCTCTCCTTTGGCTCCAAGTTCTCCTAAAAGACCTGGTGAGCCTTTAGGACCCTGCAGTCCTAGAACATACATATATAGGCAGCCATAATGTAACAATAAATAAATAAATTACTAGATTTTTTTACAATAATAAAATAATAATAGATATTTTACAGTAATAACATTTTTACAATAATACATCCATTACCAGGAAATCCATCTATCCCTGGAAGTCCAGGCTGCCCTCTCTCTCCAGGCTGCCCGGGATCACCAATACATTCAACTACAGTAAGATTAACATGATGGAAAACACAAAAACACAATTGTAAAGTGTTATTATCAAAATCATGTAGGATCTAACATTTTTATTTGTATGGAGCAAACTGAAATAACACATACTAGAACCAGAATCTGTAGTGTTCTTAATAATAAAAACACACCTAACGTTGAAGTTTTACTAGAGTTATAGACTAAATTAAATGATCCAGGCTAAAAGGTGGACATTTTCTGGTCCTGTTATTGGCAGTCTCGGGGTGTTTACATACTTTATCACAGATTAAGTCAATTGTGAAACAGCTGTGTTGTCATCAGCAATCGTTTCTCAATTTCTGGGCGTTTTCAAACTGCTGGGTGTTTCTCAATCAAGCAATGAAAATGATCCCCCTGACCTCACCCTACCCCTAAACCTACCCTCACTAAGATGTCAGCCAATCAGGTAACATGGTGGTAAAATGCCTGTGCCTGTGTTAATGCGCTAATTTTGACAACACTAATAAATACATAAAAAAGTTTTCTCAGTGGGAGTTGTTAAGCCTTATATCAACAGACGACACATCATGAGTCTCATTGTATAAAATTTATTTTTCCCACCCCAATGAAAGTTTATGGGACTTTGGTGTGTTGGTGGTTACAAATCAAAAGATAGCAGCTATCTTCAGAACAATCTGAAGGTCTGACCCGAGTAGAGGAAGAAGAAGAAAAAGCCAACTCTCAAGCCAAATTAATGGTTAATAATGCTGTTACAGTAAGTATGGGTATTGGTAACCATATATGGTGGAATGACAGCAATATGGTGAAGCACTAAGACAGGAGAGAGATCTTTACCTGGAATACTCCACTGATCTCCTCCTTGTGGGCTACAGTCTCCTGTAAAGATAGAGATTAATGAATAAAATAAAAGAAGGGTATACAATTAAAAGGAATCATACATTATAAACAATAATAAAAATGACAAACCCCAACATCACTAACACTACAAATTAACACAACATGTAAAAACAAAAATTCATTAACAAAAACTATAACAGATAATCAATTATATTAAAATAAGACTGTTACACACCTGGAAGACCAGGTAACCCTAGTTTTCCCTTAACACCAACTTGTCCGTCGTCCCCAGGAAGGCCCCTTAGACCTTTAGTCGCTCCAAGAACTTGACCAGGTTGTCCTATTGGACCTACTAGACCTGGAGGACCATCCTCACCCTGGAATCCTTTGTCTCCAGCCTCACCTACAGGACCTTCTCCCTGCAGGACAGTAAGAATGTAGATAATAATGAATTACACTGCATAGTTTGGTTTGAACTGGCATCACGTGATGAATATCTATTCAGTTTTCTATTCAGTGCTGTTTTTGAGTGATCAGATAAAGACTCACAGTAGGTCCTTGAAAACCTGGTTCACCATCTCTTCCATCAAGCCCAGGCCATCCTTGCACTCCTGGAGAGCCACTTGCACCTGGGTCCCCTGGGTCACCATGTTGTCCTATGTTTCACAAGTGCATGCAAAATATTAACATGTATATCTACTCACATAGTATGTAATGGAAGATTAGTGCACCTTTCTGAGTAGCGACTCTCAGTTCTCCTTTTATGCCTTTGGGTCCAGGTGATCCTCTTAGACCAGGGAAACCCTATAAAATTGAAAAATTTGCCAATGCAAATGCATTTTGCATTAATAGATGCAAAGATTTTGAGAAGGGTATAACTGTAGCCTGAAGATCTCCAAATGGGGGTGGGAACTCCAAAACGGGGTAAGAGCTCCAAAATAGGGTGTGGCTTCCTCCCATTGACATTGAAATTTTTTTCTCCCAATCAACTTCAGTGCACAATCACAGTGTAAATTTTCTGCACTATGCTAACCCCTAAACCTACCCTACACCTGACCCTACCATTAATGAAAGTCAATAACAATTTGCTGAAACCAGCCAATGATCAAAGTCCCATTTTGGAGGTTCTGGCCATTTTTTGAGTTCCCACCCTATTTTGGAGATCACCGGTCCGCATTTATACCCACTTCAAGATTTTAGAATCTCATGTGATCTTAAAGGGATAGTTCATCCAGGAAATAGAACTTCTGCCATCATTTACTCATTCTAGTTGTTTCAGACCTGTATGAGTTTGTTTCTTCTGTTAATAAAATATTTCATAGAAAGTTTTAACCAAACAGTTGCTGGTATGTCACATCCGGTGGTGACTATTTCCGTCTTTTGCCATTGGAGGAAACTCTCCTGGAGTCTTTGTGTGTGTGTGTTCTGGACTACATTTCCCAACAACCATTGCACTCATTATTGATTTATTACTGTCAGCTGTGTGCAATTGTCTTATTAGCCTCACACTTTAAATACCCGGTTCATTTTGTCTTATGTTGCTTTAGTGTTACTTCTGTTTTTCGTGTTTTGCTTATGGACTGTTTTGTTGGACTCTATTAAAGTTTAACTGCAATTGGATCTAGGAATGTGCCGAACGGAGCTTCTGAAGCAGTGAGGCTTTTACAACAAACTGTGTTGACGCTTCAAAGCTTTTGAGACAGTGCTCTACTTCCACAATAAAAAGTACTACACCAACTGTGTCATTTAGACGATTTGTTCATTGTGATGTCATTCTAAGGTCTATTTGTATATTTAATAAACACAGATGTCATTAGAACGATGGTGGTGCGTGTGTGTGCAGTGATACGGTTTCCAAATTTCATTGTTTTTTGCACAGTACAATGACAATAAAGACTTTCTGTTCTTCATGTGTACTCACATCTAACTTGTCTTTTCCCTTCTATGCCAATTAATTAGGCCTGTGTGATTTTTCATTGAACCAATTTTAAATTTGTTCCTGACAACACATCACAAACATGCAAATTGTTAAAAACGCCAAATGCAATAATACAAATGCTCTACAGATTTTTATTCAAGAAAATTAATTGGTCTGCTGTGCTGGAACTTAAGCGGCTCCTTTTTTTACTGATCACATCACCAGCTTTAGAAAATATTCGTTCACATGGAACAGATGTGACTGTAAGAGCTAGATACTTTCTGGCCAAAGCATATAGATGGGGGCATGCCAGTATTTGAGAGGGTCCTCACTTCTAGGGAGGTATGCATCACTGAAGTATCTCTTGACCTCTATGGTGGCATCAGCATTACTGCTATGATGCCGTTGTGTTTCACTGACCCGGCTATCCAGAAGCTCCCAGAGGTCATCTGAGGATGGACGTTTCTGAGCTGCCTGAGATGATGATGATGATGCCTCTGCTTGTGAAGCATGCTCAGTTGTTAGCCAAATTATTGAAGCACATTCACCCGTCAATAGCCGTTCAGCTTCACGGGCATTATCCTGGTTGCCAAACCCAAGGGTCTTAAATCTGGGGTCTAGCAACGTAGCCAGAGCAAGCACACGAATTGATTCAGCATTACTGCACTGCTTGTTGATGTACTTCTGAAGAGCTGTACCTAAAGATGAAGCAGATGCATTTCTTGCCAGGGCTGTTTTTTCTGCCACCTTACTCTGAATCATCCTAATGATTGGGATTATCTCTGAAGCAGACACTCTCTTCTCTGCAGAGAGCTCTTCAGTGACATACTTGAATGGTGCCAGAACTTCAAGACTTTCAGAAATTATGTCAAAATCAGCACTTGAAAGTGGCATAATGTCGCTTGACAAACTAGCCAAAGCAGCACCAACAGGCT
>JAUMHE010000056.1:4536876-4552315 GCA_032359235.1 Enteromius mattozi
TGGAGAAAGGCTGCAAGTCCTTCACTATCATGGTTACAAGGGCGTCATCAAGCTCCTTCTTCCTTCCTATTAATACACCCCTTGGAGTTCAGATGATTAAAGTGTAGTGTTAGTTAGAACTTGACCATCCACAGCCTAAATGAATACAATACTTATAACAACCAACCCAATTAATGGACATTGAAATACAGGTGGGCAAAGGACCCAAATTTCATAAACACAGGCTATCTGGGACAAAAAGTTGGATCGAAAAAGTTACAATTATCTGTATATAGGTCAGTATGAATGACATGAATATGATAAACAGGCTATTGATTGACTTCTTCTTATGCAAAACTAAGGTTGCTCTAGCAAATGCATTTAAAACTGTGATTATGCTATTACTGATTTGTTTATATATTTGTGATACTCTGTTTTCTTATATTCCACCACATAAAGAAATGGAAAATTAAAACTTCAGCTTCAAAAGTGTTAATTTCAAGTTGCTTTAATTTTATTTCTTTAGCCTATTTCTTTGTGGATAGCCTTTATTGTCCCACAGAAAATTTCTATAATTATTCTATAATTATTAGTATTCTTTTTACCTTCTCCAGAGGGTGTAGAATGGGGCTGTGTTGCAGGAGTCTCATTGGCCGGAGCATTTGGATGCCTCGAGCGTAGATGGCGAAGCATTGATGAGGTGTTATTTGAGTAAGATAAAGTTTGATCACATATTAAACACGCCACTTTATTAGGAGTGTCCAGACTGAAGTGTTCTCACACTTGAGAACGGGGTCTCTTACATGCATTTTCCATGTCGTTAACAAAAAAAAAAAAAAAAAGCTGAGGACGGCGTTTGAAAGGATGTCGTTTACAAGCAGCAATCAAGTTTGTAGTTGAGAAAGGACTTTTATTCTAATAAATCACCTTGATTTACATACAGACAACATACTAGTGTGTTGAAAACTCGAGACGTGTGTTGACACTAGGTGTCGATCTACCCATCCCTAATTGGATCTTTTTGGATGAGCGTTCATGACAAGGTAACCTTTTACTTTCATAGTATTTTATTTTTGCCCATGCTATGGATATCAGTGGCTACCATTAACTGTCTGATTACCAACAAA
This sequence comes from Enteromius mattozi, assembly GCA_032359235.1. NCBI lineage: Eukaryota > Metazoa > Chordata > Actinopteri > Cypriniformes > Cyprinidae > Enteromius > Enteromius mattozi. The sequence continues at coordinate 4,537,983 of JAUMHE010000056.1, forward strand.
ATCACACAGGTTTGGAACAACTAATTTTTGGGTGCACTTTTCTTGAGCAAGGCATGATGACATGGTGCATGTCTACTTACAGGCATCCCATTCACACCTCTGGTTCCCGGCTCTCCCTGATCACCCTGCTGACCCCACTCGCCTGCCATGCCAAAGTCCCCAGAATCACCAGGAGGACCCGGAGGACCAGGTGCGGATTTTACATCGCAATCACACAGACCATGGTCACCTGATCAAAAAATAAAAACCATTACTATTATAGCAGGATTAACAAAGACAACCAATGTCAACAAAATGCCTTCGTCATTCAATTCTTCATTATGCTCCCACAATGTCATGCACAACTTGAAATGATCTTGTTCAATTTTCTTCTTCTTTTTTTTTTTAAACGCCATGACATCCAAATAAGCCCAGCAGTTTATTAACCGATCTGCACTGATCTTACCCTTTGGTCCCTTTTTCCCTGCATTTCCTGGACGTCCACGATATCCTGGTGAACCTTTGAAGAATTCTTCCACTGTATAAAAACATTAATAATCTTTAATACTTATTTGTAGTGTTCCGTATCAAAGTCTCTATTTAGAAAGATATTTTCTGTTTTTAAATCAATAAATTTATATATATCAAGGAATTATGGGAAATTGTTAAAGCAGAGAAATATTAAGCAGTACATCTGATTTCAACACAGATAATAATAATATGAGAAATGTTTCTTGAGCAGCAAATCAGCATATTAGAATAATCTCTGAAGAATCATGTGACACTGAAGACTGGAGTAATGAAGCTGAAAAATCATCACAGGAATGAATTACATCTGAGATTTGTAATACTATTGTAAAAAATATGAAAATGCTTTATTAGCATGGCATTTAGTGATGGCATCAGGTTTCGTTCTGGTTTATAAATTCAGACTTACATGATCCCTTGGGTCCAGGTGGTCCACGAAATCCAAGCAGCCCATCGGGGCCAGGTGGCCCAGGCTCTGTGGCAGGATTACCAGGTTCTCCAGCTTCACCTTTGGCTCCCTTTGATCCCTGTGGTCCATCTGGACTCCACAAATCCACTGTGGATAAGAAAAACAATCATATCATCCCAGAGTTTGGTTTAAGGAAAAAGGTCCATTCAAAAATTTTATTATTTTATTATTAATGCCAACCCCACATGACTTTCCTTCTTCTGTGGATGAACAAAAGAAGGTGTTTACACTGTTCTTTCCTATACTAAAACGTATACAGAGACCACTGGCTGTCAAGCTCCAAAAGCTACAGATGAAGCATCATAAAAGTACCATAACACATCTGAATTCTCTCTGGAATCGATTCTGAGCTTAGTTTTAACAGCAGATGGCACTTCATGCTTTAGAAACAGCTTGCTTTCAGTTCCTTACACACACGCCACTTAAAGTTGAAATAATCATTCATAAAGTTCAAAAAGGTTCAAATGAATTACAAGAGTGTTCACAGTGGGTTGTGTTTAAATTAATCTTGTGTCATAAAAGCATAAAAGCCAAGGCGCAGGTAAATTTAACCCCTCAACTGAATGTACTAACTAGCCTAGAGAGCCATCTGCTGTTGTAAACTAAGTTTAGAATAGATTCAAGAGAGAATTGTGATGCATTAAAAAAAATGACAGAATCGGCCCATTAACCGATTTATCGTTACACCCCTACAGATAATGACAGAATTTCCATTTTAACTCGAAAAATACCTGGTTGTTGTTCAGCAGGAGGGGGGCCTGGGAGACCCGGCATTCCTTTAGCACCCTTAGCACCATCATTTCCAATTGGCCCACGCTCTCCCGGAGGTCCTGGAAGACCCACTATATAAGCAAGAGAAACAGACAAAAGTAAGTAAAATTGAGAAACTTAACTGTTTATTGAAAGTTGGATTAGGACTATGCAGATGTTAAACAGCTATCATCTTTTTTGGATTATTTTTAGTACCTCCAGTACCACCAATAGGATCCATCAGCTCTCCAGGTTCTCCTCTCTCTCCCTGTTGAATGATATGCATTTAAGTCATGACATTTTTGATGCAGATTGAACGGTAAGGTAAGAAACAGATTCATACCTTGCGGCCAAAATTTCCTGGGAAACCAGGTTGTCCAGTCTCACCCTGCAGAAATAGAGAGAGACTTGCTTAAGAAATAATTAAGTCCACACAAATGCACAAATGCCAATGTACTCTTGGGAAAATTATCAAAATGACATACCCTGGGTCCTGGCAAGCCATTTCGTCCTGGGAATCCCTGTAATTAATAACAATTGGTTAAATATTTTATATACAAATATTAAATGTGTGTATATCCAAAAATAAACTAAAAAACATTCAGATTAGAAAACAAGCAAAAAAGGTAGATGTCTATTCCCTGATGTGCCTGATAAAGACCTAGCTGTTTGATACAGTGTCATTATTGTATTGTACACAGTGCTTATTATTATTATTATTTTTTGAAACATCTGTGCATAGGGTTAATAAAGAGATTTCAGCTCTTAATCAGTCATACCCGTTGTCCTGGAAACCCTGTCACACCAGTCTCTCCTTTGGTTAAATACCCCTAAAATGATTGAAAATACAAAATACTATTATTAAGTTGCTGCCAACATCTCTGTAGATTCGCTCAGTGGTGAAACACTACCAGCTATTTTCAAGTCAATCTTATCTACTTGAATGAGGAAAGACCATCTGCAAAAATAAAAATATTTTATATGACCATTAAAATCGGACCAAAGTTATGCAAAGTTATTCCGAACCAACTGTAACGCTGGGTTTTCATTCCTAAAATAAATTTTTGTATTCAAAAAAGCCACCTACCACATCTCCTGGTTCACCTTTAGAACCTTTAAAGCCTTTTTTACCCTGTTAAAAATAAATGAGAGAGATGTAAATTACAGTAGACTGATCACTCGCTCCCCTGACAGAAAATATGTGATATATTCTCATGAACTCCTGAACATGAACATGATTTGTCTTTCTTGCCTGCGATTCTGGAGGGATTGTACGGACTTCTAGGTAAGGTCCTGGTGGGCCCGGGTTTCCAGTCTCGCCCTGCAGTGTGGATATAAAACGTGTATCGGTTAACAGTGCAGATTATAGACCCTGATATTAGTCTAATATAAGACACAAAAAAATCGTCTCACCAATTCTCCTTTCATTCCTTTTATTTTTTTACTGCTCTCACCCTGTACAGAGACAGCACATTAACATCAAATGGAAAATGTTTATTCACCAAAGCAGTGGCGGCTCCACAATTTTATCAATAAAAGTAATAATTGCCCCGCATCATGTGTGAGGACAATAAAATAGGCTATTACCTTACTCATTGAATGTTTTTACAAATATTTTTTAAAAAAGGTCTATTAATTTAACAATGAATTATAGGCCTAATTAAAATTAACACTGCAGTAGCAGTGCAGTCTGCATTCCCACTCGTGCGATCCGACCAGATTTCGTGTGCCTTGGGATTAAATTTCTGAATAAAGCATGCTAAATCTAATGTAATTTGCACGGGAGCAGGGCAGTCTAACAATATCCCGTTCCCGACATCCTTTCAGAGCAGCTTCCTGTATCTGTGCTTTATTCTTACTGACCACCAGTACAGCCTGCATTCAGGGTTGTTATGAGTGAACTGCACACATGCGCCACACGTTTTATTTGCGAGATCTGCCTGCAGCATGTGTGTGGCGATGCTCAGAGTAGGCTATAGCCTAGATGGTAAATATATGGCCCTCAGATAGAACAGGAAGGTTGTCTATGAGTAACAGAGCAGAATAAGTATGGAGCAAAGTGTAGATGGACGCTGAACTAAAATTTGTTAACATTTTTCTTAACCTGTAATTTTAAGATGCTATATTTTTTTACATTTTTATTATTCATATTTTTTATATATAGGCTATATATATATATTTTTTTTTTTTTTTTTTTCTATTTTAGATTTTACATTTTTCTTTTGTGTGTGTGTGTGAATGTTAAAGGAATTGTATCATGACAAGCTGATAAAATAAGAAATAACATTTTTGTAATTTTTTTCTTTTCTCTGTGACACTTTATTTTTCCTACTGTGTTGGCAGCAAAATGTTAAACAAATTTTGTGATACAAAATTTGTTTAACATTTTGCTGTCAACAAATTCAAGACTCTTGACAAAACTAATAAAATAACAAATACAGTATATAGTAATATTTTGTGCAGGCTACACTTTTATTTGTTAGCCTATCTAGCAGAGATTTAAATGTGAGATTCTGGAAACCTAAATTTAGTGGGAACGGTCGGGTCAGGAAGAAATTTATTCTAAACAGACAGCGGGTGAACAAAGAGTGAAAATATAGCGGCTATGGGATATAACCACTATATACACCACTATATGCCACTACACTGCACTCATCAATGAAAATTCAGAACAGCTTAAGGCAAAATATGTTTCTTCTCATGTTTTTCACTACAGGAACCACAAAATTAATTTTAAGGGAATAATTTAAGACAGGTAGCTATATAGCGTTTTCAGCATATGTTAAAGTAGATTCATCTTTCTTTCTTTTACTTTAAAGTTTCTTACTTTCACTTTCACTATAGTGAATTGACGTTCACCATGTTGCGCAAAGTTTGCGCTTTGCTTGCTTGAGATGCTTGACCTCTTCCCTATAATGTCAATTGTTTATAAGTCACATATTAGGCACTTTTTTAAGCTCTTCAATGTTTATTTTTCAATGTTAATAAGAGTGATTCCGTAAGTTAAAAAACAGGAAAATGATTTGGAAATCCTTGGGGGGGCTGTGTGTGTATGTGTAAGCAAGTTTCTGATGGGGCTATAGCCCCGCCTTAGTGCCGCCACTGTACACTTGATGTAAAGAGGACGTGTTCCAACATTTGCTGACATAAAACACGAACGTAAATTTTAAAAATAAAATTAAGTAAAACATTTTGTTTTACATACCTTTTGTCCTTTAACACCTTTAATGCCAGTAGTACCCTAAAGAAAAACAATACAGTAAGTAAGAAGAAGTGATGCTAGGTTTGGAATAAAGCAAAGAGTACTTATTTGATAACTAAGCCTGTCATTACTATTAATTAACGATTGATTTGGGTTAATAAATTATGATGCTTTAAATACTTAAATCAGTCATTTAGTCATTCATTCAACCAATTTTTGTTAAAAATTGCAGATTCGTTCAGATTCAAAATCAAGTGACTGTCTTTATTATGGATGCCTGATTCATTGGTTCACTTGATTTGTTCATGTTGTTTTGCAGAACAGTTATGTTTGCATCTATTTTTGTTAGCAAAATTGAGCAAAACAGACAATACTGCCATATTGTGTTTAAAATTCAACACATTACTTTTTTTATTGAAATTGTGTAGACATTCTGGAAAATAACAGTCTCTTTGCGTGATATTTCTGAACTTTACCAATTGATATAAATATAAGCCAAAAAAAATATTTTTTTTTGCCTTTGTGTCCTGAATTTTAGGGGCATATAATTGCATTCTATTGGCTGCATCACACAGTAGTCCTGCATCATGTTTATCAGTAACTCCATGTAATGTAAGATGTACAGGTCTGGGCTGGGGCAGGGTGTGTTAAGTGCATTAAAAATGGTAGCACATTATTTTTTCCATACATAATCACACCAAATTGAGAAGTTACATTGACAGCCGTAATTCGAATTATTATCGTACCTTTTGCTATATCAGTAATGTTATTGAGTGTGTCACTAACTCACCCAAGAACCTTGTGATCCTGGCAGTCCTCTGTACCCTGGGTTACCAGTTGGTCCCTGTAAGGGGGAAATAAATAACATTTTCAGTCAAAAACGGGTAACTTTTTATGCATTTTGTCTGTTTGTTTACACAACAAAGAATATCTTTAAAAAACGGGTTTCAAAGTGCACATTTTTGAAAACACAACGTTATCGTTTCCATGTTAACGCCCAATACAGGAATCTTTGAAAATGGTGACATCGTGCGTAGTATGTGTCAATTTTAAATGCAAGCGCAAACAAAGATAAACAAGAGAATGCTACCACTTATTCAGCAAAGTGTGTATTTACTTCAGCAATTTTAAAACCAACAGCGAAGACACAATTTTTTTTTTCTTTATGTAAAACTGGGCTGGCAATTTGTAAATTCTATGGGTCTAGTTTCCGGTCTCATCTACATCCAGCTATTTTTGTGCTATCCAGCTATTTTTTCATCTACATCCAGCTATTTTTGTGCTATCCAGCTATTTTTCCAGCTATTCACATATACGTGAAAGTTTTTACAAACAATGGAAAATCTTTCAGTTTTTGACTTTTGACTTTTGTTGTTAAACTAAACGTAGCCTCAGTTTCAGTCATAAGACAAATGATAAAAATCACACTTACAGCAAATCCTGGAAAACCTGGTGGTCCTGGATCTCCCTGTAATACGTCGGAGAATTATGCATTTTTAAAAACTAATTCAAATGCATTTACTTAATTCATATTAAATGTAAACATAATAAAGGTTTAGGGTAAACTAAAGCTGGTGTCTGTTGTCCTTTGAGGAACCGTTTAGTTCCTCTTACCCTTAATGTTTCCATATAGACCCACACATCCAAAGGGTCACCCTTCTCTCCCTTCATTCCTGGCCGGCCCTAAAGAATATTACATTTAGACATAGGCAAGTACACAGAGACAAATTAACTGAAAAACAGAAAATAAAAGCATTATGGGATAGATGGGCTAAATTAGCACTCATACTGATATTCCAGTTTGACCAATGAGTCCTGGAAGGCCTGATGTTCCTGATTCGCCCCGGGTTCCGTTACAACCGTCAGCTCCTGGTTTTCCACGAGGCCCAGGCGGCCCAGGATGGCCCTGATGAGAGATCAAAAACAAAGACTTGATCAGCATATTCTGTTTTACCTTCAATGAGCCATATTGGACAAAAAAAATCCAAAACAAAGAAAAGTTATTTATGGTATTTGAACTATATTACTGGACAGATGGCTTTTTAATTCCAATTATTAGTTTTAATAAATGTAGTTATTTATTAAACATTGCCTTTTATCATGTTTCTCTTGTTGCCATTTAGTAAAACTCTTTTTTTATGCCTAACGGCAGCATTAAACGTACTGATATAAACACATTTTGTTTATATCTCACTCACCGGAACACCATCTGCTCCATTAAACCCTGGAACACCCTCCATTCCCTAAAGAAAGACACAAACACGAAAGCATTTCATCTCATCTCATGTAAAGTTTTACTCTTTAACTCACTCTCAGAAGTACTCGTCTTGAGATTTTTTATAGAGAATTACATAGATTTCAATGTAACAGCCATTAGGAAGCAATCATACACAAATGCTGGAGAAAATGCAAAGATTCCACCTAAACCTAATGTGTTAAGTTCTTCGAGAGCAGTTAGAGAGACTCACCACACTTCCTTTTGGACCCATATAGCCTCCTCTGCCATGGTCTCCTTTCTCTCCTTTAGGACCCTGGAGGCCATGGTCTCCTGTTCGGCCGTTAGGGCCTCTGGGCCCCTGGGGACCAAGGGGTCCAGGCAATCCCTGCAGATAACATACAGAAATTTACAAATGAATTTAAATGACATACAGGTTTGAATAAGATAAAAGTAGGTTCATTTATGATCATTTATTTATGTAACAGGTGTACCTGATTTTTTTTTTTTGCCCTATACTGAGTAAGTGTAATAAGTGAAACATAAAACAACTATAATTTGCTATATACTGAAATATTAATCAGAAATGTCACCTAATCATTATTTTTGGTAAAATTTAAAGTGAATAATTATTGCAGTGAATTTCATTTGAAGTGCACAGAAATATTAAACCTGCAATGCAATATTAATAATTTCAATGCTGCACTGATACACCAAACCATTATATTATAAAAATTATCTTAGAAAAATATAAAAGTTTATAATATCAATGCACTTACCAAAAACATATATTATGTCAAACACTGACTAGTTTATGACTGTAAACTGCTCACTATATAACATACATGTTTTATTAACTAACTAACACAGCTAGCAATATATATATACACTAACGTGCATTTGTTTTTCATTTAAAAAAATGACCACTAGATGGCAAACTCTGCTAACAATTTTGAAGCTCTATAGCGCCATCCAGTGCTCTCAACACCACATTGCACATATATTTTAAGTGGACGACAAGCTGTGAAGTAATGTGCTGAGGTCTTTTAGGTTTAAACATTTGCTGTTCCTTTACCTGATCAGAACTCATTGATGAGCCAAAGCATGCATCAATCAAACATCTTCCTAAAGTACACAAATCTTCTAACTATATAAAAAAAAATAAAGAAAAGGCATTCTTACATGTTGTATTGTGATATTAGATGTGTGTTATGGATTCTGCCGTCTTGTGGATCTATGGATCTGTTTGCTTCATAACCAAAAGTAACTAATCAAATTAAACTTTTCAGTGAGATTTTCTAATGGAAGAGGACGATAAAACAGGCTTGTGTTTTGTACTGATGTCTAAAGATTTTCATGGGTAAGACTTTAAACCCACTGAATAACCCATGTTCTACTATGATGGGACAAATAGATAAACAGACGCCCTGAAGTCTAGTGCACACTTAAACCCCCTGCCCCTAATCCACAGTCAGCCAACTGATCTGAGATCCTGTTAAGACTGAAGGAGAAGAACAAGAAGGATGCATTTCATCTGATCAAAGAAAGTACTGTGAACTGGATGCCATTCACACGGAGCACATCTACGTCAACAAAGCATAAAACAACATCCCAGGTTAAGAGAGGCATCTGAGTAGCATGCTGGTTATTTAAAAATACTTGATGTCACTGATTTTAAGTATGGAGGTCTAAGATGTAGAACATGAAATAATGTTTATTAAAACTTCACTTAATTTACTTTAACATCAACTTACAAGATTGCTTAGTCTCTGTTGGCACTGATTTATCTGTGGCTTTTAGGCTCATAAATATTAATGTTACTGCATTTGCAAGTGTTTAGCCATTCATTTTCTATACGGGTTAAAAAAATGTTTTCCAATTTCTGTTTCCCCAGGCTTCTAATGTTGTGGAAACCATTGGTGTTTTTAAAGAGTAATTTAATTATGATAAATCACATGCAATTTTTGCACACATGTAACACAAGCCATTTTTAACAGAGGAGCTGAAGAGCTTCAAAAAGTGGTGGGGACAAATCCAGCCTTGGCAAAAAGTGGCTGGGACATGTCCCACCTGTTCATTCATAAATTATACTGATTCAGACAGATGGAGCGTACAGGTCCAAAAGTAATCAACTAAAACTAAGGTGCCAGATTACAGCCAAGAACAAAACTTGTAGTTTTAGGTTTTTATGAAGAGGGCAGGGTGAAGCAATGAGGTCTTAAGGTCCTCATCAGTCAAACAAAGGTGAACCATATGCATGATGTGTTTTGTAGCTCTGGAAGTCAAGTATTTTGACCTCTGACTTCACAGATGAGGCTCTGGCTACTGTTCAAGCTGAGCTTGTTTGAGGCTATTAAATGAAGATTACGAAGCACTGTTTACCGGCTGTCTTTAAAATAGTAAATGAAACCATACTGCATTATTCTACAGTAAAGACTTCAATAAATGCAGTTTATATTTTTCCATGTTAGATGGTTTCCAATAAGTGGTCCTAGAAACATAAGACATCTCTCCGGAAATTAGACATAATATATTAAAAACAAATCACAGTGTTTCAAAACTCCAGGGAGCTTTAAAAAAAAAAGGAGAAAAAAAAAGTGTGACTACGCAATTTATTACCATGGAAATGGGGCGTGAGGAATGTCTCTTGCATGGAAAAAGAATGTAACTGATAAATCAACTTAAACAGATACTGTTGAATGTCTACTGAGCCTCCACAACTTCACATAAATTAAGAGTCAGAAATTATGTTCATGTTCTCCAGTGTGATTTTATGAGAGCATATTGAACAATAAATCGTATCCACGAGTGACATGTTCAATGTCCCAAATTAACTTAAAAATTGAGCATTTTCCAAAACAATATATGACTACAGAGGTGATTTAAGCTGCTCAGTATTCAGTAGCTGTATTATCCAGCAAATCTCTCCTTTCTCAAAAGCCACAAGTCCTCACCTCTTCTGACAAATATATTATGTACATTTCCAAAATAAACCAAATATATGGCCCATTAAATATGAGTTGCCTTATAGTCGACGGTTAGTTTTAACATGCTGTAGCAACATTTTAGTAATCACCCAAACTTATGCAAATGCCTAGCAACAATCTAGCAAAGTCCCAAAAAATCATGATATTTTTGTAAATACAAACATCCTGTGTAATGGCCTCCAGAGCATGTTTTCGCCCCAACATGTCCTTGATACGCTCTGTGTGTGAATACATTATCTGTTGGGTAGTTTTTGGCAAAATAAGATATTACCATATCTGGGTTTAGTCTATATGCAAGTCACAGTCATTGAAAATATAACAAAGTTTACTATAGATAATGTTACTCCATGGTCACTACCTGGCTGTCTTAAAGATTTTCTTTCCCGTTTTTTCCACACACACAAAATGATCACTTTCCTGCAGCTTTTAAGGTATCAAAGATCAAATACATGAGATTTGTTATTTCCTGGGCTATCACAAGTTACCAGGCCAGTTCCCCGCTGGCCTTCCCATGTCCTGTCCCCTACTTTGTGTCTTCCTGATTTCTTGACCCATATTTTCTGTTCTGCTCAACAGGATAAAACCAACCTGCTGTGCCCTAGAGAACCAGCAGACTTATATAAATATAGCAATATATTTAAAGTGCTTTCATCACTGGTCTCTGTTAAAGTTTGCATTTTAGTGGCTTATGACAAATGGAAGGTCACATTAAAATAGTATTTAAACATGTCAGCTGTAAAACAGTTTGGCTCAGTAAGAATATTTTTTATATGTTAATTTATGTATTTCTATTTTAAGAAATGTATTCAGCAAGGATGCATTAAATAAACTGACATTTATATTATATTACAAAAGATTTCAGACAAATGCTGTTCTTTTAAAATCTTTTTATTAAAATTAAACAACAATTTTAAATTGCAATAATACTCACATTTTTACTGTATTTTTTTATAAAAAATAAATGCATCCTTTGGTGAGCATAGGCAACCTCATATTTCAAAAACATAAAAAAAATCATACCAACCTCTTAAATGGTAATTAGTATGTCATGGCTCATGAGGCATTGGCTGTAATAGAACTGGCAGCACTCTTTATAACATGTACATTTAGTGAAATGAGCCAGTCATGATGATAGACAAGCATGAGCACTGGCAGTCAGCAGTACTTAAATCTGATTTGAATTTTCGGCACCCCGCACTGCGAATGCACTCAGATGAAAAGGTTCTTGGCCCAAGTCCTATCAATCACAGATTACTGTGAAGGCGTAGAAGCGTGTGTTCGTGTGGAGCCCTAACCTTCCATGCACCTGCATAAACACAGGCAGATTAAGCCCAAGTCTCTGATTAACTCCACCTCAAGGTGGAGTTTGAGTCTCCCAGCATCTCTGCAGCCATTTTTATTTGTTCGCTTTGATCATCTGGCATTGCTTTTGCAGATGTGCATCTGCTTGCGAAAAAGAAGATGAAAAGTCCTTCAACTCTGCTGATTGCATTATGTCTCATACCTGTCCTGTCTCATCATACTAGCACCGATGCTAATGAGGTGAGACCGGCCCAAATCAGAATCAACAACAGATGAGAAATAATGATCACGTGAAAAGCTACATTTTAGGGAGAAAATGATGCAAATATCTATATCCCCAAATATGTGTTTAAAAGACAAGTTTCAACCAGCCTTCACCCAAAAAAAGGCCTAAATGATGGCAAAATCTATATTTTGAGGTGAAAGCTGCTTACGAATCAGCAAAAATGTCCTTTAAAAGGATCATTCAGCCAAAAAGAGGAATTTGGCATCATTTACTCATACTAAACTAAAATCTTCTGTTCTTTTTAATATTTCCCTTGTTGTTTTCTGTTGTTCTTTTGATTTTTGTGACCACAAAAGGTATTTTTGGGTAACGCTTTAGTATAGGAACCAATTCTTACTCACAGCAGCTGTTATTAGTACTTATTACACAGCTTCGTGGAATACTCGATTCTGATTGGTCAGTCGCCACATTCCAAGGCTTGTTACTCCCAGATAACAACCAGTAAAACTAATAACACAGGCTCATCCAGGTACTACGCATCATCTTGACCGTTAGTAATTATATCACTCTGCAGTTGCTGTACATTGACTGGCTGCACATTCTCCCTTACTTATAAAGTACACATTCTACATGACCATATTCTACTACATCCCTACTCAATAACAACTACCTAAAACTGTTATTGAGCATTTAATTAATAGGTTTATTGAGGCAAAAGTTGTAGTTAATGGTTTGCTAATGGCAAGAATTGGACCTTAAAATAAAGTGTGCATTTCTTTTTAAGAATTACATTTTCTGAAACCATACAAGAGCTTTGTGTGATGAACAGCCTAAACTAAATGTCTGTCACAAAAACTATTGTGTGGCTTCAGAAGATTTGGAATACAGTGCACGATTTGTAAGGACTATATATATTTTTTTTTTTCTAGGTTTTTTATTTATTTATTTATTTTTATTTTTGAAAGCTTACAGCTCCAGTCCCCATTCACATCCATTATATAAGACAGAGATTATTCTTTAAAATAATATTATTATTATTATTGCTAATGTTTTTTGCACAGAAGAAAGAGTCAGAAACATGGCAACAATAAGTCTAAAAACTAATGCAATTAGGGCAAAAGCCTAATTCAGGAATGCAGTAAGTCTAAAATGAAGGAAGTGGAGAGTGCAGCCTTTAATGCATTTAGGAAAACACAAACAGACATCGCTCTAAGTGTGCATTTGTGTGCGGAGGAAATGAGTGATTAGCCATTAGTTTAAGTCACTGACAGGTTCTGGGTGTGCCAGGTGAGAGTTAAACTCTCCCAGGGTTCTACAGTTCAGAGTGGAGCCATAAAGCATACAGGTTATTTCCTGTTTCTCTCACCCTCTGCTCCTGCCTCACACCATTGCTTCCTCTCTGCATTAATCTCCTGCCTTTTGCTTTTTGCTCCTTTCATTTCACTGCATGTCTCTCAAAGATATATTAGTTTAAATTCTAAATCTACTGACAGTGTCGGACTTAACAAAAGTCAATCCTTCTTGCACTTTCCATATACCCATCTTTCTATGTGACTACCCCTCTCCCCCTTCACTGAGTATTACAGTACTGCCACATTTAAAGTGTTAACTGTCTCCTCAACTCCTCCATTACCTCATCACACAAAAATCTACAGGAAAAAAACAGGAGACACGGAAGAGTTGAAAAGGTGCAAAAGCAGTATTTAGGGGCAGTCATTTACGTTAAAGGAATAGTTCACCCAAGAATGTTTTTTTCTTTTGTTTTTTTAAAAAGAGGGTTTTTTTGTTTTTTTATTTTATTTATCCTGGCTCTTCCAAGTTTGGTAATGCTGGTGGATAGTGGCCATTATTTTGAAGCTGACCTATGAATTGACGTATTACGCAACTTACGTCGTACGTCGAGTCATAGGTCAGTCAAGAAGCCGGAACTCATTGCTCTTGCAGAAAATAACTGGAAGTTAATTATTTACATTATAATTTTAACATTAGAAATATTTTTGTTACATAAACCCATCAATCTGCTTCAGAGGACATAGCTTCAAAATAATAACCACTATCCACCAGCATTACCAAGCTTGAAAGAGCCAGGATAACTAATAAAATAAAAATCTCCCAACTGTGAGTAGTTGCATTATTTCCATTTTTGGGTGAACTATTCTTTTAATGCTCCTTTAATGTGTCTGTAACTAAAGACGATGCATAGCAGGATGATACTGGCTTACAGACAGTATATATTTGTTTGAAAGAATAGTTGAATCCTTAACCTTTCAGCCAAGTATAAATTGCATTTTATTGGATATTTGAGCACTAACACGTCATAAAATGTGATTGATGAAACTGACAACCATATCTTAACATTTAGTGTTAGAATAACTGGTTACTCTTTATTTTGATAGTCCACTTTAGACATTCTACTAACTTCAACTAACATTGTAACTACATTGTAACTACATGCACACAAACACACACACACACACTATAAGTTCTTTGCACAATCTGACATGTGCTTAAAACTGAATTGGAAATTGGGTGCTGGGTGTCCGGCCAGAGGAGAACTGGCCCCAACTAAGCCTGGTTTCTCCCAAGGTTTTTTTTTTCTCTCCATTCTCTCACGGATGGGGTTTTGGTTCCTTGCCGCTGTTGCCTCTGGCTTGCTTAGTTGGGGGCACCTAATT
>JAUMHE010000056.1:4553765-4563861 GCA_032359235.1 Enteromius mattozi
TGAATGAAAGATCAAAAGGATAAACAATGCAGATTTATTTTCACAGCCACCTTTGCTCAGATTTACCAAGGGTGCCATTATTAGTGGAGGGCACTGCAAATAAATGCAGACATTTGGAGGTGCACATTATCTCAAGGTCACATATTTCTGAATCAAACAGTAGCTCTAATCCGAGAAGTTGACTCAGGAAACAGGAAACACTCAGAGAGTTAAATCAGGAAGCACAGACAAATGCCTAAACATTGGGACTACGCTCTGAACTACTAGTTCACTGCAGAAATGCAGGTTCACAAAGAGCTCAGAGAAAAAAGCCATTCAAAGATACCTTTATTCCTCTTTTTTCTTCCAAATCTCTATGCTGTCATTTTCTTATGGGAACACAAAATCAGAGTGTTCAAAGAAAAGTAGTTAGTAGTGGATGTTTCCACAGATTTTCTACACCCATCAACAATCCATGATAATGTTGAGTTTCCTCACCCACTTGTATGACTGTGTAATATTATGTTCTAAGGCAGAAATCCAAGCAGTAGTGAGCAGATCCAGCCCCAGGCCTGGATCATGTTAGTCACAAGAGCTCTCAGAGGCCTAAAACCTCAGTGGAGTTGTGCTTCCTCCTTGCATTCACATCACATTATACTTACAACAGGACAACATTTTTGTCATTGTCTTGACCCACAGACTCTTGGAGACAGAAATACCATCTAGCTTATTATATTAATCCAAAACATTCTTTTAGAATCAACCAAGACGGGCATGGATGACTAACTGGCTAACATGCTAGCATATTTTTATTTGTTTTTATACTAAGAACATCTGCAACAGACAAGGGCTAGATGAGTCACTTTTCCTGATTTCAGTACAAGAGAATGTGAAGACGGGCCTCCTGGTGTCTATCCTCACTCTCTTTGTTTTTACAAATTCTCTAAGGCAGCACCAGAAGAGCATTAACTGCAAAAGAAATATACTACCCATCATGAGATTACATGTGACATCATCATCATGTTCTGGACATGAATCACTTGAGCAGGTGCGGAGGATCTCACAGGGTTGGGTTGGATGCTGTGTAATGTTCACTCAAAAAATTTTGTTTTTGCTATAAGCTGAACTACTTGCTGGGAAACCGAACCGTCAGACACCAGAGAAGAAACACCTAATATGGACTGAACCAGTAGTTACCCTTCAAATTGCGCAGATCACAATTGCAAATTGAAAATACGCCTAATGGAAACGTGTCAATTTTGCAAAAACTCCCATATATCGCAGTATATAAAGTTGTTACGCTCGCATGAGGTGTTTTTGCAGACAATTCGAAAATTGAGTATTTTGCAAATGGAAACTGCAATGGAAATGTTTTTTCACATTTACAGGTCACATGGCATATGTAAAAAGTCATATGATCATTCTTCAATGTATTATAACCTCCAAGAAACACTTAATACGTGTTCGTTCAAGAGTTTAAGCGGCTTTTGAGTTTAACCTGCCATTAATGCTTAGACAGTTTAAACTGCAAGTCTGCGGTGCCGTTCGGCTCTGATACGACACTGAAGCCGTTTGCGGCCACTTGGTTGATGCTTGTGTTTATTTCATCTCTTCGTGCTGCTTCTGTAAAGACAGATGTATACGCTTCCTTTGTATAAATGTATCCAAAATGACTTATCACGAGAGGTAAAGGGTTAAGTTTACATTTTAGGAAACGTGGCTAGTGACACATTTTTACATTTTTAATTTCATTTTACTATATGTAAATTATTCGAATACTCGATGACAAAAGCGAAAACAATCATGTCATGTAGGTCATGTATTCTGAATGCTTTTTAGATTACTTTTAGACTACTCTTTACTTAACTTATTTTAAACTTACTATCAAATGTAACATATTGACAAAAAAGCTAAGAAAAAAATATCAACATCTTAACATGAATTAAAAATTACATTACAATAAGGTTTCATAAACTGGGCTTAATGTAAGAACTACAGTGGGTTATTGAGTTGATAAGAAAAAAAATATGGAGAATAAATAAATTCTGAATAATTTACTGCCACTGTGTGAATAATATGTAATCATGTAATAACATGAGGGTGCAAACTTATAATTTGTAAATAAATTATTTTCTGCAACTGACCAACTAATAAACATTCAGTTGAAAGCCTTTTCTCATCTACCAACGTTTGGTCGAACCTTGAACCTTACCTGAAGTTTGTGAACGATTTTACTTCTGTATTGTGATGTACTTCTGAAAGAAACTCTGAATGAGGAAAAATAGAGGGCGTGGCTTTTTTCTTTTGCTGCAAATTGATTGGATGTAGTAAAGTAGGCGTTTCATTCAGAAATGAACACAAACAGTTAGAGGGGCGTGATTAAGGATGTCATGCTCATGCCCAAGCAGTTAAAATGATGTCACCAGAGAAGACACGTCATTTTAGAAGGGAGGAGCATTTTCAGATTTAGATTAAAGAGTAATAGCAATGTGAGCTAACAAAATAAATATAGTCAATTTTGATTTCAAGCTGACTGTATCATCTATACAGAAGCAACATCAGTATTGCATGGCTGGAGTGAACATGGGCAGTGTGAGGTCTAAACCATTACTGAGTATCTCTCACCAACCTTCGCAGATTTCCATCATTGGGAAGGAACAACTATGGATGTATTTATGCAAGAGTGAGAGTGATGCCAGAAGACTTGGCACTTACAAGATGCTAATCCAAGATGCATTACGCAATTACTGTATAATGACTTGAGACTGCTGTTTAAATTTCTATTCGTTTGTTTGACATCTCAGTTAGTCTTGTGTTATTTGGATACTAAGCACTGATATCTACACTGAGAGACAACTAATAGGTAATAACGTCATTGGTGATGTGCAGATCTGTACTAAGTAAACAGTGGGCAACTCATGTAATGTGAAACATGCTAGCGATGTCACAACAATGAGGAGATGTCTAAGTGACTCAACTAATCAGGTACAATACTTCGCTTAGACGTTTTGGCTGAGGCTAGAAAATATTTCAGCATGATGAAAGAGATAGTTCATGAAGATCTGAATTTAAGACAGAGCTCAGCTGTCTGTACCTACCCAGAGCTCTGCCAGGGACACTGTCTTTGGCTTTAAATGGTAAATGTGAGCTTCATTCTCTGAACTTCCCCAAATGGGTGCCAGTAAACACAGACACAAAGACAGACTGAGAGAGCGAAAGAGAGAGAGAAAGAAGTAGAGACTGAGTTGGAGAAAAGGAGTGTGAGGAAGTCCAGACCTCTATGTTCATCTATGTTTGTATGTGCATCGTTAATGCCATGCCAACAACTGTACAAAATTATACACACACTCAGATCCATATACAGTCATGCTGGGCTCTCCAGGGGTCCACTGAGTTTTAAAATAAAACCAGTCAATTAAAACTCTGTTCCCACGACTTTCTGAATTCACAATGCACTGAATGTTTCACATTTACATATTTTACTGATGCTGTTTATGTATGATTCAGAGGGCTGCTTGTATTTTTTTTTTTTTTTTTGTAACTAAACAGAAATGGAAAGCATCTATGCTATTAATGGGTGCCGTGCAAAAAGACCATAAATATCAATTTGGTCAGGATGCTTGATCTCCATCGGGAGCATTCAGGAAGGCCCTCTAACAAAAAAAATATGGGAAATAAGGCCAAAAACGTGACTTTTCCCCTTTAAAACACAAACAAATAAACATTCTTAAGACCAGAACGTACAGGTCACTATGCTTGCATGATGGGAAAATCCCACTGGATCTGATTCCAATTGAGTCTCTTCGAAGCTTTAGGCCAAAGTTTAAGGGGCAAAGGTAGTGTCATGATGTGTCATAGACTGAACTGAACCTTGTGATTCATGTTTTTATTTAACTTATGCCACAGACTACAGCTTACAGACAGTTCTTTTATCAGAACACTTATCATGTTTTGATTGATCAGTACTGTGAGCAGGTTTTATTTTATACAGTGAAAAAGTACAAATATAAATACAAAAATCTAACAAAAAATTAGATATGATAATAACAGTATATAAAGATTAGAGATATGTGCTTTTAATGTTAAGTTTTCCTAATTATTTGTTTTGAACCAGTGGTTTAGATTGTGTTAAATGTAATGAGAGAGGTGGAGGCGTGCGGATCCATATGCAGTACCCTTTTATTCGTGGTCAGACAGGCAGGGTCAAAACACCGGCAAACAGAGCAATGGGGACAGGGCAGAATCAAGGTCGATGAAAACAGGCAGGAATCAGGGCAAACAATCAAAATACCAATAAACAGTCCAAGATCACAAATGAAAAAACAAACACAGGTAGGAACGCTCAGAAATGAAAAACTGGGAAACAAGGCCTCGCAGTGAGTGAGAGTTTGGTTGCGGCTTTTAGGCAGTAAGGAAAGGGTGTGGTAATGAGGATCAGGTGCTAGTGTGTGTGTGTGTAATCAGTATGTGGGTGTGGTGATGAGGTGCAGGTGTGTGTGATCAGTTTTAGGCATGGGGTGATATGGGAAATGGAGTTTCTGTGATGAAGGTGACGTTCTGGATTGAGTGCCCTCTGGAGGGGCTTGTGGGCACTCCAACGGGAAATAATGAGATTAAAGGAACCATATTTACTGCATTTAAACCCATTCAGCCGATCTTCGGGTCTGGCGGTAGCACTTTTAGCTGTAGCTCAGCATAGATCACTGAATCTGATTAGACCATTAGCATCACTCTCAAAAATAACCAAAGAGTTTAGATATTTTTTCTAAATTTTTCTAAAGTTGACTCTTTTAATATCATTTACGCTATTACAATGCGTAATATCATTGGATTTAGACATATTTTCTTGAATTCACCAACTATATATGTGAATTTGACTTTTGTAATAAGAGCTACGGCAAAACTTCCATATATGGTGTTCTGACATAGAGATAATGTATTAATGCGTTCTGTGTTATACACTACAGTTGCTTCATGTCACTTAATGTTTAATGTTCCTCTGGAGGTATATTTGGGGACCGTGTCCCAGTTGGGGGTTGCAGTTCATTAAACCTCCCACTGGAGCTGATTTTATTTAGTCTATGACTAATCTTCAGAATGAAATATCTCCGGTCCTTGGGAAAAGCGATTGTCCAAATACACGTGAGGCTCTAGGGCTGCTTCACACAGATACAGCACATATATCCCGGGTCCCTTCTTTCATAGGCGCTCTGTTTTTTTCCCAGAGTATTTACACAGTGTTGCTGACTGGGCTAAAGGACTAGAGCGATTGCCATGGTTTATTCTGTTGGTTTAGTAATAGATATCTCCCTTAAGGAAGGAAGGAATCTAAACAGGATAGTGGAGAGATGGATACAGAGAGAGGCACTAAGTGGGTGTCTGATAATGTCAAAATTTTAAGTGTCTTCCTTGTCTTAAACCATGTTTAAGCAAAATATATAATGGGCCAAAAAGTATTTGGACATTTTTGCCATAATATAAATGCGTTAAATACAAATTATTAAACCAAGTGTCAACAGCAAACAAATGATTCAAGACCTTTTCTCAAAACAAATGTAACTTTTCTGCCATTTTTATATCCTTTTACCAAACTGGTGTCAAAGTTAGTTTTCTGAAGTCTCAGTTCAGCTCTGATTCACCCAGGTTTCTTATAAAAGTCTATGAACATGTTCTACACAGACTGTACAAATGACTTTACCTTCATTTTAAACTCATTGTTTATTTTATCATTTAAATCCTAGCAAACAAAATCAGATTAATGCCACTTCATAAAATTGCAGTTTTGGAATGCAACATATTATTTTGTGTGGTTTAAGTGATCAAATTCTGTGTTTATGTATAGTGGCACTTACAATGGAGCTGAAAACAGCTGCCTTCTCTGAAATAGGTGACTTAATAAAGTGCCAGAGGTGTTCAACCATTAAAACTGAACCAAATACCCTTGCTCCATTTTCAAACACCTCCTCTTAACCTCAGAACCCAGAACTAACAAATAATGTACATGTGAGAAAAAAAAACAAAACAAAAAAACAATGATCTTTAAATGAGTATGACTCATCAGTCAATCATTTTAACCCATGTGTACACTCGCTAGGTAAATGCCGGGACACACCAAGCAGATGCCAACCAACTAGAGGCGACGAAAGCCAACGGTGTTGTTGCCTCGCATCGGCAGCGTCAGACAAAAAAGCTCGAACACACCGCATAGACTACAGCCGACTGCAAACTAAACACATGTGCTCTGCACATGCGTGAGATGTGTTAGCTGTCTATATCAGCAGTTATCAAAAGTAAATAATCAACATTCAAACGGAGAAACCATAACAAAGATATACGAGATAAATGCAGATATATGAAACGTAAACAAGGCAGCATGCTTACCATTTTCAGTAACGTTGATAACTTTCTTCATTTCATGCGGCTCACGTTATTATGATAATATTCACATATTGGAATGCTTGTAAGATCACGTAATATTAGAACAGTCTTCTGTTTGTGCCGTCTTCATTTAGGTACTCGTTTTTATCAATTTCGCTTTAATTCATAGGCATCCAATCAGAGTTCTCACTTTCCCTGATGGCCCCGACGTCCCAGACGCCGATTCAACATGCTGAATCGGGCCGATGTGAGCCCGACGAGACCCAACAATAGCTGAGGAGAGGAACACACCAAACCGACTAGCCCGATCATCGCCCGCCATCAGCCTGTTTGCTGTGTCACGGCCTTAAAATTTTATTTTATTAAATTTTCTTTTAATTTGTTCTATTTTTATTTTTTGACACAAACTTTTTTTGTATATATTGCATATATGTATATAAAATGAACTAAAGGGCACTTCAGGAAGGGGGTACCATTAGTAGAGATGTTGGTGTTGATTTTCAACTTCACACTTCACATACAAATGTAATCAGCATAGGGTAATTAAAATGTGCCTTTATGTAATATAAAATATTTTTTTCAGTGTCAGTTTTCTCCAAGTAAGTTCCAAATGCTCATACCACACACAAATGCACTACACCCTACAAAGACCACAATTCAAGGGCTCTGCCCTTCGAAGGGTGTAGGGCATAGGGATGCTCACTTTGGTCTGGAATTCGCCAATTATATCTAATTTAATATTTCAGGTTAAAACACAAAGACTAGTTGAGTTAAGCATCCCAGTGATGCACTCTGTTTCTCTTGGACCTGGTCCTTAAAACAACATCCTGAAGGGACAGAGCCTGGGACAAGCAGTGGGTGCACAACTGAACTGACCCTAAATTAAAAACAGCAGCATCAACACACAAACTAACATCTGTAGACTGTATTTGGGGAACCACTTGTCAACAGTACTATTTAATATGTGTTTTTTTAAGGAAATTAAGAAAGAAAGAAAGAAAGCAAGAAAGAAAGAAGATGAAAATTTCTCAATGACACTCTCCAGCCATAATAAATCCTTTGATATTCTCCTGATAACTGGCTTGGGCTCAGAGGATGCACACTGCACAGATCAGCTACACTGGGATCCTGTGTTTATTATACTTTTAATGTGTTTAGATTTGGCTGTAATTGGTCCAGACACATCATCCTTTGGTCTCTGAATCACGTGTTGCTGCACGTGCCTCACACTGCATCAAGTATTTCAATCTAGAGCTGAAGAAACAAGACATGAAAGATATTACAGTAAACAATGCAGCATGTATACACTGAGACTGCGGCTGAAATATTTTCCTCTCATTGGTTTTGCTTCATTTTGTTTTCCAGATGCTATTTGTTTATACATTTTTTTTGCCATTAGCATGTCTATGTGAGTGCATGAGAAGTCTGCGGTTCACATGTATTGGGAGGTCTGGCTGGGCCCCCCACTTGTTGAGAAGGCGCTTGTACCCAGAGGCACCTGCCCCGTTGCCTCAAGATTCAGGAATGAGCCCTCTGAGGCTCGGCACATGAGCGCAGACATAATCCAGCTGTGATGCAAGTGAGAATGAGACTTTGGGAAGAACTAAACCACTTCAACCGGATAATCAATAACATTACAGAGAGTCTTTACCTTTCATATCCTAACAGACATGCCCCTGGGATTCCGAACCCTGGTTCATAAAAGCAAACACTTCTTGAGCTGGAAATATCAGGTTTCTTTTTGAGGAAACCATGAAATGTTTATGTCATTTTGGGTAACATGTTGTTTTCATCTTTGGACCGATACTGTAGCTACAGGGTAAAACTTTATAATAACTGCACAATAATTTACTAATTAGTTAAACATTAGTAAATACTCTATTTGTCTTTTATAAACCATTGTTCAAACATTATTATGCATTAGTAAGCAGTTTACATATATATATATATATATATATGTAATAATAATTACATAATTGTTTAATAATTGTATTTTCATACTTTATTAATGATCAATTTATAATTTCTCATTTACAAACCAGTTATTTAGGAGTTGTCAGTGTTTAATAAGATCATTTAGAAAGTCTAAGTAAATTATTCATAAATTATTTAAATGTACATTAATAAATCTTATTATTTAGACACACGATAATATTTGCTAATGCTTTATTAACACATCTTCCTGCTGTAATTCATGATCAAGTCAGTCACTCATAAAGCATTCAGAAGTTGCCAGCCATCTGTTTTTGTGAGCTTATCTAAAGTGAGGACTATTTATACATTGTAAAGCATTTACAAAGAAGATGAGAAGATGTAAAGACTCATGTATCTTCCAAACAGAAAAGTTAAACAAACACAACACAGAGGTATACAGAACACAGAAATATTTTTCTTCAGATGCAAAAAAATGAAACTGTACAACTGTACACTAAATAAATTAAAAACAAACCTCTGCAATGTCATAGAAAAAAAATTCAAGTGTACAGTTTTACAGTTTCATATTTTTTTGCATCTTGAAATAAGTAGCTTTGTATCCCTCTGAGTTATGTTTGTTATTTTTTTCTGTTAGGAAGATAAATGAACCTTTAAATATTCCTTAGTAATCGATATGCTTATAAATCAAGAACAAGGCATTTATAGCTGTATTTATAAATTAAAATAAATTACTAAATATTATTAATGTTGGAACAATGGTTTACAAAGGATGTACTGACTATTTACTAATGCCTAGCTAATGATTCATAGCATGTAGTTATTATAAAGTGTTACCAGTGTTTTTTTTTCTGTCTTTAAAATAATAAAAAAAGAAAATTGGGCTTTTTTAAAAATCAGATTATTGGAAAAAAATAATCGGCCAACTAATCGATTATCAAAATAATTGTTAGTTGCAGCCCAAGAGTGCATGTACTCTATGTAATAGTGTTGATGCTTGTTGATAATGTGAACACAAGCAAAAAACAAAACAAAAAACAAACTGACACAACCTCCCACAAGCTTTACCTTCAAAGATATGTTGATTACAAATCCAGTAGCTGGTTTAGTGCATTGCTTAGCATGCTTCTGCCACCCACTCCAGTCCCAGCTGTGCTGAAACACTGCTCACTAGCTGACTAACTGGTCATCCTGGGCAGAAATCCAAACGTGGGTGGACTGAAGGCCTGCAGCTTGAACCAGTCCACTAAAGGAAATCACTGAGTTTCACACACAATAGTCAATTGAGGGAAAGGATCCATTGTTGATTTGGCCACCAAACTAAACCACAAACAGATTATCCTGTTATTTCACTCTATCCACTGTATCATTCGTACTGAGATCTGCAAGCTGTCATGAAAAAATGTGAATTGAGCGTTACCAGCTCGCAACCATCATTGAGGGGATCAGGGGGATTTGATAGGGAACATATGGACAATGTTGTTGAACTACCAGCTGCTGGGCTCTTTTTAGAAGTATTTTCCAAGGATTTTCTTAATCTTTTTTAAAGCCTATTCACACCAGATACAAATTTTCAACACAGATTATCTATAAACTTTTTTGGCAGCAATTCCATTTTGTAATTGCTGAATTGGCAAACACTTCATTCAGGCATTTAAACATTTTTTCTTCCCAATTAATTAAGAAATGAACTCAACAGGTGTTTACTTGCATGGATATCAGACTAGACATTCTAGAGCAGGGGTCATCAAACTCAGTCCTGGAGGGCCGGTGTCCTGCAGAGTTTAGCTCCAACCCTAATCAAACA
>JAUMHE010000056.1:4563961-4595186 GCA_032359235.1 Enteromius mattozi
TAGGTATACTCCACTTCCAGGCAGGTGTGTTGAGGAAAGTTGGAGCAAAACTCTGCAGGACACCGGCCCTCCAGGACTGAGTTTGATGACCCCTGTTCTAGAGGGTTTTTGATGTTTATGTTTCTAATGCCAATCAAGGTTATTTGATTTGAGAAAATACATTAGAAACAGTAATATTGTGAATGTGATGCTAATGCTGAATCTTCAGCAGGTATTACTGCATTAGCATATACATTTTCTCCCTGTGTATGTATCATCCATATCAAATCTTTATTTACTTAAAATTGCGGTGATATTCCATTTGACGGCTGGAAATGATATACGATTTAATGACTAAACACAGAACATCGCATAATTGCCTCTATAGGACCACTATCTCTGATTCTTGTGTGTGGTCTTCTAAGAAATTACAGCGCTCAATTTTTTGGCCTGCGTGTTTGAACATTTCTTAGAAATGCAAATGGTGTCCATTCCATGGTGTGTTTATCATTGTGACATTTAAGTATGACATATGTAAGTGCACATGGAGGCAGAACATGTGTGAGCGGTCTGGGTGTGTGCCATACATGTATGGGAAATGTTCCTGTGGGCGGAAAGGGTCCGGGCAGAGAGAAAGAGACATAACATGATCTGATTCTATTCACTATGAAGTCATGAGAGACTGATCTGCTCCTTCCTGTCCAGAAATAGATTATTGCAAACTCCCCAAAAGAGAGAGAGAAAAGGAGTTACTGTTATAACCAGTGAATAATCGCTCACTCTTGTCCAAATGTCACTGTATGCTGAAGAATTAAGATTTCCCTTTACTGGAAGTAAAGCGGTGGGGCGCGAGGACTGGGATTGAGAACCGCTGCTTTACAATACCACTTACAGTTTATGGGGGAATATCTAGAAGGGATGAAATTTCGTTAAAAAAAATACAATTAAATAAATTAAAATCAAAAAATAATAATAAATGTGAAAATCTATAAAAATATTTTAAACCAAGTTGGTCATCATAGTGAAATGTTAATTTTGGAGCCTGATCTGAGAGGTGGATGATCTTGGTATGATATAAATCTTGATCTTTTTTGGCACACCTATATCTAAGCAACTCTGTGTTCTTCACAGTGTGGACAGATAAGCTAAGCTATTTACAAAGATGTTTACGATAAGACTGACTGAATGTGAATCACTCCAAAGCAAGACTTCCTCTACAGGTAGTGTACCTGTCTGAGAGAGGCAGACAGATGTTTTGAACATACGTCAAACCTCATGTGCTGCCTTCAGCTTGTTTCCTTTCAAGTCACTCGTGGTGATTACGGTTAGATCACTGTTTAGACTGTCTACTGAGTGGAAACTGCTGGTCTAAATACTGTGTTGAGACTAACGCAAAAAAGCTGGGGTCTTTAGTAAAACAGGGGCATCTTTATCATATAGCCTAAGCAGACCACAGATATGTAAGTATGTAGCTGAAAAAGAGGGTTACTAGTCTACTGTGAAAGTCATTACAGTATTTACTAGTCCCGTGTGTCATATTTGACAAAAGCATTATAAATACAACTCAAGGTCAGTTTTATTTTCCTTTTTACATTCTAGTATATTGTAAAAATATGTTGTTTAAAGGAAACTGTGCAGATCTATGCCATGAAACTATTCTGACCTTGACATTGTCTGAAATGTAAATATGAAGGAATGTTTGTCAAGACAGGAAAAGAACGTTTGTCCAAAACAATACGTTAACATGTCCTTAAAGGAGACTAATCATCAAAGATGCAAAAACTCAAATCACTTACTGACAAGAAGGAAGGAGAGGCCAGGATAAGTATTCGCCATTTGGCATTTGTTATAGCCACTTTTTTCAATGAAGTTGTCAGGGTGTCTGTTTCCAGCTAAACAACATTTTACTGCTAATTCAGTTGGCACTAACATGGTTTTGGCGAGTCTGTTGGAAAAAGGCTTTAAGTCTGAAAGTTATTGTGGCCATATGTAGTTTGCATACTTGTGAATTTTAAAGAGAGATGGTTAAGTTGGTATAGGTAGATAGATCAACTGTCCCTGCTTTAATTGTGTTTTGAAGGGGGAGGGGCTATCATACTCCAACTATAAATGACAAAATAACCTTATGTATTTCATACACTACATGGTTGAGTACATAGTGCATAAGTACAGTGTATAAGTATATAGTGTGTCATTTGGGTTGCAGCTACAGTTGTTTAGATCACACAAATACTACCCACCCAAAAAGAAACAGAAATCTCTCTGTGACCAGTTTCATCTTGCGCTTCTTCCTGCCTACAATG
This sequence comes from Enteromius mattozi, assembly GCA_032359235.1. Taxonomy (NCBI): domain Eukaryota; kingdom Metazoa; phylum Chordata; class Actinopteri; order Cypriniformes; family Cyprinidae; genus Enteromius; species Enteromius mattozi. The sequence goes on from JAUMHE010000056.1 coordinate 4,566,244, forward strand.
CTTCTTTTGTTTGTCTATGTGTGCTCTTTAAATCTAAAATGACTTTTTCCAAGACTCCACAGCTGAATACGGAAAGGGCACATGCAAGTGGAAGACTGCGATATTTAAAGGACATTAAAAATAAAATGCTTTGAGCTGAATAACAAGAGAAGAAGAGTCTCTTTCAGTACAGAGACATGAGCAAATGAAGATGGTATTCAGAATTATTGTGGACTTGTGAGGAAACTTCCATACTATGTGATCTCAAAATAATAATAACGCGAAATAAAAATAATGCTCGTTTCCTGCTGCATGAATGAATTCGTAGTCCTCGATTTCAATCAATTTTAATTGTAGTAAGAGTAAAAGCATGGACTAGAATGTGAGCGATCTAACAGACACTGAGAGCAAACGGTCAAGTCAATGGATCGCTTCAGTGCATCCTCTCTCACACAGACACGGAAGTCTAAAGGAGACGCAGGATGCACAACTTATTTACATGAAACATGGATCCATTTATAGAAAATACGCATCTTACCAGCACCCACAAAAAGACAGCCTGTGAGAGGAACTGTGACTCTTTCCCACCAACGGCAAACTATTATAAGAGCAAAGGATTATAGGCATTGTATTATGCTTCCTGCAAAAATAAAGCTGTATGTTCTATATACGTGCCTTTTATTCAACATAGTACTAAAGTGTGTAAAACACTGCTTCTCATCAAGTCATAACTCATATCAAGAATGGTATTGATTTGGGTTATTTTATCTGGCAAACACTTCAGGGCCATAGCATCTCTTAACAAATGGTCCAGTCATTATAACACAAATTAGTTTCACGTTTATTTCCTGTTGGCCTCACATGTCAAGGCCGGACAGCAGAGGGTCTCTAGGGACGCAGTGGGAGATATGAACTGTGTCCAGACATCTGTGAGGCAGTTTTTTCCCTATAAACATCATGCATGAACACATACATCAAACTGAGTACTACACAAAGTGCTAAAGTAAGAAGCTGAGAGGTCCTGGAAGCAACAAAACTGTGAAATTTGAGTACTTTTATATAGGGTTAGGAATTGTTTTTTTTTTTTGTTTGTTTGTTTTTGATACTGGTGCCAAATCAATACTTTTAAAATTATTTTGATGCCTAAATGGTGCCTGAAAAAAGGATAAATAAATAAATAAAAAATATCCCAAAAAAGGATGGATTGGCCATTAGCACTATAAACACAAAATGTCTGTTTCATTCATACTGAAACACTTTTTTTATAATAATTATTATAATATTTTTTTATAATAATTAAGTATTATAAATCCATTGCTAATCCATTGCTAATCAATGTATTATTTTTACAGTACCCTATGGAACATACTTCTGGGTCTAAAAAACGACATCAGATCACAAAAGGAAGCATTTTACTGGTGTTGTGAAGTAAGGGTTATAATGTTCTCTTTTGTTGGGTCTAAAACTGTATTGTGGTTTTAAGTAGGAATGTTACTACAAAGATTTGTTGCATCATTTGTATTATTCAGAGCTTTCTGACTTCACATGCATTTTCTCAGTTGGGAAATAACTTTTCACATGTGGTGCCAGTGATGATGCTTCTTACATCCTTTTCAGAGAACCAGAGGACAAATATTTTAATTGATCGCTCAGGTGTGGCACCGAAATGAAACATCGAAACCTGCGTTCTGTTTTGGTTCTAGTACATACCGGTTACTTAGATACTGGTGTCATATTGGTACTAGCTTTCCATACCCAACCCTACTTTTGTATGGAATACATTTTACTTTCTTGTGTCATGTTTGCCATCACAACACTCGGGCGCAGTAGGAACTTGCTACTTTATACTTTAAATTTAGTTCCTGTATATGACTAACAGAACAAAGCATTTAAACCATGTGATCAGTAGAACAACGTAAATCCTGTTGTGCATTAAAACTATGAATCACTGGTAAGAAGCTGACGTACATATAACAGAACGTCAAACATAACAGATATATGACTATTCATGTGCGTCAGAAACACAAACAGGGAGTGTTTGTCTGTGATTCCTTCCCTTCTATGTTTTCATTTGTGTTTAACAAAAGGAAAAATGTCTTGTGGAATGAGTGCCTTAAACATTTAGCAGCCTTGGCACTTATTATATGACTCAACAGAACAATCAAACTGCTTTTCCTGATCCTGTATAGTGCAGGAAAAAAGACAACTGAACTGACATCTCAAGTCATACTCACAAGGCCCTTCATATCCTGATGTTTGCTAAGGAATGTATTTCCTCTCTCCCCCACCCTCCCTAAGGAGCTTTACTTTCACCACAGAAGATGAAAAGGTCACATATATGGTGAACATGCAAACACATCTTGTACAGCCTGATGCTCTGTCAAGCACCCACAATTCAATATGGATTGTGCTCTAAAATAACATAAATGTAAAAAAAAAAAAGCCATCCAACTTTTTTGAGTGTCCTTTTGAGTATAGGCTCAGTGTGTTATAAGTTCAATACAAGTTTAATAAACTTGTGCACTTTGAAATGAAGCCTTTTTGTGTATTCTTGATATAAAAATATGTTTTGAGTTTGTTTGGAATTGTTGTACACTCAGATACCAATATCACTTATCCATTGAAATATTGGATTTTATTTCTTGAATGCAACTGTGAGATTAGACCACAAATTAGTATATTTCTTGACAAATTTTCACATATTTTGCGTTGTGCATAAATAGCAGTGAATTCAAATCCATTACAATGGTGTAGGATGGATTAAGGGATTGTCTAGAAGGAGGAAACATACCCTTGCACCCTTTTCAGGAAAACACTGACACCCTCCGCTGCAGTCTCTCCCCCCACATGGTCCACCACTCTTCTTCACTCCCTGAGAAAGAGAGAAAAAAAGACAATAGTAAGATGGCACATTTAAAGATAGTTGGTTTATTTGTTAATTCGGTGCCAACAGATGTTATGCCACACTAAATTACAAAGTGTATTTGATTTATAGCATATTTAGCATTTTAAATAACAGAGAAGAATGCTGAACGTAGTGATGTAGGGCCAGAGGCTCTCACAAGTGCTGTCGGTTTTTCTAATGTGGCAGCTTGATGTGAACCCCATCATGTCCCAGACACTCTAACGACTCATGGTAAAACGATGCCACTCAACAAACAATCCTTCATTTTTTTAATGCAGGAAAGTTAGAGGATAAGACCATTTTCAAAAATATTCATTAGAATTTTTTAGGTTTTATAAGGTCTTACCAACTCAACTACTTACAATCACATACAAAAACCATCAACCACATACAGCATCTTCCATTTTTATTTTGAAAGAAAATAAGTGGTTGATGGATAGTTTTTATTAAAACTAACAGATTTTCCTTGTGTTATATATAAATCACGTTAAAGCTTTCACCATACCCTCATCCTTTATTTTTGATACTTACTGTATGTATAGGTTTTATTGCTTAACTGTAATACCAGACCATGTTAATGTTTAAATATATTTACACTATTTCTAACTAAAATCTAAACAGAGTGGAAAATTACAAAAGAACATGCAAGAGATGCAATATGCGATGTATGTGATATTTTAAATATGTGCTGTTCAAAGGCTTTGGCCATTATTGTAAAAAAAAAAAAAAAGTCAGTATATATATATATACTCTTTAAAGCATGACTTAGCTGGACTATATACAGTAGTTTGAACTTAGTGCCAACTAAAGCATTTCATTGTAAAGAAAAGTTAATTTCTAACTTGTGATCAGAATTCAGCTTAGGGGGTTTGTAAATGAACATTGCTGAACTAATGAATACATTACTTATTTTCCTTTTTGTGAGGGGAACCTTATTTGTCATTCTGTGACGGCAGCATGTCTGCTCACACCTACACACTGATTCTGCAGAAACAGCCCTGTGTGTCCATGAAACACATAAGGTCAAGACAAAACTGTCTGCTTTTTCATTGCTGTCCGACAAAGCAATTCAGAGACATTTTGCCTTGTCTGATATGAGATGCTTTGCAAGCAACAAAGGCCACATTGAGCCTCCTGCCTCAAGTCACAAAGAATTCTTTTAAATGAGTCCACAGACACATGCATGGTCTTCTAACAGAAAAAAAAATAAAGTTGCATGTCCTTCCTTTCAAATATTCATAATCAAGAGCCCAGATCAAATTAATGATTTAAATACTGAATATTTATCAAATATGTCAAATATTAAGAAGATGGTGTAACAGCCTAATATCAAACGGACGGTAGCTGTATGTGTACTATTAATGGTCTTCTATGAGCACTTTAAGTCCTAAAACAATGCATGCAGATGACTCCATAGGGAAGCATTGTTTTACGGAAGGTGGGAAAGATGAAGAACTAAACAGTAGCACAAACGTCATGGCAGCCTAAACAATGAGTCTAAGACTGGCCAGTTTCAGTTTATTGCTAAATAGTTGATGATTACAGCAGATGATGAGAGGAGTATTGTGTTCTATCCTGTTCCACCCCACGCTTTCCCCACAAAAATGACCTTTTCCACTGGTACCTGGAAAAACATTTCCCAAAAAGCCTGAGACAAACATCACCTGATTAGCATTTGTCCGCTCCCAACACAAGTCCTGAAGAAAGGTCTTGAGTATACACTCAGGAGTGCGTTTTTTTGTGCACGGAGGTATGAAGTTTTCCAAATCAAACCACTAGAGGACAAAGGGTAATGAGTAACAACTCTGAATAATAACAGAGAAGGCTTGCTCACAGTAGCTCATTTTCCTTTCATCTGGTCATGCAACGCATGATGATTTTAACATATTAATCATACAATACAGTCTTCAGAGTCACATGATTTTCCAGAAATCAGTCTAATGTGCTGATGTGCTACTCAAGAATAATTTCTTATTTTTATCAATGTTGAAAAATGTTGAATAGTACTGCTTCATATTTTTGCAGAAACACACAAAGTAAAGTCTTTACCTTTAAAAAAAACAAAAAAAACCCCACAAACTCCAAAATTAAATAGCTTTACAATTGAAAGTGTGACAAAAAGTGAACCATAAATGTATTTCCCACTAAGAGTGATATTCTGATGATTAAATGCTGATTGGGTAAAACCCAAGCAGTATGCAGTCTGCTCAGATCTTACAGGAGTCAGAAGTCTGTCTGTTAGGCCTTTGGCTATGTCTGAAAAAAAAACAACAAAACAAACAAAAAAAAAAACAATACCAGACAAAAACATAAAGAGCAAAATCACAGACACATATTTGTTATTGCACAGGCCAGAAATGTCCCAGACAACACTGACCACTAAAGCAACAATGAAACTAGACGACAGAGGCATAGAATAATGAGAACCGAACTGGTAATCGTCTAACTATGAAGCTCAAAGCCACAGAGAAATTTGCACACACTGTTTTTATCCAAACCCACGCACCTGCCACTTCACCTTTTCACATCCCGTAGAAATACATATTTCAAACAAACCGTACTGAACTCAGCTGTAGTGTGAAAGCATGTTATGTTCTTCAGAGCTTCAGAAAACTGTCAGGCATATTTATGATACATATTTCAAAGGCATCTTGTTGTTATGTAGAAAGTTGAATGTTCAATAGGCCTCATTCATTCAAAGACATTTTAAGCCTCCTTAAATAAAAAACAGAGGGAAGTCTATGCTCCATTCCAGAGCCCTGACTTCAGCCTGAAACTATCTGCATTCATCTGCAAAGATCTTTCAACAATTATGCCCAAATTGCATATAATCAAAGTCTCTCAGACTTAACTAGCTGAATTTTAACACATGCTGCAAATACTGATGTAATGAATAACCCAGTGTACTGTTATAGACTGGAGTGCATAAAGACACTTTAGCATACTGTATAAAGAATATTTATTATGAGAATAAGGTAATGCTTTATTTTAGGGTATACTAACTAGTTATTTATTAGCATGCATTTGCTAGAATATTAGCCATTTATTAGTAGTAATTATGCACATATTAATGCCTTATTCTAAAGACCTTATTCTACATCCCTAATCCTACCCAGTACCTACCTTGCTAGCTATTAATAAGCAGCAAATTAGGAATTTATTCAGGGAAAAGTCATAGTTAATAGTGAATAAGTGTTCCCTATTCTAAAGTGTTAGAGAGAATAATATACTTTAAAAAATACTTAAACATATTCTGACACTTAATTGCATGTTAATTGCAATTAAACGAAAATTTATTATAGTTTAAGCTTATATTAAATGCAATTAAGTGAACAGCACAAGTGCACAATCATAACAATTAAACTAATTTTTTTTTCAAAAGAGTGGTGATGTGACAGTATGTATAAACCCATGTTTAGTCTATAAATTCTCTAAGCTTAGATTTTAGGAAGGAAGTACCTATCAGAAAGATTAATGTGTCTAATAAAGGAAAAAAGAGTACGATAACATTGATCTGTGTCTTTTTCTTGAGACACAACCTGTCCCCTCCTCAAGGTTTCATATGGCCTTTTTGACTACAGAGTGTTCACTGTTCAGATACATATCGCTTACTGTTACCCTTCTTCAAACATATTGATAAATTAAAACTATTACTTTAGCGTGATGCTGCATATCAGCTGGCAAAACATAAACTTTACTTAGTGCACCTTCAAGACACAAAGATTGTTTGAAAGCATCATTATAAATGAATATCAGTTATGTGGTTAAATTGCAAGTGGTTAAAGTGGGTGGCCATTTGAAATGTCCACACAATAAGACATGATTTTGTTTGATGTGTCTTGTTGGACATCACCGTTTGTGGTGTTTACTAGACAGCCTGATGATATTGTAATGACTTAAGCACTGGTTGTTTGCATAACTGTGTGGGCACATGCCACAAAAATGACTTCCATTCAGTTTGTTTAAATAGGAACGTGTTATTACGATAAAGAGAAAGAAACATCCATTTATGGAGGTCAGTGTTTGCCTTTATACACAAAGGCAACATGACTCATGTTGTTCTCAATGCACCAATCAGAACTCTCTGTGGTTAACCACAAAACCATATTTCCCACAACCGCTTCGACACTGTTGTCCAGCCTTGGCCAAACCATCGAACAGGTGTCTGGAACACACTGGGATCCAAATGCGTCAGGCCTTTTCCTCTGGGCAGTGAAATCAGCGCGAAAACTGATCAACAACACAAAGAAATAAACAAATACAATATGTTCTTGGTTTATACTTGATTATAGGCTTTAGTCACGGTAGACGCCATGTTTAATGTTTTACGAATGAAGGCTGTGAGGGAAAGAGAGACAGTTTTTGAGTGGATTGTATTGTTTTAATTCATGAATGTGAATTGAGTAAAGTACCGAAAAAAGGTATCAATGTGTACCAAAATTTCTGGTACCATACCGGTTAAAATGTGAACGGTACCCGACCCTACATGTCAGTTCTTTTGTTAAACCAAAGTGACTTAAACAAGGAATGTATGACAAAAGTTAAAAAAAAATTATAATTGCAACTAGCTAGTCAATTTCTTTAACAATGCATCACATTATGGTAGTTAAGCAGCGAGTTGTTGTCATTGCATGGGAAACGGAATGCAGATTTTTAGGTGATTTAGGCAGAAATGGCTTTTTAGGTTTTTTTTTCTTCCTGAAGCATTAGCCAATATTCTACACACACAAAAGAAAATACATTTTCTCTGAAAGCACTGCAAAATACTGTAGGGGTTACACTTTGAAAAAAATGTGCTAATGGCTGTTCTCAGATGACTGTTCCCTCTCATGAGAGGGAATTGCGACATCCTTCCTCTTATAAAATCCAAGCCAGAACTGAACGCTTAGTTGTTTTTCTTTTTCTTTTTTTCAGACATTTTCAAGTGCAATTTGTTCTTGTTCAGTATGTGCAATGTATTACACATCAAGCTCCCCTTATGAAAAAAGCATGATCAGTTTCTTTGGACATGATATTTTTGAAATAACCAATAAATATCAAGCTCCACGGGTATGGCTATCATTTGAAGGGTATACAGGTATACAGTAGCCCTATATCAAAGGTACTGCCATGTTATCCCAACACTGTACAACACTGTACCGGCATTACACAGTACTTTTTTGTGAAGGCCATTTTCTGTCTATTAGGTTATAGAGCATTTCCACTAATGTAGTGTACCGAAAAGATTAGAAGATTAGAAGAAATTAGAGCAACAGTTTTAAGTGTCACAGAATGCATTCAGCTATTTGAATTTCCTGGCATCCCTGTAAAAACACATACATCGCAGACACAATTTGTTCTAAAGCTACTGAACATTACTGTAAACGTAAAATATTACATATTAATATTTACATTTTGGAAAAGGGCTAATAGGAAACTGTAACAGCTGTTGTATTCAAAAGGTCTCAAAGTGATTGAAAGACATTGAAATGGAATCTCAGTTTACAGCCATAAAACAACATTGAGGTGAAGTATAAACACAATCTTCCACATATGCATATACATTACAAAGCTGGATGTGATGATGAGGGCTGATGTTTGATGTCTGAGCATGTATAAAGCCACTTCTGTCTTTGAATTCAGTCAGATCTAAACTAGAGCTGTACCCTGACCCAATCGTTGATTGAAACTAGTCAGCTGTCTGCTTGAACAGTGACCCTAGTCAAGAATCTCAGATCACTTTAAAGCTTTCTGAGCACTGACTTCTTGCACTCTGTTGACCTTTCACCTTAGCTGTGCTCTCGTATCGGCTTGAGAGCCTGATTAGAAAGATGATAGAAGACAAGAGCGTGTGTCTATGTTGATGGTTTATACAAAGCTAGATGCTCATATCATCCGCACATAGACTGTTCAATGTTTCTTTAAAGCTTTATGCATGTACCAGACACTGTTTGTTCTTGCTTTATCAGTAACACCAAAAACAAGACAATGTATAAAATTTGCAACCATTTAGTAGTAAATCAGCTTGTCGCGCAACAGACGGTGTACAACAAAACTTTTTAGTTCCAAGCTTATTTATAATTCAGCCTAAGATGAAAGCTGTTCCTGAACAAAACTATCATTATACAGCCACATGAACCGCAGACAAAATTCCCTTTTGAAGCACCACTTGATCATTTCCTCTCCAATTAGCTTTTTTGTAAGTTTCTCTACCATCCTTCTGCTTTCTTCAATTGTTTTTTCATTCAGTCTTTTTTTGGTCATTAGGAATAAAGCACCTGTCCCCCCCCACCCCCCCTTTTCACCAGTATAGGAGTTCTGGCTCACTTGATAACTAAAAACAAACAAACAAAAAACTTTAAGAAATCAGAGATCATTAGAATACCCTACAATTGTCAGAGTCTGTAGCATAATGCTGCTCATAAATAAAAAAATAAAATAAAATAAAAAAATTCTATAAGGTACAGCAGAAAATGAGGACTTAAACTTGGGACTATTTTGTTGTAAACTTAAAATCATATGAAGCTTTTACATATTTCATGTAAAAATGGAACTCTTTAGTTTAAACATTTCATATTATTGTATTATTATCTGAGCTGAAAAGTCATTTCAAGGCTATTAAAAATAAATAAATAAATAAAATAAAAGTGTGTCAAGACTACAAAATTGCATATAACTTCACACAGTGAAGAATAGCAAGCTATTTTTTTCCAAATCACATTAACACACTTATTGTGGTATACTACTGACACAGTGAGTATTTTCATGTATATGGATAGAGTTTTAGGTCCCACTTTTTATTTTTAACCAACTATTAACTACACTTTTTCCACAATATAGTTTATTTATTTATTTATTTGAATTACATTCCAAATTCACTTGCAGTTTAAATGTGCATGACACTTCTGTGTTTGATTACTCTGTATAGGTGGAGAGCCAAAGCGGACAGGTTCAGGGGAAGCCTGATGGGCTGAACTGGAGGAGGCATCCATACCACACGCCAATTAAATGACTTTATAATGAGTTGCGATGAGAGTGGAATGTGACCTGTGTGTATGCGTGTGCATGCGTGTGTGTCTACATGTGCTTGAGTGTGAGCCTCACACAGGTCAGTGGGAGTTCAGTAGTACTGCGCTGTTTCACATGTCTGAGGGAGTGCGAGCAGCAGCTGGGCTGTAAAGTTCAGAATACCAGCACGCTTTATGAGTTTTTCAAGATTTCTCCACAACCTCCTGCTGATTCACATATGCTCTTGTGTAACATAATGGAAGATACTGCGTGATCAGAAATGACTATACAAACAAACTATCATGACTGGCCCTACATGCGTTTATTATAAAGCACACATATGGCGTGAGGTTAGTCTGTGTTGGGCACTCTAGGTGCAATGACTTAATAATGGTTAAATTTATCAGTTTTACTTAGGGGTGTATAGAAATTTGAACTGAACCGAAAAAAACCTGTGATACACCACCCACGATACGTAATCGCGATACTACTTGGCCAACCCAACTCGCCCACTACTGAGAAACTTCAAAAACATTTACGGCCATGATGGTTTTGACTTGCTTGAATCACTCTGAAAATGAAGGAAAAGAACCCACTGAGGGCAACATATGAAGAACAAATCTGTCATATAGGCTACTTAAAAATTATAATAGCGAACACGACTGTAAAATATACCATGTTTCAGCGGGTTGTTATGGAAAGAATGAGTCCACAGAATTATATCTGACTAGCACGGTCAAGTTCACTTATGCAGCCACTCACAGCCTTTTGCCATTAATTGTAATAAAACAGTAAGATTTTTGTTTGCACATGGAGTCTGACAAGAGCCAGTGCTGCACACAGATATCTGATCTTCCAGTCTGCCTGAAATGACATGAAGACATAAACAGAACAAACTGAGACTGCCTAAATCTGTGGATTCAAGAAACCTACCTGCATAGCTATCTAAAAACTATGTGCAAGTGCACTGAGGGCAAAAGCTGCTTTAAACACAAAGAATGGTCACACCAAATGTTGATTTATAACATATCAAACTTTTACAGCATTTTCGCACAAGGGTCTAAAACGTTTTACAGTACCATAGCTTTGCAGGTAGGTCTCTTGAAACGTCTTGCTTCACGTAAGCGGCTCACATGCTCCAAAAGCAGCACATAGAGGCAAAGGATGAACTGGCATTTTCATTCAGACCCAACGTGGGTGGGTAATGCTAATGTTTCATTTTGACATCAATATGAAACGGCTTGGGACTTAATGCTTCAGAGTCAATTTTGAGAGACAATAAATATATACAAGGTCATATATACCCTGGACCCACACGGGCCGGTGCGGTCAGAATTTTCCCAGTGGATTTTAGTGCACCACTCAGGGTGCACTTTCTGATTTAAAACTTTACAGCATGTTTTCATTCACTTAGAGCTGTATTACATAGTGCTTGAAATGAAATGTAATCCATAATAGGGGCACTTTAATGCATTTTTTAACATGAACTAACAGAGCGATTATTATTAAGTAAAGTAAACCTAGTGTTCTTTACCGTTCTTTACCATTGCTGGTGCCATGCCATGAACCCTACCCCCACATCAAAACAAACTGAACCAAACCATGACTCCAAAACTGTGAACCAAACCAAGCCATGGCATTGCTGTATCATTACTGTCACGTAACACTGCTGTAGAGTGAACACATTCGTTGAGGAAACGTTTAACAGCCTTAATGAAGGAAACACTGGGAATAATCACAACAGGAGCTTGAGCAATCCCACAAACAGAACTGAACAGACTTAGGCTTATAAACTTAGGATAACGAGGGACAGCCAGGTGCGGGGAATCAACTAATGATTAAACTAAACAAGGACAGGATGATGACCAAATAAGGCAAAACAGGACCTGAAACATATGACAAAACGGGTCCGATCATGACAGAAATGCTGCGTTCATGCCATCTCATAAGTACCGTAATTCTGAGATAACACATAAAATTTTACTCTTAGCTTTCCATATTGTCGGACTCAAAGGAAGCACATAAGTAGCACCAAAATGCAGCGGTCACGTGGTACATTTGTCACTGGTCCAAGTCATAACTCTCAGAACGCTCCGAATTTGCATGAAAATAAATGCACCCTATGTTTACACTGTGACTTTTTTAATAGCATGTGCACAGCAGGCCAACTACATGATATGTGCTGACTGACATGATGGAGAGACAGTGTAAAAATACAGTAGGAGCCTTTTTAGAACTACATTCTAGAACTGTACTCCTCACTGTTATTTATGTGGCCATGAAATGTTTACCAACTATTACAAATCTTCAGCGCTGACATAACCCACCCAAATCTCTCCTGAAATAACCCTTCCTCCTCTCTCTCTATCTATCTATCTATCTATCTATCTATATATATATATATATATATATATATATATATACTGTATATATAAATGTATGTATAATGGATCAGTGATCTCTCTTTTAGAAGGAGTGCATTCAGTGAATTTTCCATTCTGATGCTGAATTTGTAATCTGCTTTTATGTCTTGTCAGGAGCTCAGAGGACCTGCCTCTTCTGAGATGGAGCACCAGAATTCCATCTAAACATAGACAAAGACAGGGAGCTAAGGATGGAAAAAAGAAAGTATAGACGGCCCCTATGAGTGCGCTCTGAGTAACCATAAACCATGAGAAGAAGAAAAAAAAAGAGTATAAAGAGGATGAGAGTCAGGCAAGGTGCATTTGTGATTATGTGGGTGCATGTGCAAGTGTGTTATGTCTACAATGATTGATTGCATCTAATTATTCTTCACAAAAAGCCCAGTCTGTGCCAGGTACCTAATATCCACATAACACAAGCTCATAACAAAACCAGACATATCACCAGTCATACCTTACATAGAAAAAGAGAGTTATACACAACATTATACACAAAGTGACAGGGATTCTCCAATTCTTGCTAGTTGAGGTTTCTGGGCTCCACATTGGAGGCAGGGTTCACTTCCAGCATTCACATAATGCATATCGTATTTGTACTGCAGTTATATCTGATCAAATATTCTTTAGCTTGGGTTGAACAGCAGCTATGCAAATTATGTCTCTATTTGTTTCTCTGTTTCTGCCACGGGATTAACATCCAATGGTAACTAGAAATTATACAAGCCTCAGTCTGGATTTAAACCTTAAATGATCTGAGATGACCAAACACCTGAGAAGAGTAGATGTCAACCCCTCAGAGGATGCCAACACTTTAGACAACATAGAGAATTACCAAATTTTGCCATATGGCAGGGTATGCGATTTCTGAAAGCCAATGTTGATATTTGAAATCACCAAAACAAACACGCCCCTAACCCAAAAGGGTCTTGCCCCTTTGATAGCTCCGCCCCACACATACGTAGCTTAAGCAACCCAGTCAACAAGTTCTGTTAAACAAACCAGTACCAATGTTACACCATCTACACGGGACACGAGTGGCGTGACAAAATACTATAGAAGTCATTATAATCAGTGATGCTAACTTACATGGGATGCGAGCAGGAAGACAAATTTCCGACAGAAAACAATATATAAACATATTGTAGAAACTCAATTTCTTATAAAGCTGCTTTGCAATGATTTATATCGTAAAAAGTGCTCTATAAATAAACTTGAATTGAATTGAAAATAATTTCTCATTTTGGGCTAAACAGAAGAAATCGCGGTGTTCATGTGTGTGTGAAGGAGAGTAGTAATAACTTTCAGAATTCATAGACTGAGGGGTATAACGGCTGGTCTCTGTCATATGACAAAAGTGAATAAGTGCTGGAAAAAAAAACAGCCAGTGGACGGAATCTAAGGACATTCCTTTGGCCCTCTCATGTGAATAGCTGTGAGTCCGTACACAGGATATGCAACTTGTAAGACTTAGCTCCACAGGGAAGTTTCTGGAAACCGTTTCATTCAAAATGAATTGAAGAGGAGCTGCTAATGGATTCATTTAGTAGAGAACATAAGAAAACCTATGGAAAGAACAGCTCACTATATGTGGAAGAGAAAAAAAAAAATCATGACAATAAGATATTGAGGTTAAATTTGTTTAGTTTAGATTAATACGTAAGAGACAAGTAAATATAAGCCATAATTAGTTACATTTTCCCCAAAAGAGTAAACGCTATAAATCCCAATAAACAATCCACCTATGTGTAATGCTGTAAGAGTATTTAATCCTTTGAAGATATTGTCCTTGTTCCTTCTCTTCCTCTCACTATTTTATTAGAATTATTTGAAAAACACTTTCCAGATGTGTGATATCCATCCATTCCCTAGCAGGAAAATGCATAAGAAACTAAGGAGAGATAAGCAGAGAAAATGGATACAGATTTAGTTTGTTGCACTGAGTGACAATTAGAATAGCTCTGGAGAATAAATTCCATAGGAATCCTTCAAGGAATTATGGATGGATGAAAGAAGGAGTAATAGAGACAGATTGGAGAAATCTGAAAGGGAATGTGAACAGGACTGGGACGTCACAGGAAGAAACAAATTAGAAAGACTGCCAAACTTTAGGACTCTGAGCACTTACAGATTGTGGAAGAGTTGTTCATTTGCCAGCAGTATATAATTTCTGCCCACAGACATGTTCTGTACTTATGTATTATTACATTTTATTTATTTATTTATTTTTACCTTAAGGGTCCCATGTGAAGCCATCATAAAGCATTAGTGAATCATAGACTGTAGTAGTTTCTTGATCAGGCAGTGTTACCAAGTCAACTGCTCAATTAAAAATGCAATGTAGCATGCATTGTCAATCTTCTGGTCAGACTGCGAGAAAAGAGTTGTAAAGGTCTTGTGAGCAATACCACAAAAAATAAACATTCCAATACAGAGCCATTTTTTTAACTACCAGCTAACAAACCAAAAACATAGTGATTAAAATTTCTAAAGAAAGTGTGAATAGTGCTTGTCTGTTGTTCTGAGTGGTTGCCAAAAAGCCCCTCCCCAATGTCTGATAATCTAAACTCGCTAACATGACTTCCCTATATAAATCTATGTGTAAAGGTTGTGCTTCTCTATTGCTCGCTCTTCTGTCTATTTTAGCATATACTAGGAAAAAAAAAAACAAACAAACAATAAAATAGCAATAGCAATAGTTCACCCAAAAATGAAAATGACCCCATATTTTACTCACCCCAAAGCCACCCTAGGTATATATGACTTTCTTTTTTCATACAAACACAGTCTGAGTTTTTAAAAATGTATCCTGGCTCTTCCAAGCTTGGTGATGTGGGTGGATAGTGGCCATTATTTTGAAGTACTGTGACGTAAAACTAACCAATATGCCTTCGGGGGGTTATCACATGTCCTCTGAAGCAGATCGATGGGGTTTTGTAACAAAAATATTTCCAGTTTTAAAATTGTAATGTAAAAAACTGATTGACTGACTGAGCGCCGAGTTCTTTCTTCTTCTATTTTAATGGTGGTTGGCATACAGCTTTAAGACCCCCTGAAAAAATTTTGAAAAAAGTTTGTAACCAGGCTGTTTTGGGTCACCATTGACTTCCATAGTAGGGAAAAAAAAATACTATGGAAGTCAATGGTAACCCAAAACAGCCTGGTTACAAACTTTCTTGCACATTTCACAGCACTTTCTCGGTGCACCGTCCAGTGATTGGCGTTAAAAAAAAGTTTAATAAAACAATTAATTTGCTATTCGCTATGAAATATTTATTTTTCCTCCCTCTCAAATTTAGTTTTATTTTTTCCATTCATTTTCTCAATTCTGTCACAGTTTATTCAAGTTAAGCCAACATTTTATTTTGATGGGCTGCTGTGAAGACATTTAGGTTTACGTTTGTATATGGAATGACAATAGTTTTTCTAAAAAGAAACATTAAAATGCTCATAAAGTGAGGCAGCAGAGGCTAAAAACAGTGAACATTACATGCACTTGTATGTGTGTAATAAAAAAACACGATTATTCACTATTCATAGACACGTAGAACATGCAGGATTCATTTTAAATTGTTGGGCCTTAAAATTTACAGAAGCTAGTGTTTTTATTTAAGTTTACTGACCTACTTTGATATATTATTCCAAAATGAATAAGTTTTTATGTCTGGTGCAATGCTGTACCAGATGGGCTACCAAGCAACTTAACTATGTTAGAAAGGCCATATACATGCATGTATATATGTATGTATGAATGTATTACTTTACAAATCATGCACTATGGTAAAAGTGTTTTGATGTCACAACATAGCATTGTGCAAGAAACCATGCGGAAATAAGTGTAAATAACGTAGGAACATGTTTTTGTAACTAGCCTGTGGTGACATAAACACCTACAGAATAGATATTCATTGCTGTGCTAAGTGTGTGGTTTAGATACACAAATCAGAAACAATTCTTGCTGATTTAAATATGCTCTATTCTGCATGTGTTGCAAATCAGACACTTTTTTGGCCCCATGTTGTTGCCAATTCAGAAGGTGGATTCATATGGGGACAATAAAATTCTCAAGGGGAGACATGTTACATGCCTCTCTAAAGACAAGCATTATGATCAGCTTTGCACAGGCAAAGCAGAAAGAAAGAGAGAGCAAAAGACTTAGAAATCATGAATGAAGACAGAGCAGCAAGCAGGCTATAAAAGGAAATGAAAAAGAACAGCACTGGACAACCGGGCTATTCAGCATTGTTGAGTCTCCACATGCCTTTGTCTAAACTCCTCGGGTGCAAAGAATGAGCAGATGTCCTCAGGTCTACTATAAAGCACATTGAAGGTGAGAGGTTTGTGACAAACATGAAATGTTCTGGTTGTGTAGCTGTGTTGAGTCTACATTTTGAACATTACTGTATTTTTAACACTGCTGCAATCAGGAGCTTGCTGAAATTAGTTCAAATATCTTACCTTAAAAAGCGATGTCTGTGTCTATGACACATTCAAAAATCAGTTCAGCTCAACCATTTAAAGGCACAGCTGACCCAAAAACAACAAAAAAAATCTGTTATTCACCCATGTGTGACTCTAAGCAAGCATGCTGTTATATTTTTTGTGTAACACAACATATTAATTTAGACAAATCTTCATGTAGTTCTTTTCCATAATAACAACATTCAAAACTGTCACTTCCTGGTAAACTGGCACTAAATATCGCTAAGACAACTAGGAGAAGCTACTGAATATAATAATCATATCAATTCCTTGCGCCTCAGAGCAAGCAGACGAAACACAATAAACGCAGTCATTGCTTTCAGAGGTGGATGCTGTTTCACGAGTTTGCGCTTCCCTATGATAATAAAAAGCATGTTTGGCGTGCTGTCCGGGGGGCGAGCCGGGAGATTGGCGGACTCCGAGCCCTAGTAGTTCGAACCCTAGCGAGGGCTGAGCTCGGCGTCCGGCTCGAACCCTGCGTGCCCCCCGTGCGAGAAGTCGCGGAACTAGGCGGAGATGGGGCGGAGGAGGGATGTGTAACGAGATAAGGAAGGGAAGGAAGTGAGCTTATTTAAGGAGAAGACTAGTAGATATGATTGGACGGAACGGAATTAGATTGATTAGGTAATGCGGAGCCAGCCGTGGCTAATCATGTGTTCGCGCTCCTCCCGAAACTTGTTTAATCAACATCACTTGGGAACGCATGCAAGCCAAATATACAGAAATACTTTGGCGACAGATATTGTTTCAGAATGACCATAACATCTAGATGTTCTGAACAAGATCAGTCGCTGGTTAGTCAAGTTATCCCGTCTCATAGCGCAAAGTCACATGACGTTTTCGATGCGCATGGAGGAATTTATTCTGTAAATGTGTTTTCATCACAGTTTATGCACATTTTTTCTCTTTGGTTAAAAAGTTTTTCTAACTCAAATGTGCTACAATTTTTGAAATTGATACACATTTGCATTTCCAACCAGCATTTTTTTTTTTTTAAATGTGATATTCCAAAATGTTCCATTATTCCATTATGTATTATTGTGTTTTGATCAAATAAATGTAGCCTTGGTGATCATACAGTAAAACAGTCTTATTTCAAAAACACTAAAATCCCTTACCGACCTTGTCAGTGGTTATGTACAAGATCACATACCGTACAATTAGTTTTTAGATGCACTATCCCTTTAAACTTCCTAAAATAAAAAAAGCAACAGAGAGGGTTTTTTTTTCCTCTTTTTACATGAGGTCTGTAATAGAGCCACAAACAATTTACCAGTCAACATAAAAAGAGTGAAAGGACATGCTTAATAAGGATAAACACTACAAGGAATTCAAGTTTAAAAGAATCAAAGTGGAAAAAGTCACAAAGAGCTACTGTAAGACTGAACAACGAGAACATCCACAGACCGACATTTAGCTGAGAAATGAGTGTGTCATGTTTAAGACCCACATCACAGTGATCTATATTGTAGATGTAGTCTGGCATACATGGAAGGATGAAAATAAGGCCAGATAAATTGTGTGGATATCTATGGAATAAGACCTAAGTGCCCCAGACCCCCCTTCTCTCATATGTTTCACCCTAACATGCTTTTTTTAACAACTTTAAAATTGGAGCAGTGACAAGGGGATTTTTCAGTGCTAGTGGACACAATGGGTCAGGAAGAGTAGCCGACAACAGTTACTTTGCTTTCTTTGCAAGAAACGACATTGCTTTTATGAGTACAATATGTGGCAAACTATGCTCAGTGAAATGTCACCTTTGTCGAAT
Organism: Enteromius mattozi; assembly: GCA_032359235.1. Lineage (NCBI taxonomy): Eukaryota > Metazoa > Chordata > Actinopteri > Cypriniformes > Cyprinidae > Enteromius > Enteromius mattozi. Next base: position 4,584,788 of record JAUMHE010000056.1, read on the forward strand.
CAGCATGTGATCCTGTGAACCATGCAATAGAGCTATAAAAGTTAACTAATGCAGTCGGGATTTTATGCACCATTAACAGACACCCATCAGTGCAGAAACTGTAAACTATTAAATACTAAAATATTGTGCTATCTGAGTAAAAATGATATTCGGTGTACAGTAAATCCATGCTTGCTCATGTAATATCGATAAACTAATATGCCAAGATGCTACGTTGTATAACATCCCCAAAAGTGAACTACTACTGTTGCACGCATTTGGTTCCATTACATGCAACAAACAGGCCACCAAGTTGACAGATTTTAGTCCTTCTGCGTCATACAGAGTCAACCAATACCCCTTACTTGTGGAAAAATCACTGTAACACATGGCCATTAGTGCCCTATTGCTTCATTCTCAGTAGCTCTACTTAATTACATTTACATGTCAAGTGTTTACTTGGAACTACGCTATACCACAGGCAAGTGCTGTAGAAACACTGAGTCATTGGGGCAGGAACATTTAGTTTGTCAAAAGTCCAACATGTGACCTGCTCATGGCATTACACTAAAACAAGGATGTTCTCTTATGAGATGTTTAAGCATTCTGGATGGGCACACATGCACAGAAAAGCCACAAGGATGTTGGGGAATGTAGTAAATATTTAGGCTCAATGAGGGAATTAATCATCCAGTGTTGGAAGATTGCACCAGTCAATTGAGATCAGCTGTGTTTCAACACACTCGTTTCCATGCAATGTCATGATGTTGCAATCAGAGATTACGGGACATTTGCAATTCCGATAAACAGGGAGACGATAATAAGCCGGAAATAATTAAGTGGTAATAAAAATAATCCTAACATTCTTAAGACAGCTGCACTTTTGAAAGTGATGTAATAAGAGCAGAGTGAATTATTGTGGACATTTCAGAATTGACCTCTGCTGTATGACTTAAATTCATACTTTAATTTACCATTTGTGATCCACGAAAGCCAAAATGTCAAAGACAGGAAATGTAAAAGTTTTTACCCTTTCCCTTGCAATTTTAAAAAGTATTATTATTTTTTTTAAGAAAGAGTATTTATTACAGACATAATAAAAGAATATACTTAAATATGAACTGAATGTCAGTTTAAATTTTTAGACTATTTTTTACTAGGAGGTCTGTAGCCCCTGACTTTTATGGGATTTTTATAGAATTTACAATGTGCAGTATTCTTTGAATTCACAAGGATATGACAAATATACTGTATACATGATATGATAAAATTACTATTGTTTTGCATTTAAAGTGCAGTTATTAATAATATTACAGGTTCATTTCTTGTTTATTTCATTGCCGGTAAAGCACTAAGCTTGAGTTGGGAAGCTTACAAAATGTATTTTATGAACAACTGTAACATGTAGTCTACAATAATCTATTTTGATTATTTATGTAGGAAATGTATATATTGTACTCTTATTAAACGTATTATTATTCCTCTGTAGTATTATGTGGAACTGACCAACAACTTCAGTGATCATGTGTAATTTAGTCACAAACCTAAGAAATTTCTTTTCTTTCTTCATACAAAATAGTGTAAAATAATACACATAGTGCAAAATTCTGTTGAAATCTGATTTCCTGATGATTTGACATTTTATAATAGTAATTAATTTTATAATTTCAAAATACAAATGAAAAAGTATAAATGTCTAATAAGTCAATAAGGGCTCATCTGCTACCATCCACAGGTTATAATGGTGATTTTATGTATTATTATTATTATTTATTTATTTTTGTATTTTATTTTACACAACTATTTGCTGAGAAAAAGTTGTATAAAATGCTTGAAAGTCACTGAAAATTACTTTAATTAATCTCTCTAAAGTTGTACAAACCCTGAAATCAATAATGTAATAACATTTGACTATTTTAGTCATAACACCATGGTTACAGTTACAGTGTTACTGCTTCTGGTTTTCTACATTAGCGCCATTTGATTTGTTTACAACAGAGAATTCAGGGCAGATCTTGAACACATCTCACTAAATCTTGTGGCAATCTTTATTCATTCTGCAGTAAATTCAAAGCTTTTCATTGAATCTCAAACGAGTAGCGGGATTTTGTCAAGTTTTTGTTTTTATTTACCGTTTGATGTTCCTCATATTCCACAAGAAATGGCAGCACACACTGTGGTTGCAAAATGTCTGGGGCTCTGATTTTATATTAAATGCAGTTCATATTTATTTATTTATTAAATTTAAATTACTTGTAAATATTTTTTTAAAAATATATATTTAAGTTATTTGTAACAGTGAAGTTTAAATGATAGTTTTTAGTACATTTAAAGAAGTAACTTGTGTTTTCGAAAGTTAATCAAGATATAAAATAAGTGTACTTCTTTAAAGCACAACAAAAGCATGTTTATCAAAACAATGATTTAAAATGTATTTTAAAATAAAGTAAATTTGATATTTGTTAATTATTAACTTGAAATTGAAAATTATTATTAATTATTTTACTTATATAAAGTATATTTTTTTTAGGTTTTGTACATGCTGCTCTTTCCTAGCTTTGGGGAAAGTTCACACGAGACACAAACTTCACACCAGCCTAAGGTCATGAGGGTCGCTATTTGACACAGGACATGGGTGGAGCCACTCCAACTCATTTGTGGGAACTACAGTACCCCTTCAGTGTGGGCCAAGATACAGCCAACTACAGTACATACTCACACAGATGCAAACACTGTAGATCTAAAAAACGTACATCCGTTAGAAAACCAATACATTCCAGAAATGTCAAAGTCTGAGCTACTTGCAGTGTTGCTCGTGCTGAGACCTCCTCAGCACAGGTCTTCCTCTTGGAACAATTTTACTTCCTGCCCCAATCCCTCTAATCGAACAATAGATTTTCCCCCAATTGTTTTGCTTTTTTGACCAAGCAGATTATTTTGGCAGGCGATGTAGCAGCGTTTTTCCTGTCCTTATCACCAACAGACATCTTTTGTGGGGTGCTGGTCCACCCATTCAAACCGGTATAGAGTGCACACACTTACTTCACGTGCACTCCTATCCTCGTGCACAACCTCAGGAACCACCCTGTGACTACATCCATTTCCTCTTCCCTTATATGGCCGAAGGAATTTCCAACAGAGGACACTGCTGATCTACATGCAGTTGCTTAAATACAGTATTTCTAATGCAATTATTGATAAAAGGCTCTATTGGAAAATGAACTAGTATATCATTATTGCACTTGGAACATTTTTTATGCACCAGCTATTTCACTTGCTTTGATTTTCCATCCAAACATAGGTCAAACAACATGAGCCAGTAATTGACCTCAAGGGATGAAGATAATATTGTGAAATCTTCCCACACATACTACAAACAAAATGTGCTTCAAATTACCATATTTTGAACTTCCTCACAATCAAGGTTTTCCATCCCTTCCCAACATGCTATTCTTAAAGCATTTCCATTAGACCTAAGGGGTCAAATAAGTGCTTAATCTCAATGATGACACAAAGACATAAACATAAAACATACTTAAGGTCATCGAATGCTGTAAAATAGCTCATGCTCTTTTCAAATGACAAACCTGAGCAGTGGTATATCATGTCAGAGCTGTAATAAAATCAATGCATTAAGCAAATATCTGCAATTATATGTGTAAGATGAACTGCATAATTGCAGAGCTAAATGCAGATACATGTGCAACCAGTTCCATTTGTATTTGCACCTGTTTTACCTGCAAACATCTCCAGATGGCTTCTGTTTGACATGTATGTACTGTAATAATACCCATCTTTCACAATTACACAATAAAGGGTTACTCCACCCAAAAATGTTTGGTCAAAAATAACTTAAATTGATAACATTTTCATTTTGGGGTGGAGTAACCCTTTAAGACAAATTTAGGTCAATTGTGCATTTTGGCTTTGGATTGCAAAAGGCTCCAAATCAGAGACTGAGTGTGTTTCTGGGTATGACTTCCAAAAAGTGCAAAACTGTGTGGAGGATCATTCATAGTCTTTGCTGCCCAAGTGAGGTCACCTACAATGACCATAGCCTGCTGGCCGGATCATTGCCTGTCCAAAAATAGCTTGGCCTGCATGAAACTTGAAATCACTACACTCCTTGTACCAGTATAATGCACAGCCTCAGCCTACTGCTGTCACAAGTTTTTGATCAGGGTAGCACAAAATCTGATAAAGCTTTAGACAAGGAGGCTTTTTCTTCTTCTATTCAGTGAAATTAGTTTAACTCTGAAAAAAAAACTTTGCGTATGATTTTAATACCTTGTTAAGAAAGAGCCTCTGGCAGAAACACTTCACAGGATCCAGTGCAAAACATGCTGTAAAAGTACATTAAAGTATTTTTCTTAGTATTTTCAGATGCTTTTGTTCATTAAATTGGGCAACACTTATATCTTTATGGTATATTATTTGAAATACTTCATGTATGTTTGTAGCCATGTAAGACAATTTCACTTAATGGTCATAAAGAAGAAACACATCTGAAAATACTTTCAATTCTTCCAATACAAAAGGGCCTTTGAAAAATGTGATAAAATAGCTGTACCCAGTTATTGACATCTCATTTATAGTTTTCAGTTTTCTGTGTTGTTAAAACTGTCAAACTTGCAAAACCTTTCACTGACTGCATGCAATAAATCAACAAATAACTGCAAACTGCCATATCAGAATTAATATTTGTATCAGTAGACAATCTTGAAATGGACCAGACTGAAATTAGAGAGCGAACCAAAGCAGAATATCATAAGAACGACTGAAGGACTGTATACTTGTCTTTTAAACTGAGTCAGTGGAATTATGAGAAAGTCCAAATATTATTATAAAATCACCTTATACAGTATGCAATGTCTTCTTCTTCGCAAAACAAGGTGCCAAGGTGCATACCACAGCTAGATCTACAGCTAAAAGAATGAAGTTTTAGCCGAAGAAGCTTTTACAGGCACCTGGCAAAGTATCAGTGCTTTTGAACTTGCTGTTTGCTGCTGGTGATGGGCAGTTGCCAGAAACACATATCAGCATGTGGATCAGAAAAGGAAACATGTTCTCATGCTGAAATCATCCTCAGGTTGTTATGGAGTCTACACAAGCATCATAGCATATGGAGACTGCTGAATGATAAAGCTACTACTGTTCTGTCCTGCGGCAGCCATTAATCTATACAAAACATGATGACAGTGTTTACGAAAAACATTATTTTTTTTTTTACTGAAAAAGCAATATTGTAGATAGATAGTCCATATTTTAGGAAAAAGCAACAGTTTTTTAAGTAAAAAAAAAGTGCTGATGATGCATTTGTTTATTACAAACACAGTTTTTATCTTCAAAAGACATTAATTGATGGATTGGTGTGGTGTGGATTACTTGTGGATTATTGTGATGTTTTTATCAGCTGTTTGAACTCTCATTCTGACGACACCCATTCACTGCAAAGCATCCGTTGATGAGCCAGTGATGTAGTGCTACATTCCTTCAAATCTGTTTTGATTAAGAAACAAACTCTTCTACATCTCAGATGACCTGAGGGTGATTGCAATTTCAAAATTTTTCATTTTTGGGTGAACTATTCCTTTAAAACCTGCAAGCTCGCGTTCATATGCTTTTGTGTGCAATGACCAAATCTCAACATTCAATTAACAACCGATGTGTAAAACCAAGTCCCATCCTACACGTTTTCAATAGTCCATTATACTCGGAAATAATACATCATAATTTGAAAATAAGCGTCTGTCACTATATTTCAGTTTCATCATGACTTTTAACAACCCTGTCTTCTTGGAAAGTTGTTTTTTTAGTATTAGATTTATAGAAATTCCAGGAACTTGAATCCAGTTAATGAAACTTCCACCCCAAGGCAGCATTATTCATCTTAAACTAATAGTTTTCCAAATTAATAACACCATTAGGAGAAATCATTGGAAAAAAAAATAAAAGTACATTTAAATAAAAAGTAGTAATGAGCAGATGTGTACATACTGTCATAACCACTCACAGACTCCAAACACATTTTCTTCATTAACTTCAGGCCAGTGTTTAATCTCTCACTGTGGGATGCCAGTTGGTTATATTACCACTAACAGCCATACCTAATTGATGTGGGATGGTTACATTTCAGCCTTATAACAATAGAATGAAAATAAAACATGCTTTTAATGAAATGAACATGCACACTGCAAAGATCTGTAAAATGCAAAGGTTTTGTGAATTGCACATGAGAAACTTGTAATACAAACAAGGACACTCCCACTCATCTGAGGGGCTTGGTTTAGTGTATCATTAAATGGGACTCAAATAGGACACCACAATCTAGACTTAATCTTGTCCACTTACTATAGTGAAATTAAAAACACACTTACTGCATTGACCTCTGTCGTAAGGATAAGGACTGCAAGGCACAACAGAAAACACCTGCAATATAAAAAAGAGTGAATGAATATGTGTGCAATGGTAAAAGACATGCTTCTACAACACAAAGAAACAAAATATTTTACCTTAATGTGTTCAAGTGTTGTAGATGCTTCTCACCCTCCATGCGATCTAGAAAACAGATGAAATCTCTCCTTCTGCCCAATTCCAGTATCCTGTTACTGCATACTCAATGATCTGAAAGTTACAGATTTAAGTTACAAGTTAATTCTCACTGTTCTAAGCCTATCCGAACAGCAGTGAATCCTTAGTTCATACTCAAAATATATGTACTGGTAATTTGTAGATCTCATGCTCCTTCCTAATGGATCCATCACTTGTGTTCTGGAACATGCTAGCTGGTGTCCATCTAGTCCAACCTGTCCTTAGCTTAAAGACCATCGTGCACCAGTAGCAAGCATACTAACTCAAGGTGTTCAAACTAATAGTAGCGTAAGCTTTACAGACTTGCTTAAAAACTAGCGAACATGTTCCAAAAGCACAGCTGCTCTTCGGTATTTGCTAATGTGTCAACTAACGTCAAACAACATGTTTTCTTATTATTTAAACGCCTTTAGTTACAATAGCACACATTTAGGCTCGATATATTTAATCGTAAGTCAGGTCTTGTCCATTATTGAATACGAAGTGACGGCAGAAGTTTACCTCAGATCTCGCACGCTCCAATCGCACGCGCTCAATCCCGATGCGTTTCGCCTAAAATCCACCTTGCCAAAGCTGTTTTAAGGGAATTACTGATCTCCAAGACTTAAACTTCTCCTAACAATGCTGAAATGCGAGTGATAACGTTAGTTGTTTTAAACAGGGCTGTGTTGGTGCCTATTGATGGGTGGTCGTACTCATGACAGGGGGTGTGGTGGGCTCTTCTACGAGACGTTACTTTCAACAACAGCCACATAACGTTTAGAACAAAGATGCAGACAAACGTATAGTTCAAGCTCGGGAAGAAGAGAGGCAAGAATTGCTTGAAACGGAGGAGAATCCGTCAGCAGCGTGTCCTTTTGGACATTATTCATAGGTGCGAAGATGCGGCTTCCATGTGTCACCTTTTTTCTTCTCGCACTCTCTTTGAGCATAGACGAGAGTACAGCTAAGGTAAGTCCAACTAGAAACTAAGTTATGTTAAGTTATATGTGTTTTATTAGTAGGTTTGGGAATAAGGAGTTCCGTTATGTCTTAGGTCGCGCGCACAGAGAAGTGCGTATAACTTGCGCGCGACTTGCTTGCGTTCAAGTTCCACTTTAGACTTCACGTGAGAATATGTCCACTTCTCGAAGTGAAAGGCTGGTATATGACTTAAGTGTATCTAACGTCAAATCTGTCGTTTGAAATAGCAAACGGCAAACCAAAATGCAATTAAACAAACAGAAAGATATGAATAGCTTACCCTGCGACTTATGCTGTAACTAAAATAATGAATACTCAGCTCTCTCTTACGTAGCCTAGTTGTCAAAGACAGTATTTAGCCTATAGTCACACAATTTATAGCACGACAATTGTTTTTGCCGTTTGGTAGATTCGTGTGCTTTTGCTGGTTTGGTTATTTTATTAGTTTAGCTGTTTGATACAGATTGTTTCGAATTTGAGGAGATTGTTTCTGTAGATCTTATATGATGCCTTAGTATCTTGATATATTGTCATAAAGTGAATTTGTACTGTGGGTTTTCTATACAGTTTATATTTGACACTCCTCTTGCCTGGTCTCGCCTGAGGGTTGTTTTACTCCTTCAAACCTGCCCCACCCTCTCAGTTCAATTTCAAAGTACTATATTGGCATGATTGTTTTAGATGAAATAATGACAAAAAGTTAAATAAAAAAAGTCCAAAGTCCAAAAAAGTTAATAAAATAAAATTGGGTTCCATTTATACTATTAATCAAATAAATAAAATAGAATGGGGTTCCAGTAATGCTATTAAAATAATAAAAATAAATAAATAATAATAAAATAGCAATATGCATTGTGCAGTACAGCACAACATAATTACATAAATATTCAATATGATGTTAATGTTACACCAGTAAAACCTGCATTTGATCTGTTTGTGCCACTTATGGAAAACCTGTCCTAAAATGAGACATTTCTAAAGTATTTCGCTGTTATACTATGAAATACAAGCAGAATGTGTCACTCTGTCTCGCCTCAGCAGTGAGTCTCTGTTTTAGGAAACCATGTTTGTCTGAATCGAACTTTTTCTTTGGCTAGACTGTGGGAAACAGAGGACAAACTTGGCTTCTGTGTGTACGCTTGTGTGCACACTGCTACAGTTAATACAAACTTTTGTAAACTTATTCTTGAACATCTGGACTTTGTTTTCTATTTGTTAAAGGCATTTTACTGCTCATCTAAAAAATCAGGATAACCAATGAATGAGTTGCACTAAACTATTTATGCGAACCAAAGTTTCCCCTGCACATAGTTGCATTATGATAAAGATACATTAATTTGAGAGAGCTGTATACTGGACGTGTGTTTTCATTGGGGGAGTTCCTGTGGATGGGTCTCAGCGTGAAGCACGTGCAGAGCGAGGATTCAGGAAGGGACAGGTGTCTGGGTGATAAGACCTACAGTAGCAGGATGATTTATTGTTGTGACGATGATGAATTCACAAAGCCATTACCTCTGGTGATTATGTGGAATTCTGAATGCATACAGGCACAAATGTTGGATGAATAAACTATCACTGATACTGCAGATATTTGCAGGAGTATATCTGTATGAAGAATAACTGTTTACTTAAAATGCCCCCAAAATACCAGAACATGTATTCCAGTGGAATTTGTTAATGGATTATCACATTACATACTAGTTTGATTTAAACTAGTTTGTGACATCTATACTGAAAACGCTGTATACTCCAGGTATTGACACTAAATCTGTAATCCCTCAGCAGTTCTTAGTGAAACACCAATCATATGCCACCCACAGCTGCCTCTCTCTTTCACCTCAGCCTTAGTTTGTAGTTGATGCCATTTGTAAGTGGTGTAAAAGTCAGGCTTGTGAATGCTGTTTAAACTACAACAACAATAACCCTGAGAACAATAATGTTTTTGCTCTGTGTTGTGTGAGGCAAGCACCAAAAGGTGTAACCATTTGTTGTTGTTGGCTTCTTTTGGAGACAGGGATACCATGCTCATTGGAAACATCTGGAAGTTAATAAAACATTGTATTTTTTCTTAAAATATGTTTAATAACTAAGTGCAATCTCAAAAAAAAAAAAAATAAATAAAAAATTTAATTATAAACAACTGGAAAATTTGTGGGAATCCTGTAAAGGGAAAACATCTTGAACTCAGTCAGTTTACATAGACTGTTAGGTTAAATGGATAGAAAAGAAATGTGGAGTATTGCAAAATACACTCTAAAGTTTCGCAGTGTTAGTTGTACAGTATGTGTGGTCCAGCATAAATCAAGTGTTTGTTTTCTCTCTTGAGAGGTCTCTAAATATTTATTAAAAGAGGTTTATGACAACTAAACATCACTCAGCAGTTTCTTGCAAATAGAAGGGGTGAAGTATATTACTAACAAACAAATGTTTGTTTATATTGTCTATGCTTGTCTGTCTGTTTCAGCGGCACATGCAACCTTCTTCCTACATCTATATTTGTACATTAATACAAAGCTGGTGATGCAGATGAATTTCAGTTGAACACTATGTTTTTCCAAGCTTGTTTATCAGTTGTGACTCTCATAAGGTTAGCATGGTCTCACATGTCTCCAGCTGATATCAGATTAGTGGGACTGCCCCTAGTGCACTTCCTGTAGTTAACTCACTTCATTAGGATGGTAGCACAGATTAGATTCTCCACTTGAATGCAGTGCAGAAACAGCCAAAGTAAATGAAGGTGAACCCAGTAAATCTGATTGTAGTGCAATCTCTAAGTGAACTTCACAACCAAAACGTCTCGGTTACGTATTGTAACCCTCGTTCCCTGAAGAAGGGAACGGAGACGTCACGTCGGTGACCGACGAAT